>CM059431.1:149483507-149826620 GCA_030390025.1 Squalus acanthias | reverse complement strand
TTTTTATTCGTGGTCTATCCTTCTCCTTTTCCATAACTACCTTAAATCTAACAGAATTATTGTAACTAGCACCAAAATGCTCCCCCGCTGATACGTCTTCTACCTGCCCAGCTTCATTCCCTTAAACTATGTCCAGAACCGCCCCCTCCCTTATTGGGCTTGCTACATACTGGCTAAAAAAGTTCTCCTGGATGCATTTTAGGAATTCCGCACTCTCTATACCCTTTACACTAATTTTATCCCCGTTAATATTGGGGTAGTTGAAATCCCCTACTATTACTGCCCTATATTTTTTTTGCTTTCTCAGAAATTTGTCTACATTTTGGTTCTTCTATCTCCCTCTCACTGCTTGGGAGTCTGTAGTATTCTCCCAGCAGTGTGATTGACCCTTCTTTGTTTTTCAATTCGACCCATATGGCCTCGTTTGATGATCCCTCCAACATATCATCCCTCCTTCAGCTGTAATAGTTTTTTTTAACAAATACCGCGACCCCCCCTCACAATTTACCTCCCTCTCTATCCCGTCTGAAAATCCGGCAATCAGGAATGTTGAGCTGCCATACCAGACCCGCTTTCAGCCACGTCTCTCTAATAGCTAGAATATCATAGTCCCAAGTATCTAGCTGTGCCCTTAGCTCATCTGTTCGCTATACTCCTTGCATTGAAGTATATATCATTTAGTGCAGGCAGACCTCCTTGTTGAATACTATCTAGGTCTTGATCCCTCTGTCCTTCCGATTTATTTTCTACTTTATTGTTTTCCAATTCCAGTTTGTCTTCCCCCCCTATTGAATCTATATTAGGTTTCCATCCCCCTTCCAAGCTAGTTTAAACCCTCCCCAACAGCACTAGCAAACCCTCCCGCGATAATATTGGTCCCGATCCCGTTGAGGTGCAAACCGTCTGGCTTTAAGAGGTCCCACCTCCCCCAGAAAAGGTTCCAATTCCTTAGCAATCTGAATCCCTCCAGCCACTCATTCATCTGCTCTGTCTTCCTATTTCTGAAATCACTAGCACGTGGCACTGGTAATAACATATGATGTTTTTAACCAGTCGGGCAACGGGTTGGTGAGAAAATCCATTAAAATGCAGCAGCGGTGGTGATTTCTGTGCAACATCAGCCAGCTGGCTCACTTCAGTCAGAGTTGCAAACGCCAACAGCTGATCTGTGAAAAGTTGCCAGCGGATTTTACCGCCGAAATTTGATGCCGCGGGTGATTGACAGCCAATCGAATGCGGACCGGTCTTGAAGTTCAGCCAATGGCTTTTGCGATGGGAGGAGCACAGTCCGGTGATTGACAGGTTGGATCCGGAGCCAGTGTGTGTGAAGCTTCTGGTTCAGGGACCAAATTTCAAAAGGAAATGTTGCTGATTTTGTGGGGATATTTTGCTGAAGCGCGTTGTGCATATTTAAATATATATAAATTTGCAGAGATTTCATGATGGATTATTCCCTATAGTGTCAATTTAGAAATAGAAAGTGGTGGGAATGTGAAATCACCCCGCCTCGCTCTATTCTCCAGTCCCTCTCTCACTCCCCAGTCTCTCTCTCACTCCCGAGTCTCTCTCTCTGTCCCCAGTCCCTCTCTCACTCCCCAGTCTCTCTCGCTCTCCCCAGTCTCTCTCTGTGTCCCCAGTCTCTCTCTCTCCCCCCAGTCTCTCTCACTCCCCAGTCTCTCTCTCTGTCCCCAGTCCCTCTGTCACTCCCCTTTCTCTCTCTCTGTCCCCAGTCTCTCTCTCTCTGTCTCCAGTCTCTCTCTCACACCGCAGTCTCCCTCTCTCTCTCTGTCACCAGTCTCTCTCTCTCTCTTCCACAGTCTCTCTCTCTCACTCCCCAGTCTCTCTCTCTGTCCCCAGTCTCTCACTCTCCCCCCAGTCTCACTTTCTCTCTCTGTCTATCTCTACCGTAGTGTCTCTCTCCTCATGCTCACTCCTCCATTCTCTCTCTCTCCCTCAGTCTCTCTCTCTCTCCCACCACCAGTCTCTCTCTCCCCAGTCTTTCTCTCCCTCCCACAGTCTCTCTTTCTCTCTCTGTCTATCACTCCACTAGTGTCTCGCTCCTCCATTCTCTCTCTCTCACTCACTCTCTCTAACTCTCTCCCACCAGAAGACACTCTCTCCCCAGTCTTTATCTCTCTCCCACAGTATCTCTCTCTCTCTCCCGTCTCTGTCTCTCCCCAGTCTTTCTCCCTTCCCTGAGAGAGAGTGAGTGAGTGAGGCAGAGACTGAGAGAGTGAGGAGGAAACTGAGAGAGATTGAGGCAGAGAATGAGAAAGAGTGAGAGACAGGGTGACGGAGATAGAGGAGAGATCGATGGAGATAGATAGGGTAGAGAATATTAGATATAGATAGAGAGAGAGAGGGGGTGACAGAGATAGAGGAGAGATAGATGGAGATAGAGAGACGTGATATTAGATATAGATAGGGAGAGAGAGTGTGTGACAGAGATAAAGGAGAGATAGATGAAAGTAGACAAAGGCGGAGTGAGAAGCAGATAATAGACAGAGGGAGGTGTGTTTCTCTCTTGGTTCTGTGAAATCTGTGTGTTGTGGGCCCATTGCGCTATTAATGATCCTTTGACCGAATGTGCTTTTTTACTGGGTGTGATGCCAGATCATTTATCTCCAATAATGACAAAGAGCTGAGCTGTTGCCAACAAAACCGAAGCCATTATTTGGAAGTTCAGTGGAGTTGTTCCAGGAAGAAAGTGGATTAATTTAAATACACTGGGGCGACAGAAGGAGGAATTGATATCCGACAGAGTGACTGGAGCACAGCATCCCAGGAAGGGGCATCACTGAGAGTGTGAGGAGGTTGTGATCATTGGAAATGTCCCAGGCTCCCTCTTCGGACTGGGCTGTACCTGCCCTGCGAGTGTTTGATGGGACAGTGTAGAGGGAGCTTTATTCTGTATCTAACCCTTGCTGTAGCTGCCCTGGGAGTGTTTGATGGGACAATGTACATGGAGCTTTACACTGTATCTAACCCGTGCTGCACCTGCCCTGGGAGTGTTTGCTGGGACAGTGCAGAGGGAGCTTTACTCTGTATCTAACCCGTGCTGTACCTGCCCTGGAAGTGTTTGATGGGACAGTGTAGAGGGAGCTTTACTCTGGATCTAATCTGTGCTTTTCCTGCCCTGGGAGTGTTTAATGGGACAGTGTAGAGGGAGCTTTACTCTGTACCTAACACGTTCTGTACCTGCCCTGGGAGTGTTTGATTGGACTGTGTTGATACAGTTTTACTCTATTTCTAATCCTTGCTAAATTTTCCCTGGGAGTATTTAAAAATACAGTGTAGATGGTGTTTGACTTTGTAACAACCCCTTGCTTTTCATGCCCTGGGAGTGTTTGATTGGACAGTGTAGATTGAGCTTTACTCTGTATGTAACCCCGTGCTGTACCCGCCGGAGGAGCAGTTTAAACTTCGATGATTGTCATTCCCCACGCTTCACATTGCTTAGCATTAATCTGAGACAGTGTTTGTGTTGGTCAGTCCTGTTATTACAAAACCCTTCCTGTTCACCCTGTAAGGTTCTTTCTCTCGCTGTGGTCCGCGTTCCCCGTGCAGTTCCTTCACGTGTCAGTGCTGAGTGTTGCTATTGGAACGTGGGAGGTGTCACTGTCAGTCTCCATCGTGACTCCCGCTTCCATTACATCGGCCGTCTCCGCCCCTGCCTGAGCTCATCTTCTGCTCAAACCGCATCCATGTCTTGGTTAGGTCTTGACACGATATCCTGAGAAGTAATAGATATAAATAATGTCATTGGAATATAATCAATGATTTTTAGTTCTTTGATTGAAACCAGGCAAGGCCTGTGATCAGAGCGGGGTGTCATGCTCCGCTAAACAAATTACATAGTTTGTACAGCACAGAAACAGGCCATTCAGCCCAACAGCTCCATGCCAGTGTTTATGCTCCACACGAAACTCCTCCCATCCCTCTTCATACTACACTATCAGCATAACCTTCTATTACTTTCTCCTTCATGTGTTTATCACGCTTCCCCTTACATGGATCAATGCCATTCACCACAACCACTCTCTGTGGTAGCGAGTTCCACATTCTCACCTCTCTCTGGGTAAAGAGGTTTCTCCTGAATTCCTTATTGAATTTATTGGTGACTATCTTATATTCATGGCCCTTATTTTTGGTCTCTTAATTATGTCATAATTTCTGTTTTTTTAAACTCTATGATAAATTTGTTAGCACTTCTTGTCTCAGCAGCACATTGTGTATGCTTTTCCACTGTCGACTTTATCAGAGTACAAGAAACGATTAGAATCCGGCTCAAAAACTGCAGAACGCCGATTCTACACATAAGACAAGGACTCAATGGCTCTGTTATCATAGAATCACAGAATCATACAGCACAGAAGGAGGCCATTCAGTGCATCGAGCCTGCGCCGGCTCTTTGAAAGACCTATTCAATTAAAGCCCCTCACCTGTTCTTCTCCCATAGTCCTGCAATTCCCTCACTTCCAGTATTGATCCGATTCCCTTTTGAAAGTTATCATTGATTCTGCTTCTATCACCTTTTAAGACACTGCTTTCCCGATCAGAGCAACTCGCTGCGTAGATCAAATTCTCCTCATCATCCCTTTGATTATTTCACCAATTATCTTATATCTGTGTCTTCTGTTTACCGACCCTTCTGCCAGTAGAAATATTTCCTCCTGATTTACTCTATCACACCAGTCATAATTTTGAACATCTCCAGTATATCTTCCTTTTATGCTGCGTGCTCTCTGGACAACAATTCCAGCTTCTCTTGTCTTTGCGCATAAATTAAGTCCTTCTTCCTTGATGCCATTGTAGTAAATCTCCTCTGTGGAAAATCCAAGACCTTGACATCTTTCCGCAAGTGTGCTGCCAAGAATGAGACACAATACTCATGCCGGGGCCTAACTAGTGATTTATAAATGTTCAGCTTACCTTCCTTGCTCTTGTTCTCTGCCTCTATTTATAAAGCGAAGGATCCCTTGTGTTTGTTTAACAATCTTGTCTACTTGTCCTGCCATCTTCAAAGGCTTGTGTAGTTAAACTCCCAGATGGCTCTTTTCCTGCATCCCCTTTAAAATTGTACAGTTTATTTTATATTGTCTCTCCTCACTGTCTTTGTGGAGTTTGCACATTCTCCCCGTGTCTGCGTGGGTTTCCTCCGGGTGCTCCGGTTTCCTCCCACAGTCCAAAAATGTGTGGGTTAGGTTGATTTGGCTATGATAAATTGACCCTTAGTGTTAGGGGGGATTAAATATGTGGGGTTATGGGGATAGGATGGGATATGTTAGGGGGAATTAAATACGTGGGGTTACGGGGGTAGGGTGGGATATGTGTACTGTGGGGATTAAAGCAGGGACAGGGTACTGGATTTGGATGATCAGCCATGATCGTATTGAATGGCGGAGCAGGCTCGACGGGCCGAATGGCCTACTCCTGCTCCTAGATTCTATGTTTCTATGTTTCTATGTTTCTATGTTATCATTCACAACTCTCAGCATTAAATTGTATCTGTCTTTTTTTCATTTTTATTAATTCATTGGAAGTGGCAATGGCTGGCACGGACAGCAATTATTGCCGATCCCTAATTGCCCTTTAGAAGGTGGCGTTAAGCCGCCTTCTTGAAGAACTGCAAACCGTGCGGCGACTTTTCTCCCACAGGGCTGTTACGGAGAGAATGCAGGATTTTGACACAGCGACGATGAAGGAACGGCGATATACTTCCAAACCAGGAAGGTGTGTGACTTGGAAGGGAAATTGGAGGTGGTGATTTTTGCATGCCCCTGCTACCCTTGTCCTTCTAGGTGGTAAAGTTCGCGGGTTTGGGAGTTGCTGTCGAAGAAACCTTGTCGAGTTGCCGCAGTACATCTTGTAGATGATACACACTGCAGCCATGGTGCGCCGGCGGTGGAGGGAGTGAATGTTTAATGTGGTGGTTGTGGTGCCAATCCAGCGGGCTGCTTTGTCCTGGATGATGTCGAGCAAATTGACTGTTATTGGACCTGCTCGCATCCAGTCAATGGAGATTATTCCATCACACTCCTGACTTGTGCCTTGTAGATGGTGGAAAGGCTTTGGGGTGTCAGGTGGTGAGACAATCGCTGAAGAATACCCAGGATCAGACCTGCTCTTCTGGCCAAAGTTTTTATGTGGCTGGTCCCGGTCCAGTTAAGTTTCTGGTGAACGGTGAACCTCAGGATATTGATGGTGAGGGATTTGCCGATGGTAATGCCATTGAATGTCACGGGGAGGTGAAACTTGTTCGAGATCGTCATTGTCTGGCACTTGTGTGGAGCGAGTGCTACTTGACAATTATAAGCCCAAGCCGAAAGTCGTCCAGGTCTTGCTGCTTGCGACATGGACTGCTGCATTGGCCCAGAAATTAAACTTCATTGGTTCCCGCGGGGGTAAGGATTCCCCGCGATATCGCACTCCGCGCCTACCTTTTTGTTTCGGGCCAACAAGAACTTCAGTTTCAGGGATTCTCCCTGCTGCAACCGTGCAGTGCTTGCGTGTCCCTGAGGCGCAATTAGTTCGTGCGAGCTCTGGGATCACGTGACTCAGTTAGAGCCAATGGCAGCACATCATCTTTCATTCATACTTTTGACAGCAAGGGCTGTCAAAGCTATGAATACTACAAGCCCCCAAAATAACAGCTAAACCTCAATTAAATCAAAAAAAGCCGTCACATTAATAAAATAACTATAGTTAAATAAATTAACCATTTTTGAAAATGTTTTAATCTTTTTAAAAGTTATAAAAATAAACTTAGCTTTCTTTAAAGTCTCTAAAAAAGATAAACCTGTTGAAAAATAATTAAAATAACACTTAATTAACTACTTACCTTGTTAAAAGTGGGTCCTACGCCTGCTTTCTTTATGTGTAAAATCTTCACCACTTACCTGCGCGTTCAAACCTGAAAAAAAAACTAAGTGCACTGCGTGTGGACAACCTGTAGTGCGCACACGGTTCACTTCGGAACCGCCCCCTTTGCAATACACGAAGTGCCGGTTGCCCGCGCATGCGCAGTGCATGCAGGAAACCGGCAATTCGGGACCTAATTCGCGAGAGTACACAATGCGTACTCTCCCGCATTAGGTCTAATTTTCGGGTCTTATCTGAGGAGCTGCGAATGGAAGTGAACATTGCAATCGTAAGCGAACATCCCCATTTCTGACCTTATGCTGGAGGGAAGATCACTGATGAAGCAGCTAAAGATGGTTGAGCCTAGGACACGGCCCTGAGCAACTCCTGCAGCGATGTCCTGGGGCTGAGATTATTGTCTTCCAACAACCAGAGCCATCTTCCTTTGTGCTAGGTATGACTCCAGACAATGGAGAGTTTTCCCCCTTATTCCCAATGACTTCAATTTTACGAGTGCTCCTTGATGCCACACTTGGTCAAATACTGCCTAGATGTCGAGAGCAGTCACTCTCACCTCAGCACTGGAATCCAGCTCTTTGTCCATGTTTCGACAAAGGGTGTATTGAAGTCTGCAAGCCGAGCGTTTCTGGCTGAAACCAAACTGAGCTTCCGTGAGTAGTTTATTGGTGAGTAGGTAACACTTAATAACACTGTCGACGACACCTTTCGTCACTTCGCTCATTTCACCAGTTTGTCTATGTCCTCCTGAAGCCTACTCCTATCCCAATCTGTGTTTACTACTTTTCCTAGTTTTGTATCATCTGCAAACGTTCAAATTATGCCGGTTACATGTATATGTATATAACATTATGTTTAATATTTATCTAAATGACCAGTGGTCCGAAAAGCGACACCTGGGGGACACCACTGTATACTTCACTCCACTCTGAAAAACAACCAGTCACCACTACTCTCTGCTTTCTGTCCCTTAACCAATGTCAGATTCACACTGCCACTGACCCTTTGTTCTCGAATAAGTTTATTAAAGACACTTTATCAAATGCATTTTTAAAGTCATGTAAAAACGTCAACCACATTACGCTCATCAACACTCTCCGTTATTTCATCAAAGAACTCATTCAAGATCTCAGACACACTTCGTCGTTAACGTATCCGTGCTTGTTGTCATTTATTAATCCATGTTTCTTTCCAAGTGACATAATTTTCTTCGGGTATATGGCCTCTAGAAATTTCCCCACCGCCTACGTTCGCCTGACTGGCCCGTAGTTACAGGGTTTATCCCTCCCTTCTTTTTTAAGCAGGTTGTAAGATTGGCAACCCTAAAATCCTTTGGTCCCACTCCCATATCCAAGAAGGATTGAAAGATTCTGTGTAGATCCTGCGCTGTTTCCACCTTAACATCCCTCAGCAACCCTCATACATCTCATCCGGAGCACGGAAATGTTCTACTTTACTTTGGTACAAAACGTGCTGGATTGAAATGGGTTAACTGAAGCTGTTTGTTCAGTCACTGTAATTAATATCATTCTCCATGGACCCTAATTGCATCAGTACAGGGTTTCCCTCTTTTATTAATAAGGGACTCCATTCAATGTGTTATCCCATAAAGTCAGTGAGAGCATCTCCTCCCGCACTAACAGTGATCAGTGCGCTGCTCATCAGAAAGTGAGTCGGAATCTGAGAACAGTAGATTGGAATGTTACAACAATGGATCAGAATCTGAGATCAGTAGATTGGAATGTTACAACTATGGGCAAGGGTTTCTCTTTTGCGTTTTATTTGTTTTCTGAAATGTATGATTATCTACCAGTAGCAAATAAGATCTATTACGCACTTCTGATTATGCAATGCATTTACTATCCCCTCCTTGCTGCTGTTGGTGTTTCTGGTAAGTCTCTCTATCCAACTATTAGTTCTATATAACGTGTTTAACTGCATTACAGTTCTTGCCTTTTACATTCCCCTCCTTGTTGCGGTTGTTGTTCCTGGTAAGTCTCTGTATCCAGCTATTAAATCTGTAAACCTTTGCATACAGTATTACTATTGTCGGAAGTTACTCTCTCATCTGTGCTGCTGTTGGTCTTCCTGTTAAGTCTCTACATCCAGCAGTTAGATCTGTACACCACGTCTCACTGTATTACTGTGTTTATCATTTAAATCTTTGGAAGTCCAAAGACATTGTCGTCGATCCTCGTCAAAAAACTCCATTTTTTATTTACCAATTCAGTCCCCCTCCCTGACCAACGTCTGAGGATGAACCAGATTGTTAGCAACCACGGAGTTCTCTTTGAGCCTGTGCTGAGTTCCGATCACATATCCTCTGAACCATCAGTCCTGCCGACTATCACCTGCGTAATATCGACCGTCTCCGCACCTCCTCAGCCTTTCCGCTGCATAAACCCTCGCGCGTGCCTTTGTAAACCTCACTCGACTATTCCAATACAGTTCTGGCTGGCCTCCCAGTTACAAGCCTCCATAAACGAGAGCTCATCCAAAACTCTGCTGCCCACATCCTAAGATGCATCATGTTCCGTTCACCCACCATTACTTTGCTCACTGATCACCATTTGCTCCCGATCAGGAAAGGCCTCGATCTTAATATTATCATCCGAAAGATCAAATCCCACCATGGCCTCACCCCTCCAATTATTCCAATTTCCCTGTTCTTTTTCCATTGTCCTGCAAATTGTTACCCTTTAAGTATTTATCCAATTCCCCTTTTAGACATAGAAACATAGAAAATAGGTACAGGAGTAGACCATTCGGTCCTTCGAGCCTGCACCGCCATTCAATGCGTTCATGGCTGAACATGCTACCTCAGTACCACATTCCTGCTTTCTCGCCATACCCCTTGATCCCCCTAGTTGTGAGTGTTATATCTAACTCCCTTTTGAATATGTTTAGCGAACTGGCCTCAACAACCTTCTGTGGAAGAGAATTCCATAGATTCACCACTCTCTGGGTGAAGAAGTTCCTCCTCAGCTCAGTCTTAAATGGCTTCCCCTAACATTGGGAACATTCTGCCCGTATCTAACTTGTCTAAACCAGTCAGGATTTTAAATGTCTCTTTTAGATCCCCCCTCAGTCTTCTGAACTCCAGAGGATACAAGTTCAGTTGACCCAATCTTTCTTGATATGTCAGTCCGGCCATCCCAGGAATCAATCTAGTGAACCATCACTCTACTCCCTCAATAGCAAGAATGTCCTTCCTTAAGTTAGGAGATCAAAACTGCGCACAATACTCCAGGTGTGGCCTCACAAAGGCCATGTACAACTGCAGCATCACCTCCCTACTCCTGTACTCAAATCCCCTTACTATGAAGGCCATCATTCCGTTTGCTTTCTTGACTGCCTGCTGCGCTTGCATTCCCACCTTCAGTGACTGATGTACCATGACGCCCAGGTCTCGTTGCACCTCCACTTTCACTAATCTGCCACCATTCAGGTAATAGTCCACCTCTCTATTTTTACCACCAAAGTGGATAACCTCACATTTATCCACATTGTACTTCATCTGCCATACATTTGCCCATTCACCCAACCTGTCCAAGTCACTCTGTAGCCTCCTAGCATCCTCCTCATTGTTCACACTGCCTCCCAATTTAGTGTCATCCGCAAATTTGGAGATATTACTTTTAATCCCTTCGTCCAAATCATTAATATATAATGTAAACAGCTGGGGTCCCAACACCGAACCCTGCGGTACCCTGCTGGTCACTGCCTGCCTTTTCTGAAAAGTACCCATTTACTTCTACTCTTTGTTTCCTGTGTGCCAACCAGTTCTCAATCCACGTCAACATATTACCCCCAATCCCATGTGCTTTAACTTTGCTCACCAATCTCTTGTGTGGGACCTTGTCGAAGGCCTTCTGAAAGTCCAAATACACCACATCTACTGGTTCCCCCCTGTCCACCCTATTGGAAACATCCTCAAAAAATTCCAGAAGATTTGTCAAGCATGATTTCCCTTTCACAAATGCATGCTGACTTGGACCTATCATGTCGCCACTTTCCAAATGGTCTGTTATGACGTCTTTAATAATTGCTTCCATCATTTTACCCACGACCGATGTCAGGCTGACCGGTCTATAATTCCCTGCTTTTTCCCTCCCTCCTTCTTTATAAAGAGGGGTTACATTGGCCACCCTCCACTCCATCGGAACTGATCCAGAGACTAAGGAATGTTGGAAAATGATCGTCAATGCATCCACTATTTCCAAGGCCACCTCCTTAAGTACTCTGGGATGCAGACCATCAGGCCCCGGGGATTTTTCAGCCTTCAGTCCCATCAATTTCCCCAATACCTTTTCCCGACTAATAAGGATTTCCCTCAGCTCTTCCCTCTTACCAGATCCTCTGACCCCTTTTATTTCCGGCAGGTTGTGTGTGTCCTCCACAGTAAACACCAAACCAAAGTACATGTTCAATTGATCAGCCATTTCCTTGTTCCCCATTACGACTTCCCCTGTTTCCGACTGCAGGGGACCTACGTTTGTTTTCACTAACCTCTTTCTCTTTACATATTTATAGAAGCTTTTGCAGTCCATTTTAATGTTCTCTGCAAGCTTCCTTTCATATTTTATTTTCCCTGCCCTAATCATACCCTTCGTCCTCCTCTGCTGAGTTTTGAAGTTCTCCCAGTCCCCGGGTTTGCTGCTACTTCTGGCCAATTTGTATGCAACTTCCTTGGATTTAATACTATCCCTGATTTCCCTTGTTAGCCATGGTTGAGCCACCTTCCCTTTTTTATTTTTACGCCAGACCGGGATGTACAATTGTTGTAGTTCATCCATGCGATCTCTAAATGTCTGCCATTGCCCTTCCAATGATAGCCCCTTAAATATCGCTTGCCAATTTAACCTCGCCAATTCACGCCTCATACCCTCAAAGTTGCCCTTATTTAAGTTCTGGACCATGGTCTCTGACTTAACTGTTTCCTTCTCCATCCTAATGTAGAACTCCACCATACTATGGTCACTCTTCCCAGGGGGCCTCGTACCACAAGATTGCTGATTAGTCCTTCCTCATTACACAACACCCAGTCCAGGATGGCCTCCCCTCGAGTTGGATCCTCAACATATTGGTTTAGGAAACCATCCCTTAAACACTCCAGGAAATCCTCCTCCACCGTATTGCTTCCAGTTTGAGTAGCCCAATCTATATGCATATTAAAGTCACCCATGATAACTGCCGTGCCTTTTTTGTACACAACTCCCACTAACGTTTTCTGCCATTTGGTGTTCTGCAGCTCAACCCATATTGAATCCACATCCTCCAAGCTGATGTCCTTCCTAGCTATTGCATTAATCTCCTCTTTAACCAGCAATGCTACCCTACCCTCTTTTTCTTTTATTCTATCCTTTCTGAATGTTGAATACCCCTGGATGTTCAGTTCCCAGCCTTGATTGTTCTGGAGCCACGTCTCTGTAATCCCAATCACATCGTATCTGTTAACATCTATTTGCACAGTCAATTCATCCACCTTACTACGGATACTCCTTGCATTAAGACACAGAGCCTTTAGGCTTATTTTATTAACATCCTTTGTCCTTTTAGACTTGTGATTTAGTATGGCCCTTTGTGTGTCTTGCCTTTGTTTACTCGGACTTCCCCTGTTGGTTCTCACCCTTCTAACATTTGTTTCTGACTGCATATTACTTCCCCCTGTTTCGCTACATAGTTTCCCCTTCCCCTGCCATATTAGTTTAAATCCTCCCGAACTGCTTTAGCAAATATTACCCCGAGGACATCGGTTCCAGTCCTGCCCAAGTGCAGACCGTCCCTTTTGTACAGGTCCCACTTCCCCCAGAACTGGTTCCAATGCCTCAGGAATTTGAATCCCTCCCTCCTGCACCACTGCTCAAGCCACGTATTCAATCTCACTATCCTGTTCTCTCTATTCTGATTAGCACGTGGCCCTGGTAGAAATCCAGAGATTACTACCTTAGTGTCCTACTTTTTAATTTAGCTCCTAGCTCCCTAAATTCTGCTTGTAGGACCTCTTCCCGCTTTTTACCTATATCGTTGGTACCTACATGCACCACGACAGCTGGCTGTTCACCCTCCCTCTTCAGAATGTTCTGCAGCCGCTCCGAGACATCCTTGACCCTTGCACCAGGGAGGCAACATACCATCCTGGAATCTCGGTTGCGGCCACAGAAACTCCTGTCTATTCCCTTTACAATTGAGTCCCCTATCACTATAGACCTACCACTCTTTTTCCCGCCCTGCTGTGCAGTAGAGCCAGCCATGGTGCCATGAACCTGGCTGCTGTTGCCTTCCCCTGGTAGGCCATCTCCCCCAACAGTATCCAAAGCGGCATACCTGTTTTGGAGGGAGAAGACCACAGGAGACTCCTGCACTACCTTCCTGATATTGCCCTTCTTCTTGGTCACCCATACACTGTCTGTCAAAGCCTTTACCTGCGGTAATTTAATTTGTTCCCTGCTGTACCTCTCCCAGTCTTTCTGTCTCTATTTTTCTTTGTCTCCGTCTCTCACTATCCCTCTTCTCTCTCTCTGCCTCTTGCTCATAGTGTCATAGAATAGTACAGCACAGAAGGAGAACATTCGGCCCATCGTGTCAGTGCCATCTCTAGCAAAGAGCTGTCTCATTATTCCTACTCTTTAGCCAGAGCCCGGTTAAAAAAATTCCATTCAACTAATTATCCCATTGCCTTTCGATAGTTACTAATGAATCTACTTCCACAACGTTCTCAGGCAGTGCATTCCAGATCACAGCAACTCACTGCAAAAAGTAAGTTCTCCTCATCTGTCCTCTGGGTCTTTTGCCTATTAACTAAATTCTGTTTACTCTGGTTAACCACCTATCTGCCACTGCAAAACAATTCGACTTATGCGCACTATGAAATCCAATCAACATTTTTAATATCTATAATAAATCTCCCCTTATGAAAAAGGAAAAAGATAGACCAGGTGTAAAAGTTTTCAATTGGGGAAATGCCAATTTTACGGAGCTGAGCTGCGATTTAGCAAAAGCGAACTGGAAACAGCTACTTGAAGGTAAATCAGTGTCAGAGCAATGGGGGCATTCAAGAAGGAGGTAGTGAGAGTTCAGAGCAAATATGTTCCCACAAAGAAAAAAAGAAATGAAAGACTTGCATTTATATAGCGCCTTTCACGACCAGCGGAAGTCTCAAAGCGCTTGCAGACAATGAGTACTCTTGAAGTGTAGTCACTGCTGTATTTTAGGAAACGCGGCTGCCAATTTGCGCACAGCAAGCTCGCACAAATAGCAATGTGTTAATGACCAGATAATCTGATTTGTTATGTTGATTCAGGGATAAATATTTGCAAGGACACCTCACCTGCTCTTCATCGAAATAGTGCCATTGGCATTTTTACGTCCACCTGATGGAGCAGACGGGGCCTCCGTTTAACGTCTCATCCGAAAGACGTTACCTCCGAAAGTGCAGCACTCCTTCAGCACTGCACTGGAGTGTCACCATTGTTTTATATGCTCAGGTCCCTGGAATGGAACTTGAACCCAAACCTTCTGACTCAGAGACGAGTGTGGAACTAACCGAGCCACATCTGACAAAAAGGAAGAGACTCTCAAATTTAGGGCCCACTGGAAGTCAAGAAGCATACGGGGAAGAAGAAGGGAAATAAGGGAAGCTTTTGTCTAATGCTGAGAACCCACTACTACAGAAAGCCTAGAGGAGTAAAGTAATTGCAAGGGTTTCATAGGATTACATAGGATTATATAGGATATTCGGCACATAAACAGGCCATTTGACCCAATCAGTCTAGACCGGTATTTATGCTCCACTCGAGCCTCCACCTGTCATTCCTCATCTAATTCTATCAGCATAACCCTCTATTCCCTTCTCACTTTTAAGCTTATCTAACCGCCCCTTTAATGCATGCATACTATTCGCTTCAGCCAGTCCCTGTGGTAGCGTGTTCCACATTCTCACCACTCTCTGGTTAAAGAAGTTTATTCTGAAATCCCTATTTGATTTCTTGGTGACTATCTTATATTGATGACCTCTAGTTTTCCTCTTCCCACAAGTGGAAACATTGTCACTGAATTTATTCTGTCAAAATCTTTCATGATTTAAAGACCTCTATTAGGTCACCCCTCAGCCTTTTGTTTTCAAGTGAAAAGATACCCAGTGTGTTCATCCTTTCATGATAGGTGTACCCTCGCATTTCGGGTGTCATCTTTATAAATCTTCTCTACACCCTCTCCAGTGCCTTCATATCCTTTTTTCATAATATGGCGAGCAGAAATGCACATAGTAATCCAAGTGTGATCTAACCAAGTCCTCACCAATGTTCGAAACAAAGTTTGGCATAACTTCACTCCTCTTCAATTCTATCCCTCTAGAAACAAACCATAGTGCTTGGGTTGCTTTTTGTATGGCCTTTTAACCTGTGTCGATACTTTTCAGCGATTTGTATATTTGTACTCCTAGATCCCTTTGCACCTCTCCCCTATTTTGGATTCTTATTTTCCAAGTAATATGTGACCTCCCTATTTGTCTTACCAAAATGTAATACCTCACATTTGTCTGTGTTGAATCTAATTTGCTAATTATATGCCAATTCTGCAAGTTTATTAAGGTAATCTTGTAATTTGTTGCTGTCCTCCTCAGTGTTGGCCATCCCCTCAAATTCGTGTCGTCCACACATTTTGAAATTATGTTTTTGGTTCCAAAATCGAAATCATTAATATAAGTGATGAACAACTGTGGTCCCAGCAGTGATCCTTGTAGAACACCACTCCCCACCTTCTGCCACGCTGATGAGTTACCCTTTATCCCTACTCTCTGCAACTCTCTATTGCTGCCTGTCCATCGCCTCGTGGCCCTATTCCCATCAAAAAATAACTATTGATATGCCTGTGAAATATTTAACTTTTTTTTGTTCCTTGATAATGTAATTTCCTAGTTTATGTTTGTCTTCCTTATTGTTTTTTTCTTACTTCCCTGCTACACCCTTCATATTCTCCCTTACCACACTCTTCCCTGCTGTCCATGCAGTGAATGTTTGCCGCTTTCCTTCTGCTCATTTTTAACATTATGGCTTTATTCATACACGGTGGCTCATTAGTGTTTAACTTGTTCTTTTTTATTAGCAGAATATATATTTCCTGGACTCTGTTGAACACTGTTTCAAAAGTTTCCTATTGCCGTTCTACATCATTGCTTGCAAATGTTGTCCATTTTATGTCCTAAGTTTCATTCTCAGCCCCTCAATATCGACTGTTCTCCAATCTATTACCCTGCTCGTTGTCACCCCTTTGCCCTACTCAATTATTATCTTAAACGTGTTATATTATGGTCACCATTGCCTGAATGTTCCCCGACTTTTACTGCTCTTATATGCTCTGGTTTATTCACTATTACTAGATGCAATAGTGCATCCTCCCTTGTTGGGCTTTTACATATTAGGTTACAAGGGAGTCTTGAACACATTGTTGGAACTCTATTCCCTTATCCCCTTTACCTGCTTCTTTTGTCCAATTAATATGTGGGTATTTGAAATCCCCTATGATAATTATTCTATTTTTGTCACTAATTTCCCGAATTTGTCTGCATTTTTCTACCTCCAACTCACTTCCACTATTAGGTGGTCTGTTGAATATCCCATTAGTGTGACTGATCATTTATTAGTTTCATCTCTATCCACATGTATTCTATTTCTGTCTTGCTGATACCTGCGTCACTGTTATCTACTGCCATTATGGTATCTCTAAAGTACAGTAACTCCACCACCCCTTTTTCCCTCTCTCTATCTTTTCTAAATATGTGAAAGCAAAAAATATTTTATTCCAAGGCATGAATTTTCGGTAGGCATGTCTCAGTGAGAGCAAAGAGAGGGAATGAAATAATATTAACAAGTTAAATCAAGGAAAGCCCAAAGATGTTTTATAAATACATAAAGTGCAAGACGATAACTGAGGAAAGAGTAGGGCCTATTAGAGATCAATAAGATAACCTCTGTGTGGAGGTGGAAGACATGGATATGGTTCTTCAGGAATACATTTCGTCTGTCTTCACAGAAAAGAAGGACAATGCAGACATTGTAGTTAAAGAGGAAGACTGTGAAATATTAGATAGGATAAGCATAGAGAGAGAGGAAGTATTAAGAGGTTTTGCTTATTTGAAAGTAGATAAGTCACCAGGGCCGGATGAAATGTATCCCAGGCTGTTAAGAGAGACAAGATAAGGTTGTATCTGAGTAACTTGATTGAATTTGATACGGAGGTAACGATGAGGATCGATGAGGGTAGTGGATTAGCTGCAGTCCCTATAGATATTAGCAAGGCATTTGACAAGGTCCAAAATGAGAGGATGGTAAAAAAAGTAAAAGCCCACGGGATTCAAGGGAAAGTGGCAAGTTGGATCCAAAATTGGCTCAGTGGCAGGATGCAAAGCGTAATGTTCGGCGGATGTTTTTGTGACTAGAAGGCTGTTTCCATTGGGTTTCTGCAGGATTCTGTACCAGGTCCCTTGCTGTTTGTGGTATATATCAATTATTTAGACCTCGATGATTAAAAAGTTTGCAGATGATACAAAAATTGGCCGTGTGGTTGATAGTGAGGAAGAAAGCTGATGACTACAGGAAGTAATCAATGGTCTGGTCATTTGGACAGAAAAGTGTCAAATGGAAGTCAATCAGGAGAAGTTGTGAGGGCTGACTTGGCAAGGGAGTACACAATAATTGGTAGGATACGGAGAAATGTAGAGGAACAGAGCGACTTGAAGGACTTGTCCACAGATCCGTGAAGTAGCAGGACAGGTAGGTTGGTGGTTAAGAAGGTATACAGGATAAGCAATTTTATTAGCCGAGGCATAGAATATAACATCCGAGAGTTTATGCTAGTTCTCTATAAAGCAGACGAGGTTGAGGGAGTGTTTTAACTAAGGGGCATAAAATTATGAGCGGCCGAGATAGAGTGGATAGGAAGCAGCTATTCCCTTCACAGAGAGGTCAATAACCAGGGGCATTGATTTAACGTAATTGGTAGAAGGATTCGAGGAGAGTTGAGAATTCGTTTTACCAAGTGTGTGGTGGGGGTCTGGACCTCACTGCCTGAAAGGACGGTAGAGGCAGAAACCCTCATCACATTAAAAAGTACATGGATGTGCACTTGAAGTGCCACAATTTGCAAGGCTACGGTCCAAGAGCTGGAAAGTGGATATAGGCTGGATAGCTCTTTTGCGATCGGTTCAGAGACGATGGGCCGAATGGCCTCCTTCTGTGCCGCACATTTCTATGATTCTGTGATTCTATTTTCCTTAACCTTCGCTGCTCTAAAAAGAACAATCCCAGATTCACCAGTCTCTCCATGTAATTGAAGTCCCAGATCCATGGTATCATTCTCGTAAATCCCTAAACCTTCTCGAATCCTTGACATGCTTGCCAAACTGTGATGCCCAGAATTGAACACAATGCTCCAGCTGGGAGCTAACCATTGATTTAGAAAAGGTTAGTATTTCATCCTGTATTGTGTTACTCTGTGTTTCTGTTTGTAAAGCCAAGGACTCCGTATGCTTTATTAGCAGCTGCCACAACTTGTCCTGCACCTTCAAAAATGTCTTTAGTACTCCGCACGTCTGTCAGATCGTGCAACCACTTTAAAATTGTACCGTTTAGTTTATATTGCCTCTGCTCATACTTCCTACCAAAATGTATCATTTCACACTCCCTGTGTTAATTTGTTTCTGCCATGTAACTGCCCATGTCACCAGACTGTCTATGTGCTCCTGAAGTCTGTTACTACCCTTCTCACTGATAATTTATATTTCCGAGTTTCCCATCATCTGAAAACTTTGAAATTATGTGCTGTATACTCAAGTCCATGGCATTGATATACATGAAAAGAGCAGTTGTCACAATGCTGACCCCAGGGGGGCGCAATTTTATACTTCCCTCCAGTCTGAAAAACAACCACAACTTTCTGTCTCTTAGCCAATTTCCGAGCCATATTGCCACTGCCCCTTTAATCCAATGGGTTCCATTTTGATATGATGTGGTATTTAGCAAACACCTTTCGAAAATATAGGGAAATTGGGAGAGTGTGAGCAGCATCAATCATAAAGCCATAGAATTGGTGAGACAAGTTACTTTGACAATTTGTGTAGCAGAGCATGACATCCGCAAGGATCATAGGTCTCGTCTGGTTTCAATGAATGAATTACAAATCATTGATTTTATTCCCATTTCATTATTTATATTTATTTGTTTTCAGAATATTGGTGGCGCTGTTAAGGCCGCAACCGAGACTCAAGGATGGTGTGTTGCCTCCTTGGTGCAAGGGTCAAGGACGTCTCGGAGCGGCGACAGAACATTTTGAAGGGGGAGGGCGAACAGCCAGCTGTCGTGGTGCACATAGGCACCAACGATATAGGTAAAAATGGAGATGAGGTCCTAAAAGCAGAATATAGGGAGTTTTGATGTAAATTAAAAAATTGGACCTCAAAGGTAGTAATCTGAGGATTGCTACCAGTAGGCACGTGCTAGTCAGAGTAGAATTAGGAGGATATTTCAAATGAATACGTGGCTAGAGGAATATTGCAAGGGGGAGGGATTCAAATTCCTGGGACATTGGAACCGGTTCTGGGGGAGGTGGGACCAGTACAAACCGGACGGTCTGCACCTGGGCAGGGCCGTTACCGCTGTCCTAGGGGGAGCGTTAGCTAGTGCTATTGGGGAGGGTTTAAACTGAAGTGGCAGGGGGTTGGGCACCTGAGCAGGCAGACAGAGGAAAGTGCGTCAGGAAGGGACAGAAGGTATGGAGTAAAAGTTAAAGTGTTAAAAAAGGAAAAAGCAGGAACTAAGTGTCACAAAACATATTTGAAAGTTATTTATCTGAATGCACGTAGCATTCCTAACACAATGGACGAGTTTACGGCACAAATAACTACGTATGGGTATGATATTGTGGCCATTACAGAAACATGACTGCAGGGTGACAAGTATTGGAAACTAAATATGCCAGGGTATTTAACATTCAGGAAGGACAGGCAGGAAGGAAGGGGAGGTGGGGAGGCTTTGTTAATAAAGGAAGTAATCACTGTAATGCAGATAAATTGTATTGGGTCAAAAGATCAGGCAAATGAAACAGTTTGGGTGGAGATAAGGAATAATAAGGGGAAAAAACACTAGTGGGAGTAGTATATAGGCCTCCTAATAGTTGCAACTCTGCTGGACGAAATATTAATCAGGAAATAGTTGGGGCATGTAATAAGTGAACAGCTATAATTATGCGTGATTTTAAGTATCATATTAACTGGACAAACCAAATTGGGCAGGGCAGCCTTGAGGAAGAGTTTATTGAGTGTATTAGGGATGGATTTCTTGAGCAGTATGTAACTGATCCTACAAGGGGGCAAGCAACTTTGGACCTGGTCCTGTGTAATGAGTCAGGATTAATTAATAATGTCCTAGTTAAGGATCCCCTTGGAATGAGTGACCATAACATGGTTGAATTACATATCCAATTAGAGGGTGAGAAGGTTTGTTCTGAAACAAGCGTACTGAGCTTGAATAAAGGAGTCTATGATGTTATGAGAGCGGAATTGATTAAAGTGGAATGGGAAAATAGATTAAAGGGTAAGACGGTACATGAGCAGTGGTGTTCATTTAAGGAGTTAATTTACAACTTTCAAAAAATATATATTCCACTGAGGAAAAAAGGGTGTCAAAGAAATGGCAGCCATCCGTGGCTAAGTAAAGATATTAAGGGTAGTATCCGACAAAAAAGAAGAACATATAATGCAGCTAAACTTAGTGGGAGGATAGAAGATTGGTAATTCTTCAAAAGAGAGCAAAAACTAACTAAAGGATGGATTAAGAAAGGGAAGATAGATTATGAAAATAAATTAGCAAAAAATATAAAAACAGATAGCAAGAGTTTCTATAGTTATATAAAAAAGAAAAAGGGTGGTTAAGGCAAACGGAGGTCCCTTAGAGGATGAGACCGGGAAATTAATGGTGGGAAACATGGAGATGGTAAAAATGCAGAACAAATATTTTGTTTCAGTCTTTACGGTAGAGGACACTAAGAATATCCCAACACTTGACAAACAGGGGGCTCTGGGGGGGAGGAGCTTAATACGATTAAAAACACTAAGGAATTGGTACTCAGTAAAATAATGGGACTCAAGGCGGATAAATCCCCTGGACCTGATGGCTTACATCCTAGGGTCTTGAGGGAAGTGGCAGTAGGGATTGTGGATGCTTTGGTAATAATTTTCAAAAATTCCCTCGACTCAGCAAAGGTCCCGGCAGATTGGAAAACTGCTAATGTAACACCGCTTATTTAAAAAGGGTAGTAGGCAGAAGGCCTGGAAATTATAGACCAGTTAGCCTAACATCTGTGGTGGTTAAAATTTTGGAGTCTATTATTAAGGAGACAGTAACGGAACATTTAGATAAACTTAGTTTAATAGGACAAAGTCAGCATGGCTTTATCAAGGAGAAGTCAGGTGTGACAAATTTGCTTGAGTTCTTTGAGGACATAACGTACAGGGTGGATAAAGGAGAAACAGTGGACGTTGTGTATTTAGACTTCCAGAAGGCATTCGACAAGGTGCCACATAAAAGATTATTTCTCAAGATAAAAAATCACTGGATTGGGGGCAAAATTCTGGCATGGGTGGAGGATTGGTTATCTAAAAGGAAGCAGAGAGTTGGGATAAATGGTTCATTCTCGGACTGGCAATCAGTAGCCAGTGGTGTTCCGCAGGGGTCGGTGCTGGGTCCCCAACATTTTACAATCTGTATTAATGATTTGGAGGAGGCGACCGAGTGTTTGCAGATGATACAAAGATGGGAGGGAAAGTAGAAAGTGAGGAGGACATAAAAAACCTACAAGGGGATATAGACAGGCTGGGTGAGTGTGCGTAGATTTGGCAGATGCAATACAATATTGGAAAATGTGAGGTTATGCACTTTGGCAGGGAAAAATCAGAGAGCAAGTTATTATCTTAATGGCGAGAAACTGGAAAGTACTGCAGTACAAGGGGATCTGAGGGTCCTAGTGCAAGAAAATCAATAAGTTAGTATGCAGCTGCAGCAGGTGATCAAGAAGGCCAACGGAATGTTGGCTTTTATTGCTAGGGGGATAGATTATAAAAACAGGGAGGTATTGCTGCAGTTATATTAGGTATTGGTGAGACCGCACCTGGAATACTGCATCCAGTTTTGGTTCCATACTTAAGAAAAGACATACTTGCTCTCGAGGCAGGAGAAATAAGGTTCACTCGGTTAATCCCGGGGATGAGGGGGTGGACATATGAGGAGAGGTTGAGTAGATTGGGACTCTACTCATTGGAGTTCAGAAGAATGAGAGGCGATCTTATTGAAAAATATAAGATTGTGAAGGGGCTTGATCGGGTGGATGCGGTAAGGATGTTCACAAGGATGGGTGAAACTAGAACGAGGGGCCATAATCTTAGAATAAGGGGCTGCTCTTTCAAAACTGAGATGAGGAGAAACTTCTTCACTCAGAGGGTAGTATGTCTGTGGAATTTGCTGCCCCAGGATCCTGTGGAAGCTACATCATTAAATAAATTTAAAACAGAAATAGATCGTTTCCTAGAGGTAAAGAGAATTAGGGGTTACGCTGAGCGGGCTGGAAATTGGACATGAGGCTCAGTTCGGATCGGTCAGCTCCCTGTGGGTGGCAGAGCGGGCCCAGGGGCTGAGTGGCCGGGTCCTGCTTCTACTTCTTGTGTTCTTTAGATTTGAGTTATGATTAGATCAGCCATGATCTTATTGAATGGTTGAGCAGGCTCGAGGGGCCGATTGGCCTACTCCTGCTCCTATTTCTTATGTTCTGATGTTCTTATTACTTGCCCACCCCAAGTTACCCATGATAAATTGGTGGGTCTTCATCTTGAGCCGATGCAGTCCGTGTGGTGAAGGTGCTCCCACAATACTGTTACGGAAGGAATTTCAGGCTTTTGAGCCAGTGATGATGAAGGAACGGTGATATATTTGAAGGGTACGGTTTCAAAGTTGTTTTGTTGCTGAAGTAGTAAACCAGATGTCCGGACGAAATATCCTGTAGTTCAAATCCCACCAGCTCGGGAATTTAAATTCAATTAATTAAACAAATCTGGAATAAAAAGCTAGTGTCAGGAATGGTAACCTTGAAACTACCGGGTTGTAATAAAAACACATCTGGTTCACGAATGTGAGTGTAGTTTAAACATAGTGCTGCGAGTTGGGTGAGTCAGCGAGTCTGAACTGTTTGCTAAAATCAAACTTCTGTTTGTTTCACATTTACTGTTACTGTATACTGTTTAAAATCTAAATTTCGCAGCTTTAAGCAGGGTTATAAAGGGATATACAAGGCATACAATTCAGAGCAGCTGAAGGCAGTTAGTTAGGGAAACTAGAATAAACTGGTTGTCCTGTAGCAGAACCCAGCAAGCTCCTTTGATTCAGGGCCTATAAAAGCAGGCTTTGAAGTGTGATTTTGCACTGAGTGCGGTTTAAAAAGAGGGCTGCGAGTTGGGTGAGTCACGGAGTTAGGTGCGGAGTGGAAGGAGGTGCTCCCCTGCTTCGCCTTTGTTTTTCCGAACTTTTCAACCTGAAGGAACTGGTTCTTACTTTACATCAAGGAAAGATTCCGAGAGCGGGAGCAATCAAAAAACAACAACTGCGAAACCGCTAAAGTGACGTCACAACCAGGGAAGGAGCTGATTGGTAAGTCGGACCAGGTGAGTATTTCTACAGTCCAGTCGTTAAAGTAAAAGTAAGTTCCCTAGTTTAGAGTAAGTTGGGTTTAAAGGGAAGTAAGGTCCCTTGTGCATTTAGCATTCTTTAATTTAAAGGAAGTAAAGGGAATAAATGTATGGCAAGACATGGCAGGGCAGCTCGGCTGAGTGGATTGCTCCTCCTGTGCTATGTGGGAAGTCAGGGACACTTTAGGTGTCCAGGGCGGACACATGTGCATGAAGTGTCTCCAGCTGCATCTATTGGAAATCCGCGTTTCGGAGCTGGAGCTGCGGCTGAAATCACTGTGGAGCATCCATAAGCTGAGATCTTCGTGGATAGCACGTTGAACGAGGTCGTCACACCACAGGTAAAGAGTGCACAGGCAGACAGGGAATGGATGACCACCGGACTGAGTAAAAGTACTAGGAAGGTGGTGCAGGAGTCCACTGGGTCCATCTCCCTCTCCGACAGATTTTCCATTCTGGATACTGATGGGGGAGATGGTTTCAAGGGAATGCAGCAAGAGCCAAGTCTGTGGCACTACTTGAGGACCAGCTGCACAGGATGGGAGTGAAAAGAGTGGGAGAGCAACAGTGATAAGGGATTCTATCGTAAGGGGAACAGATAGACGTTTATGTGGCTGCAGTCGTGACTCCATGGTTCGAAAGGACAAGGATGTTACTGAACGGAGACAGGGCATTCTAAAGAGGTAGGGCGAACAGTCTGTGGTCGTGGTACTACCGACATGGGTAGAAAGAGTGATGAGGTCCTGTAACAAGAATTTATGGAGCTAGGTAACAGATTAAAAAGCAGGACCTCCAAGGTTGTAATCTCTGGATTACTCCTGGTGCCATGTGCTAGTGAGTTTAGGAATAGGAGGATAGCGCAAATGAATGCGTGGCTAAAGAGTTGGTGCAGGAGGGAGGGCTTTATTTTCCTGGATCACTGGGTCTGCTTCTGGGACGGGTTGCACCTGAACCGGGACGAGACCAACATCCTTGCGGGAGGTCTGCTAGTGTTGTTGCGCGGTGGCGGGGGAGGGGGTGGGTCGTTAAACTAACTTGGCAGGGGGATGGGATACGGAGTGCTGCTATAGTAAGGGGTGATGCACAGCCAAATATAGAGGAAAAAACAAGTCAGCCTGGAATGCAGAGCAAATATGTAACGGCACAAAGGAGTATGGTAAGGCTGGATCGCATTTATTTTAATGCAAGGAGTCTTGCCAGTAAGGCAGATGAATTGAAGGTGTTGACGAACACATGAGAGTATGATATTTCTGCTAGCACAGAGACATGGTTGAGGGAGGGGCAGGACTAGCACCTCAATATTCCGGGGTATAGAACCTTCAGGCGAGACAGAGGTGGGTGAAAAGAGGAGGGGGTTTCGCAATATTAATCAAGGATTCATTTTCTGCTGTAAGGAGGGACGATATATTAGCAGGTTCCTCTAATGAGCCCATATGGTAGAACTTAAAAACAAAAAGGGTGCAAGTACTTTGCTGGGAGTGTAATATAGGCCCCCAAAATGTCAGGGGGAGATAGAGGAACAGATATGTAGGCAAACCTCAGAGAAGTGTAGAAATAATAGGGTAATAATAGTAGGGGATTTCAACTTCCCCAATATTCACTTGGAGAGCCAATGTGTGAACGTCTGAGAGGATGCAGAATTCGTAAAGTGCATCCAGGAGAGCTTTTTGAGCCAGTATGCAGAAAGTCCTACAAGAGAGGGGGCGGCACTGGACCTAATTCTTGGAAATGTAGCCGGGCAAGTGGTGGAAGTGTCAGCAGGAGAGCTTTTTGGTGACAGTGACCATAATTCGGTGAGATTTAAGGTAGTGTTGGAAAAGGACAAAGAAGGACCGGAAATAAAGCTTCTAAATTGGGGGATGGCCGATTTTAACATGGTAAGGCAGGATGTGTCCAAAGTGGACTGGGATCAGCTACTTATAGGAAAATCCACATCAGAGCAGTGGGAGACTTTCAGAAAGGAAATATAGAGAGACCAACGCCAAAATGTTCCCGTAGAGGTCAAGGGTTGAGCCGACAAGCCCAGGGAACCCTGGATGTCAAGGGATATACAAGAATGGATTAGAAAAAAAAGGAAGGCTTTTGGCAGATACAAAGGACTAAAAACATTGGAAGCCCTAGAGTAGTATTGAAAGTGCAGGGGGGTACTTAAAAAGATATTAGGAGAGCGAAGAGGGGGCATAAAAAAACACTGGCGTGCACAATTAAGGAAAATCCCAATGAGTATTATAAGTATATTAAGGGCAAGAGCATAACCAGGGAAAGAGTAGGGCGTATTGGGGACCAACGTGGCAATCTTTGTGTAGAGCAGGAAGATGCAGATGATGTTTTAAATGAATATTTTGCGTCTGTGTTCACTATGGAGAAGGACGATGCATGCATAGAAATCAAGCAGGTGGATTGTGATATACTTGAACAAATTTGTATTGAGAGGGAGGAGGTACTGGCGGTTTTAGCGGGCTTAAAAGTGGATAAATCACCAGACCCAGACGAGATGTATCCCAGGCTGCTGTGTAAGGCAAGGGAGGAGATTGCAGGGGTATCTGACACAAATTTTCAGAACCTCTCTGGCCTCAGGGGAGATGCCAGAGGACTGGAGAACAGCTAACGTCGTACCATTGTTCAAGAAAGGTAGGAGGGATAAAACAGGGAATTACAGGCCAGTGAGCCTCACATGAGTGGTAGACAAATCATTGGAAAAAATTTAGAGGGACAGAATTAGTCTCCACTTGGAGAGGCAACTATAAATCAAGAATAGTCAGCATGGCTTTTTCAGGGGGAGATCAGGTCTACCCAATTTGATTGAATGTTTCGAGGGGCTGACTAGGTGTGTAGATGAGGGTAGTGCAGTTGATGAAGTCTACATTGTCTTCAGTAAGGCTTTTGACAACGTCCCGCATGGAAGACTGGTCAAGAAGATAAGAGCCCATGGGATCCAGGGCAATTTTGCACATTTGATTAAAAATTGGCTTAGTGGCAGGATGCAGAGGGTGATGATCGAAGGTAGTTTTTGTGACTGGAGGCCTGTGTCCAGTGGTGTACCGCAGGGATCGGTGCTGGGTCCTTTTCTGTTTGAAGTGTACATTAATCAGTAATTTCGCAGGTGACAAGAACATTGGTTGAGTCTTAAATATCGAGGAGGGAAGCCTCAGGCTACAGGACAATAAGACGGGTTGGTCAGCTGTGCAGAACAGTGGCAAATGGAATTTAACCCTGAAAAGTGTGAAGTGATGCATTTTGGGAGGAGTTACAAGGCAAGGGAATACACAGTGAATTGTAGGGCTCTAGGAAGGACAGAGGAACGCAGGACCTTGGTGTGCATGTACATAAATCCCAGAAGGCAGCAGGACATCTAGATAAGGTGGTTACAAAGTCATAGGGATACTGGCCTTCATTAGCCGAGCCATAGAATAGAGGAGCAGGGATGTTATGATGGAGGTGTACACAACGCTGGTTAGGCAACAGCTGGAACACTGTGTGCAGTTCTGGCTGCCTAACTGTAGGAAGGATGTGATTGCATTGGAAAGGGTGCAGAGGAGATTCACCAGAATGTTACCTGGGCTAGAGCACTTCAGCTATGAAGTGATACTGGGCAGGCTGGGGTTGTTTTCCTTCGAGCAGGGAAGGCTCAGGGGGGAACTGATTTCAGGTGTCCAAAATTATGAGGTGCTTGGATAGGGTAGATAGAAAGGAACATTTCGCTTATTAGTGAGGTTAATAAACATGGGGCATAGTTTCAAGGTAAGGGGCAGGAGGTTTAGGGGGGATTGAAGGAAAACACGTTTTCACCAGAGGGTGGTTAGAATCTGGAACTCACTGCCTGAAAGCGTGGTAGATGCAGGAACTCTCACAATATTCAAGAAGCATTTAGATGAGCACTTGAAACGCCACAGCATACAAGGCAATGGACCAAGTGCTGGAAAATGTGATTAGAATAGACAGGGCTTTTTGGATGACGCGGACACGATAGGCAGAAGGGCCTCTTTCTGTGCTGTATAACTCTATGATTGTATGAATCTATGGCAGCCCTGGGAATGAAATTCCAGGACTGAGGCGGGAGCAGTGCAATCTAGGTGGACCTAGGAATCAACTTTCTGGAGTGAGGCGGAAGCAGTTTAATCTAGGCGGATCTGGGAATGTAATTCCTTCACTGAGGTGGAAGCAGTGTTATGAAGTCGGCCATGGGAATAAAGTTCCTGGACTGAGGGAACAATGGTATTATCTAGGCGTACATGGGAATGACGTTCCTGGTATGAGAAGGGAACTGTGTAATTTTTCCGGACCAGGGAATTAATTTCCAGGATTTAAGTGGGAGCAGTGTAATCTAGGCGGCCCAAGGAATTCAATTCTTGGACTGATGCGGGAGCAGTGTAATCTTTGCGGCCCTGCGAATTACATTCCTGCACTGAGGCGGGAGCAGTGTAAGCTAGGAGCCATTGCGATTTAAATTCCTGGACTAAGCCGGGAAAAGTGTAATCTAAAATAACAGAAAACGCTGGAAAAACTCAGCAGGCCAGGCAACATCCGTGGAGAGAGAACGAGAGTTAACGTTTCAGGTCGAAACCCTCCGTCGGAACTGAGAGAGCAAGAAATAAACAGATAAAAATGCAAGGGGGAGGCTAGGGGGAGGAATAAAAGAACAAAAGGGATGGTCTTTAGTGAGTAGAGACATTGAGAGATGCTCAAGGCAAGACGAGATGGTAATGGGACAGGTTGAGAAACAAAAGGTAAGGTGTGAAATGCTGGCAGAATCAGAGACAGCTGCCGTGGGGGGAGAGAGAGAAAAAAAAGAAAAAGGCATGGACCAAAAGAGTGGATACAATGTATACATATGTGGTAGGGGCCGGGGTTATGATCTGAAATTGTTGAACTCGATATTGAGTCCGGAAGGCTGTAAAGTGCCTAAACGGAAGATGAGGTGCTGTTCCTGGAGCTTACGCTGCGCTTCCGTGGAACAATGCAAGAGGCCGAGGACGGTGAAGTCTGAGTGAGCGTGGAGGGGTGAATTAAAATGACAAGCGACCGGAAGCTCGGGGTCACCCTTCCGGACTGAACGGAGGTGTTCCGCAAAGCGGTCACCCAATCTGCGTTTGGTCTCCCCAATGTAGAGGAGACCACATCGTGAGCAGCGAATACAGTATACTAGATTGCAAGAAGTACAAGTAAATCGCTGTTTCACCTGGAAGGGGTGTTTGGGGCCCTGGAGAGTGGGAAGGGGGGATGTATAAGGGCAGGTGTTGCATCTCCTGCGCTTGCACGGGAATGTGCCGGGTGAAGGGGAAGGAAAGTGTAATCTAGGCGGCCCTGGGAATGAAATTCCTGTACTGAGGAAGAGTGAAATATGGAGCATACACTCATTTTTTATTTCAAGCTGTGTACAATAATGTGAGCTAGATTGCGTTGTAGTGAAGTGTTGTGGTGAAAATGTATCAATGAGTCTGTTTGTTCCATGAACGTAATTAATGCCAGTTACAGTGAGGCCTAATGATGTCACTCGGGGGTTTCCCTCTGCTCTAAATAAGGAGCTCCCTTCACTGTGTGACCTCACACAATCAGCGCGTTGCCTCCAGCACAAAGCCCACGAGCCTCTCACAGAAGGGATGTCGTGTGTTCGAGGATCTCGATGGAAAGTATTATTGAACAGTGGCAGTGAATAACAATACTTTGGAATAACAAGAGCAAATGTTGAAAACACTCAGCAGGTCAGGCAGCATCCGTGGAGAGAGCAAGTGTTACCGTTTCAGGTCTGTGACCTTTCGTCAGAACTGAAAAATTTTACAGCTGCAACAGATTTTAAGCAGGTGCAGAGGCAGGGAAATTGGGGAGGGGTGGAGCAAAGAACAAAAGGGATTGTCTGTGATAGGGTGGAAGGCAGGAGTGCTTAAATGTTGCAAATGGGGATGGGAGAAACATCAATAGCTGCCGCCTGAAAAAAATAGGGGCAGAGGTTATGGTCCGAAATTGCGGAACTCAATGTTGAGTCCAGAATGCTGTAAAGTGCCGAATAGAAAGATAAAGTGCTGTTACTCGCGGTTAAATTGAGCTTCTATGGAACACTGTTAGAAGCCGAGGACAGAGAGGTCAGAGTTGGAGGAGAGCAGCGAATTAAAGTCACGGGGACCGGAAGCTCGGGGTCACACTTACGGACTGAACAGAAGTCTTCCGCAAAGCAATCACCCAATCTGCGTTTGTTCTCCGCAATGCAGAGGAGACCGCATCGTGAGCAGCAAATACAGTATACTAAATTGTAAGAAGTACAAGTAAATCGCTGTTTCACCTGTAAGGAGTGTTTGGGGCTCTGGAGAGTGGGAAGGGTGGAGTTAAAAGTGCAGGTGTTGCATCTCCTGCACTTGCATGGGAAGGTGCCGTGGGGAGGGGAGGGGCTGTTGGGGTGATTGAGGAATGGACCAGGGTGTTGTGGAGGGTACGGTTCCTTCGGAATGCTGAAAGGGAAGGGAGGTTATACAAAACATTTACTATCCCCTTTTTTCTACTGTCAGTGTTCCTTTTAAATATCTATATCCAGTGATTAATTCAATAAACCATTTTATACTGTAATATTATTCATGCGATTTACCGTGGCATACTCAGTTATTAATTGTATTCTGTGTTTCAAGTTGCTGCATCTTTGTTAATGCAAGAGTTGTTGTTTAAAATGACTGGCACATCCTCGCTGCTGTAGGTGTTCCTGGTAAGTATCTGTATCCCGCTATTAATTCTATAAATCATGTTTAACTGTATTTCTCTCCTTGTCATTCTCCATCCCATCCGCACTGCTGTCTGCTTTTGATTCTGAGGGTGATACAGTGTTACCAAGATTTAATTGTTCTATATTCAACTCAAGAAAGGATATTAAACGAGACTCTTTGCTTAACGAATTTCGTTCTGCAATCTACACTGAACATTTGTAACAGATCAGAGGAATGTTTTCTTGTTTGAGGAGACTTTTTAACTAATGGCGAATGATTATCGGCCTGAAACGTTAACTCTCTCACACTCTCTCTACAGATGCTGCCTGACCTGCTGAGTATTTAAAACATTTCCTGTTCTTATTTCAGATTTTCAGCATCCACAGTAATTTGATATTGTTTTCAGTGAATGCTCGGCATGGTTACTGACACAGTGTCACAGGAACAAATCCTGGCAGATCACAAACACATTTTTAAATGTCTGAAATATCCGCAAATCATTCAGTTCCAGTCAGTGTCTCCTTTCCCACCAACTCCAGATCTGCATTATTGAAACTGTTTCTGATGGTTACAATAGGATTACAAGGATAATTAAAATTCTCAAAAAACGTTCCGTCAGCCATATTTCAATGCGTTTATTTCCAATATTTGTTTTGAATTTACAATTGGATCCCGTGCCCGTCTGTCACGGTTCAATGGATCTCTCAGTGAGACCCAGAGTGATTCTCTATTGCCTCCTGCTGTACTGCAGGATAAACAATCCCATCTGATTGTAACTGAAGTACCGAGGATAAGAAAATCCTTTCATAAGTTGAAAACAAACAGGTGAAAAAGTTCGAGGATATTTAACTTCCATTTGTTTTCAGATACTTTACGAAAGCGTTCGGCGGCTCGCTGCCTGTGGGATGAGTCGCATAATCATGAAGCTAATAAATGCAATGAGTGGGATATTACCTGGTCAATCATAACTATGTATTTTAATTCAGATTCCATTCTCAGCAATTTTATTTGGAAAATCTTCCTTTTAATGAGCCACAATTTGAGTATTTCAACAAAACTATGGAAAGCTCACTCTTCAAACACTTCTTAATTCTCAGTTATCTTTATAACTGCAGTGCACTTTTATTTATTATCGTAGTACTTGCATATTACCGCCGTACAGTTTAAATCCAATTGCCTGTAATTATTGCATACCAAGATTACAGTTTCTGTATTTTACCGTTGCATTCACTTTCAGTTCTAAATAAAATGGATAATGTAACCAGGAGCAGGAATCCAAGCGGGATTTGCCCCTCCCGAACACAGGGGCACTGAAGCGAATTACACCGCTCCAAATGCTGACTGATCCCGGGACACGTAGGCTTCCTGAGATGTTCTGGTCCTTTGTGTCCCTGGTACGTCGGGCGATGTTTTTGTCTGCGGGGCTAAAAATAGATCTACCATTTAATCTCTCATTGATCAAACATCTGATACTTTCATGTTGTATTTATCCCCGTTTCATTTCTTAATCCCACAATGTATTCCCGATTACTCTTACAGGAAACCCTGCATTCAGCTCTAAGGGTAATAGAATTAGATTATATCATTGAATGTCGCTATTGATTCGCAGATTTCAGCCCGATTTCCATCAAACTGCTGCTCTTGCTCGCAGCCTGATGTATAATTTCCCTGTTTATTTCCCTTCCTCTCAGTGAACTTAGTGACGATTGTAATCTTGTCTCGGGGAAAGTGCGGTCTCTCCAAATGTGTTTCTCGCTACCTGGTGGCCATGGCAGCGGCTGATCTACTGGTCGTTATCCTGGACCTGATATTGAGGCAGATTCCGATTGTTTTTAGTGAACAGTTTCGTTTCGTGGAGTCCATCCCCGTGTGTAATATCCACGCCGTCCTGCTTTATGCAGCCACAGACTGTTCTGTCTGGTTCACCGTCACTTTCACCTTTGATCGATTTGTGGCCATTTGCCGCCAGAAGCTGAAAACTAAATATTGCACCGAGAAAACGGCGGCTGTGGTTCTGGGAACAGTGACTGTGCTGAGCGGTTTAAAGAACATGTTCTGGTATTTTATGTTCACAGATCAATATTCGCTAACGAACCTCCCCTGGTTTTGTGGTGTAACAATAGATGTTATGTTTTCACTGGTCTGGGGAGCAATTGAGTTCCTTCATTATATTCTCACCCCAGGGGTCTCATTTGTTGTGATTCTGCTGCTCAATGCTCTCACCGTCAGACACATTTTAGTGTCCAGCAGAGCCCGCAGGAGACTCCGGGGTCCCAGCAGTGGGGAGAATCCCAGAGACCCAGAGATGGAGAGCCGCAGGAAATCCATCATTTTACTGCTTCTAATCTCCGGCAACTTCATCCTGTTATGGACAGTGTTTATGGTGTATTATATATTGAGCCGGATAAGGTATTTGTGGACTGTGTCTATAATTCTTCCGCATTTTGTAAGGGAAATAGGATTGATGCTGCAGATGATGAGTTGCTGCACAAACACTGGGATTTATGCCTTCACCCAGACTAACTTCAGAGAGCAGTTGAAGAATGTGGGGAAATATCCATTTACTCTAATTGTAAAATTCATTAAAGGATGATGTGAAGCGGAAACTTTGCAGCCTGAGAGCTCCCAATATTGTGGCGAGCCGTTTTCCACGGGCCGGGCCGCCCGCCGCGGTGAAATTCACATAACAAAGATGGCGGCTCCGGCGTCCCGCACAAAGATGGCGGCCCCGGTGCCCCGCACAAAGATGTTGGCCTCAGCGTCGCGCACAAGATGGCGGACCTGGCGCTCGTCACCAAGATGGTAGCCTCGGCGCCCCACACTAGAAGCCGGCCCTGGCGCTCCCCACAAAGATGGCGGCTACGGCGCCCAGCACAAAGATAGCGGCCCCGGCGCGAAGCACAAAGATGCCGTCCCCGGCGCCCAGCAAAGAGATGGCTGCCCGGCACCACGCACAATGCTGGCTTCCCGGGGTCCCGAACAATGACGGCGATTCCAGTGCCCCGCACAAAAATGTTGGAAACAACGTGCCGCACAAAAATTGCGCCTCCGGTGCCCCGCACAAAGATATCGTCTCCGTTGCACCGCACAAAGACAGCTACTCCGACGCCCCTAACAAAAATGGCGTCTCCGGCATCCCGCTCAAAAATGGCGGCTCCGGCATCCCGCTCAAAGATGGCGGCTCTGGGGCCCCATAACAAAGATGGCGGCTCTGGTTACAACATTATAAATCTTTATAAATCATTATGATCATTAAGAAATCATTGTTTGATTCATTCTTGGAATATGGACGTCGCAGGCAAGGCCAGCATTTATTGTCCATCACTAATTGCCCTGGAGAAGGTGTTGATGAGCCGCCTCATACAACTGAGTGGCTTGCTGGGACATTTCAGTGTGTCGTCAATAGTCAAACATGCTCCCTGGCCTGCTGAGTTTTTCCAGCGTTTTCTGTTGTTATGTCAAACACATTGCTGTGGGTTTGAAGTCACATTTCGTCCAAAATGGGTACGACAGCAGCTTCCCTTCCCTGAAGGACATTAGTGAATCAAATGTGCTGTTTCCGACAATCCGGTAGTTTCATGGTCACCATTACTGACACTAACTTTTTATTCCAGATTTGTTTTATTAATATAATTTAAATTCCCTAGCAGTGGGATTTGAACTCAGGATTATTCGTCCAGGCATCTGGTTTACTAGTCGAGCAACATAACCAATATGCTGCTTTACCCTTCAAATATATCGCCGTTCATTCATCGTCATTGGGTCAAAAGCCAGAAATTCCATACGTAATAGTATTGTGGGAGCACCTTCACCACACAGACTGCAGAAATTCAGGATGAAGGCCCACCATTTTATCATGGGTAACTGGGAATGGGCAAGTATTATCAGCCTTGACAGCTTCACCTATATAGTGAGAACAAATAAATATAAATAATAAAATGGGAATAAAATCACTGATTTTGAAATTCACTGATTGAAACCAGGCGAGGTCTGTGGTCAGAGTGAGAAGTCATGTTCCGCTAAAAAAAATGTCAACACAACTTGGCTCAACAATTCTATGGTTTTATGATTTATACTACTCACACTTTCCCAATTTCCCTATATTTTGAAAAGTTGCTTGATAAAGTACCACATATTACCAAAAATGAAGTCCACGAGATTAAAGTGGCAGTGGCAACAGTGAGTGGTACGAGGTATATCAGTATTAGATTGACTGGTGTGGGTGAAACAATCCAGAGTGTGGCATGTATCAGTGGGTTACTGTGAGTGATGTGGGGAGTAACAGTCCAGAGCGAGTCATGTATCAGTGTGTTACCTTGAATGTTGTGCGGTATATCAGAGCGTTACAGTGAGGGTTGTGGGATATATCAGTCTGTTACAGTGAGTGTTGTAAGGGTATATCAGACCGTTAAAGTGAGGGGTGTGTTGTATATCAGAGTGTTAAAGAGAGGAGTATGGGGTATATCACAGTGTGTTACACTGAATGGGTGGAATATATCAGTGTGTAACAGAGAGGGGTGTGGGGTATATCAATCGGTTACAGTGATGGGTGTGGAGTATATCAGACTATGACAGCGAGGGGTGTGGGGTATACCAAAGTGTTACAGTGAGGGGTGTGAGGTGTATCAATGTGTGTTACAGTGAGGGTGAGCAGTATATCAGAGTTTTAACGTGAGGTGTGTGGGGTATATCAGAGAATGTTACAGTGAGCGCTGTCGGTATATCAGAATGTTATAGTGAGCGGTGTGGGGTATATCAGAGTGTTACCATGAGGGGTATGTGGTATATCAGAGTGTTACAGTAAGTCGTGCGGAGTAAATCAGATTGTTACATTGAGGGATGTGGGGTATATCAGAATTTTATAATCATGAGTTTGGGGTATTTCAGGGTATTGCTGTGTGGCTTGTTTTAGAGTGTTACAGTGTGGGTTGTGATGTATATCAGTATGTGTTACAGTGAGGGGGTGCGGTATAACAGAGTGTGTTACAGTGAGCGGTGCGAAGTGCTGTCAACAAGGGCAGACGTCGACGACGAAGTCCAACACCGCCTTCAGTGTGCCAGTGCAGCCTTCGGTAGCCTGAGGAAGAGAGTGTTTGAACACCAAGAACTCAAACCCGGCACTAAGCTCATGGTATACAGGGCAGCAGTGATACCCGCCCTGCTGTATGCCTCAGAGACATGGACTATGTACAGCAGGCACCTCAAAGTACTGGAGAGGTACCACCAACGCTGCCTCCGCAAGATACTGCAAATCCATTGGCAGGATAGGCGCACCAACGTCAATGTACTTGGTCTGGGCAGCATCCCCAACATCGAAGCTTTGACCACGCTCGATCAGCTCCGATGGACGGGTCACATCGTCTGCATGCCTGATACGAGACTCCCAAAGTAAGTGCTCTACTCGGATCTCCGGCACGGCAAGAGAGCCCCAGGTGGGCAGAGGAAACGTTTCAAGGACACCCTCAAAGCCTCCTTAAAAAGTGTAACATCCCCACCGACACCTGGGACTCCCCGGCCCAAGACAGAACAAACAAATTCATTAGTTCATTCCTGCGATCTTTAAATGTTTGCCATTGCCTATCCATCGTCAACCCTTTAAGAAACGCTCCTAAATCCATCCTAGCGAACTAGTGCCTCATCCAATCGTAGTTCCCTTTATTTAAATTCAGAACCCTAGTCTCTGAGTCAACTAATTCATTCACCATCTTAACGAAGAATTCTATCATATTATGATCGCTCCTCCCCTAGTGGCCTCGCAAAACAAGATTGCTAATTACTACTTTCTCATCACATAATACCCAGTCTAAGAGGGCCTGATCTCTAGTTGGCTCCTCGACATATTGGTCCAGGAAACCATCCCGTATACACTCTAGGAATTCCATACACACAGTATTGTTACTAATTTGGTTAGCCCAATCTGTATGTAGATTAAAGTCACCCATGATAACTGCTGTGCCCTTATTGCACGCGTCTCTAATTCCCGTGTAATGCCATACCCAAATTCAGCATTACTGTTTGGGGGTCTGTATACAACTCCCACTTAATTTTTTTCTGCCAATTGATATTGCTCAGCTCTACACATACAGATTCCACATCATCAAAGCTAATATCCTTCCTTACTATTGTGTTAATCTCCTTTTTAGCCAGCAATGCTACCCCACCTCCTTTTCGTTTTTGACTGTCCTTCCTAAATATTGTATACCCCTGGATGTTGAATTCCTTGCCTTGGTCATCTGGAGCCATGCCTCCGTAATCCCAATTATATCATATCCGCTTACATTTATTTGCACAGCTAATTCATCCAACTTATTACAAATGCTCCTCGCAATAAGCCACAAAGACTTTAGGCTTGTGTTTTAAAACTCTTAGTCATTTTACAATTATTATTTACTGTAGCCCTGTTTGATTTACACACTTGATTTCTCTGCCTTCCACTTTTGCTTTTCTCCTTCCTGTCTTCTGCTTCTATCCTTGCTTCCCTTTCCTCTGTTTCGCTGCACAGGTTCCCAACACCCTGCCATTTCAGTTTAAACCCTCCACAACAGCACTAGCAAACACTCCCCCTAGGACATCGGTCGCGGTCCTGCCCTGGTGCAAAACGTCCAGTTTGTAATTGTCCCAACTCCCCCAGAAACGGTTCCAATGTCCCAAGAATTTGAATTCCTCCCCCTTGCACCATTCCTCTCGCTACTTATTTTTCTGCAATATCCTTCTATTTCTACTCTGACTTGCACGTGGCACCGGTAGCAATGCTGAGATTACAACCTTTGAGGTCATGTTTTTTAATTTAGCTCCTAACTCCCTATATTCAGCTTTTAGGACCTTATCCCGTTATTTACCTATATCATTGGTACATATATGCACCACGACAAGTGGCTGTTCACCCTCCCCTTCCAGAATGCCCTGCAGCCGCTCCGAGACATCCTTGACCCTTGCACCAGGGAGGCAACATACAATTCTGGAGTCTCGTTTGCGGCCGCAGAAACGCCTATCTATTCCCCTTGCAATAGAATCCGCTAACACTATAGCTCTCCCGCTCTTTTTCCTCTCGTCCTGTGCAGAAGAACCACCCATGGTGAACAGGAAGTTTGCTGCTACTGCCTTCCCCCGATAAGGCATCTCCCTCAACCATTTCCAAAGTGGTATATCTGTTTCAGAGCGGGATGTCCACAGGGGACCCCTGCACTACCTTCCTGTGCCTACTACTCTGCCTGGTGGTTATCCATTCTCTTCCTGCCTGTGCAGCCTTTACCTGCCTTGTGACCAACTCCCTAAATGTGCTATCCATGATATCCTCAGCATCGCGAATGCTCCAGTATGCAACTATTCGCAGCTCCAGCGCCGCAATGCGGTCTGCCAGTAGCTGCAGCTGGATACACTTCTCGCACACATGGTCAACAGGGACACAGGAAGTGTCCCTGATTTCCCACATTGTGCATGAGGAGCATGCCACGGGGCTGAGCTGTGCTGCCATGACTTTTCCTTTCATTAATTTAAATTAACTCAAATCAATACCACAAATGACACTACAATTAAATGATACACTCAAGGGCCCTTGATACTAGCACTCCCTGCTACACAACAGAGACCTTCGAAATATAACCACAAAAATTATGATCTATAAAACTTTATAAACTGTTAACCTTAACTGTCAAACTGCAGAACAGTATAAATACTCACCTGGCCGTACTCACCCAATCAGCTGCTTCTCATGTTCACGTCACTTTTTGAATTGTGACGTGGATCTGGAACGCTGCCGCCGGTCTGTGAGAATGGTAAGCCTCTGCAAAAAAGCACACGTAAGTGAGTTTAAATCATCACTGTGCTGCAGCACTCTCCGTTCCCGACACTGGCCTCTGCAAAAAAGCCCGCGAAAGTGAGTTTAACTACTCACTGTGCTGCTGCTCTCTCCGCTCCCGACACTGCCCTCTGCAAAAACGCCCGCGAAAGTGAGTTTAAATCATGACTGTGCTGCAGCTTTCTCCGCACCCGGCACTGTTCTCTGCAAAAAAGCCCGCGAAAGTGAGTTTAACTACTCACTGTGCTGCTGCTCTCTCCGCTCCCGGCACTGTTCTCTGCAAAAAAGCCCGCGAAGGGTCAGTACTGAGGGAGCACTGTACTGTCGGAGGGGAAGTACTGATTGAGCGCTGCTTTGTCGCTGGAGCAGTACTGAGGGGGCGCTGCATTTTCGGAGGGGCAGTTCTGTGGGACCGCTGCACTGTCGGAGTGGCTGTACTGAGTCAGCGATGCGCTATTGGAGGGGCAGTACTGAGGGAGCGCTGCGCTGTCGAAGGCACAGTACTTACGGAGCGTTGCTCTGTCAGAGTGGACAGTACGAGGGAGCGCAGCATATCTGGAGGGACAGTACTGCGGGAGCACTGCACTGTCGGAGTTGCAGGACTGAGGGAGCACTGCACTGCAGGAGGGGCAGAACTGAGGGGGCGTAACACTGTGGGAGGCTTCAAACTGAGGGAATGCTGCACTGTCGGAGGGGCAGTACAGAGGGAGCGCCTCCATGTCGGAGGGACGGTAATGAGGGAAAGCAGTACTGTCGGAGGGGCAGTACTGAGGGTGCTTTGCACTGTCGGTGCGTCGGTACTGAGGGAGTGCTTGTAGATGGTGGAAAGGCTGTATGGAGTCAGGAGGTGAGACACTCGCCGCAGAATACCTCGCCTCTGGCCTGCTCTGGTTGCCACATAATTTATGTGCCTGGTCCAGTCAAGTTTTTCGTCAATGGTGAACCCCAGGCTTTTGATGGTTTGGGATTTGGTGATTATAACGCAGTTGAATCTCAAGGGGAGGAGGTTAGACTCTCGCTTGTTGGAGATAGTCATTGCCTGGCACTTCTGTGGCGCGAATAAGACTGCCACTTATCAGTCCAAGCCTGAATATCGTCCAGGTCTTGTTACTTGCGGGCATTGACTGCTTCAATATATGAGGTGTTGTAAATGGTGCTGAACAATGTGCAGTCATAAGCAAACATTCCCATTTCTTACCTTATGTTGGAGGGAAGCTCATTGTAAAGCAGCTGAAGATGTTTGGGATTAGGACACTGCCCTGCGGAACTTCTCCTGCGATGTCCTGGTATTGTGATGATTTTTTAAATTCGCTTTTGTTATGTGGGCGTCACTGGCAAGGCAGCATTTAATGGTCATCCCTTATAAGCCCTTGAGAAGGTGGTTGTGGGCCGCCTTCTTGAACTGCTGCAGTCCGTGTGGTGAAGGTAATCGCACAGTGCTGGTTGGTAGGGATTTCCAGGATTTTAACCCAGCGACGATGCTGGATCGACCGATATATTTCCAATCCGGGGTGGTGTGTGGCTTAGAGGGGAACGTGGATTTGATGGTTTTCCCATGCGCTTGCTGCCTTGTCCTGCTCGGTGGAAGAGGTCGCGGATTTGGGAGATGCTGCCGCAGAAGCCTTGGGGAGTTGCTGCAGTGCATCTTGTAGATGGTACATGTTGCATCCACGGTACACCGGTGCTGGAGGGAGTGAATGATCCCGGTGCTGGATGGGGTGCCAATCAAACGGGCTGCTTTGTCCTGGATGGTTTTGAGCTGCTTGACTGTTGTTGGAGCTGCACTCATCCAGGCAATTGAAGGGTATTCCAACACACTCCTTAATTGTGACTTGTGGATGGTGGATTGCCTCTTGGGAGTCAGGAGCTGAGACACTCGCCGCAGAATACCTAGCCTCTGACCTGCTCTTGATGCCACAGTATTTATGTGGCTGGTCCAGTTAAGTTCCTGGTCAATGGTGCCAACCAGGATGTTGATGGTTTGTGATTCGGCGATGGCAATGCCGTTGAATGTCAAGGGGATGTGGTGAGACTCTCGCTTGTTGGAGATAATCATTCCCTGGCACTTTTGTGGTGCGAATGCTATCAGCCCAAGCCTGAAAGTCGTCCAGGTCTTGTTACATTCGGGCATGGACTACTTCATTATCTGAGGAGTTGTGAATGGCGCTGAACACTGTGCAGTCATCAGCGAACATTCCCATTTCTGACATTATGTTGGAGGGAAGTTCACTGATGAAGCATCTGAAGATGTTTGGGTCGAGGACTCTGCCCTGAGTAACTCCTGCATCGATGTCCTGGGGCTGTGATGATTGAACCTCAACCACCACAACCATCTTCCTTTGTGCGAGGTATGACTCCAGTCAGTGGAGAGTTTTCCCCCTGATTCCCAATGAATTCAATTTTACTAGGGCTCCTTGATGCCACACTCGGTCAATTGCAGCCTTGATGTCACGGGCAGTCACTCTCACCTCTCCTCTGGAATTCAATTCCATGTTTTGACCAAGGCTGTAATGAGGTCGAGGGCCGAGTGGTCTTGGCGGAACACTAACTGGGCATCAATGAGCAGGTTATTGATGAGTAAGTGCGGCTTGATTTCACTGTCGATGACACCTTGCATCACTTTGCAGATGAGTGATAGTGGACTGATGGGGCAGTTATTGGGCGGATTGGATTTGTCCTGCTTTTTGTGGCCAGGACATACCTGGGCAGTTTTCCACATTGTCGGATAGATGCCAGTGTAGTAGCTGTACTGGAGCAGCAAGGCTCGTGTGGCGGCTAGTTCTGGAGCACAAGTTTTCAGCACGACAGCCGGGCTGCTGTCGGTAACCCATAGCCTTTGTTGTATCCAGTGCGCTGAGCCGTTTCTTGACGTCACGTGGAGTGAATCGATTTGGCTGAAGGTTAGCTTCTGTAATGGTGGGGACCTCAAGAGGTGGCCGATATCTATCATCAACTCAGCACTTCTGGGTGAAGACGGTTCAAAATACTTAAGCCTTGACTTTTGTACTCACGTGTTAGGCTGCACCATCATTGAGGATGGGGATATTCATGAAGCCTCTTCCTCCCGTTAGTTGTTTAATGGTCCACCACTATTCACGAGTGGATATAGCAGGGCTGCAGAGCTTTGATCTGATCCGTTGATTGTGGGATCGCTTCGCCCTGTCTATAGCATGCTGCTTCCACGTTTTAGCATGCATATCGTCCTGTGTTGCAGCTTCCCCAGATTAGCACCTCATTTTTAGGTACGCCTGGTCATGCTCCCGCCATGCTCTGCTACACTCCTTATTGAACTAAGATTGGTCCCCTGACTTGGACTAGGACATTGGCTAAGAGACAGAAAGCAGAGAGTATAGGTAAACGGTTGTTTTTCAGACTGGAGGAAGTATAAATTGGTGCGCCCTAGGGATCGGCATTGAGACCATTGCTCTTTTCATGTATTTCAAGGCCATGGACTAGGGTATACAGCACATAATTTCAAAGTTTGCAGATGATAGGAAACTCGGAAATGTTAATTAACAGTGAGCCGTGTAGTAACAGACCTCAGGAGCACATAGACAGACAGGTGAAATGGGCAGTTACATGGCAGAAAAAAATTAACACAGAGAAGTGTGAAGTGATACATTTTGGTAGGCAGTATGAGCAGAGGCAATATATACTAAACGGTACTATTTTAAAGTGGATGCACGATCATACAGACTCGGGATGTAATTACCCGAATCTGTGAAGGTGTCAGGACAACTTGCGACAGATGCTATTAAAGCATACGGCGTCCTTGGCTTTACAACAGCTGGGAAGTGGGATTAGTTTGGATAGCTCTTTGTTGGCTGGCGTGGACACGATGGGCCGAAATGGCCTCCTTCCGTTATGTAACTTTCTATAATTCTATGATTCTACAAACAGAGACACAGAGTAACACAATCCAGGAGGAAATGCTAACCATTTCTAAATCACTGGCTAGGGCCCAACTGGAGCATTGTGTCCAATTCTGGGCACCACAGTTTGGAAAGCATGTCAAGGATTAGACAAGGTTTAGGGATATACCAGAAGGGTACCAGGGATCTGGGACTTCAGTTACGTGTAGAGACTGGAGAAGCTGGGACTGTTCTTTTCAGAGCAGAGAAGGTTAAACAACATAGAATTATTGAATCACAGAAAAGCACGACACAGAAGGAGGCCATTCGGCCCATCGTGTCAGTCCCGGCCGCAGAAGACCAATCCAGACTGATCCCACTTTCAGCTCTTGCTCCGTAGCCTTGCAAGTTGTGGCAATTCAAGTGCAGATCCAAGTACTTTTTAATGTGATGAGGTTTTCTGCCTCTACCACCCTTTCAGGCAGTGAGTTCCTGACTCCCACCACACACCGTGTAAAAGGAATTCTCAACTCTCCTCGAATCCTTTTACCAACTACGTTAAATCTGTGCCCCTGGTTATTGACATCTCTGCTAAGGGAAGAAGCTGCTTCCTATCCACTGTATCTAGGCCGCTTATAATTTTATGTACATTAACTAAATCTCCCTCAGCCTCATCTGTTCCAAAGAAAGCAAACCGAGCCTGTCCAATCTTTCCTCATAACTAAAGTTCTCCAGTCCTGGCAACATCCTCGTAAATCTCCACTGTGCTCTCTCTAGTGCAAATGTAGAATTCGCAATATATCGCGATTTTATTAATAAGGAGAAAACACAGAGTCTCGTTCAAACAGCTTTTATTTCAGCAGAATGCTGTCAGGTTTCTCAAAGTGGACACAAGCAGCCTGTAAAATGGCCGCCGCACCTCGTGACAGAACATTCTAGACTTTTCGACAGGCAGACAAGATGGCGTTCCAATAAACATTTGTGCAAGATCGATTAAGATTCAGCACAGTGAAGATAATACACGAGACATTATGGGTTTGCAGTATACACATAAATACTGAAATCGGTCTCCCAGGTACGAATGAAAGCTATTGTACCGAGTAATCAAGGGCCCATCCAAAAGACATTAATATGTAAAATCCCAACGACTCTACGATGAGAGAGCCGTTAGCAGGTAGTTATACAAAACACTTGGAAGCCCCAAAACCCCTCCAGGGAGAACACCGACCGATTTAACAATGGGAGAAATATTAACAGGTACTCAGACAGTTACGAGTAGCCCCGAAACCCATTAAGAACGGAGATCACCCATACAAGACATTTGAGCGCCAAACTCAAACAAAAGAAAGGACATTAAGGTTGGGCGGGAAACGGAAGATTTTGTGCTATAATTACAAGCTCCAGCCCTCCATCTTTCTCTTATTCTCTTATCCGATCGACTCATAACCTCGTGGCTGCTCCTGTGTTTTTGACTCGTAGTCTTGTTCCTGCTTGCCTGGTGCCTCTTTGAAAAAGACTGTTGGACTTTTTGTTCCGTTCGGATCTACCTCGTGTCGCGTAACGAAGACCTATGTTGGTAACTGGCATCGGAACCAAAGGCACGAGATGAGATGAGATGAGATGAGATGAGATGAGATGAGAAGAGAGGAAGACCATACTCATCGCCACGGTCAGTAAATCCCGACCGTGCCTGTAGGTCGAACAGCCAAGTTTTCCTTGCCAGGAAGACTTCTTTGAACTTGCAAGAACGGATCGTCAAAGATGATATTGACTGGGCTGTATTCGGAAAGTGCCTGTTAAACCAACCAACACAGATCTTCATCACAGCAGACGGTCCAGCCTGCTAGCCGGAGCAGAAGCAAGTAAACAAGTGGGACCAGGAGACCTCCTGACCGACACGTGGGTGCTGCGGTGAAAAACATCCGATCAGCTATTCGGAATTTCTCCGAGTTATCCCGAGTGGTGAGCATGAGTCTCAAAATCCTACGAATCTAGCTAGGACAGATATTGATAGGGGAGGGTTTAAGTATTAAGGATACTTGTAATGTGTGCCCCTATTTACGGTGTGTCGTTCGTTCCTCGTTTCCCTAGGATCAGCTATATAACTGCTTGTAAGATTGTACTGTCATTAATCTGTGCTTATGACATGTATTTCGTAATCTTAAATATCATGCAATAAAGATTTTCCATTTCGTACCATTCAACCGAGTCTACATGAGTTTCATCTCCATTACTGCTCTCGCATCTAAGTCCAGTGTCTAGAACCGTAAGGGCGAGTGATTCGAACCACTCACAGGTGTGTCTAGTGCTCCCAGACTGGCTGGAGACCAGAACAGGCAACAAGGCCTAAACCCGCACTGACATACAGGCTGCACAGAGCCGCGTGAATCTCACAGGCAGCGAGACACGCAGGGGCAGAATCCCTTACAGAAAATGGCGACCGCGGCAGGACACTGGCAGCGAGAGGGTAGTGTGTTAGACTTTGGAATGACTGTACGAAATGTTATGCAGGAAAATATAGCAGATTATGTGTTCGGAAAGGTTAATCTAACTAAGAAATGGATAAGTGAATTGTTAGCGGATAAAAGCCCGCTAGAGGCAGCCGAAAGGTGGACAGATAGTAAAGAACATAAAAAGACACTCGAGAAAGCAGTCTCGCTAATGTGTTACAAAAGGCAGGTCCAGATTTCAAACCAGACCATTACAGCGCTAACAGCTCGAATCAGTCATTTAGAGGGAGAAATGGATGAGAAGGTTTCTGGAGGGGAAATGCTCATTAGGAATTTAAGTGCGTTGCACCAAGAACGCCAGGAAATCTCCAGTCACCATAAAACAAGGATAGATTACCTCGAGTGCCAGGTCACTGAGGCAAAGTTAAATGAGAGCAGGTTAAAGGAAAGATGTGCCCGCCAAGCTGCCCTGATAAGAACTCAGGAAGAGAGCTTAACGGGGGTTAGGGCGGCATATAAGTTGGCCCTTGAGGATAAGTTTCAGGGAGCCGATCATAGCACCTGCCAAAAAGAGATAGAGCACCTCAAAAAGGCCGTGAACAAAGCGCACGGCATGGTGTGCCTTATCAGTCCGTCAGCACACCAGCCGCTAGTAAGTGAGAAGTTTAAGAAATCCCCACCAAGTAAAGCAGAGGAAGTAGTAGCCACTGCGCCCTCCGCGCCACCCAGCTATTCGGAAACCTGGGTTAGGGAGGAAGCAATGGAAGAAACGAAAGAGCCCATTGAGAAAGAAGTGGAAAAGGGACCGTTGTATCCAGTAACGGGTATTAAAAGGGGCCCAAACAGAAACGGTGGGGAAGAACCAGGGGATCTCCTCGGACAGCTTGTGTTGCCTCACAGCTCACACCAGCTGAGGGCTATGATCAGTCACGTACGGAAGCTGTCTGAGTCAGACGACCCTTCCGTACATTTCAGAGAAGTTGAGCAAGCCGCAGCCATTAACGGCTGCGATGATGGGGAAACAGCAAAAATGCTGCTGTTCTCATTAGACAGCTCGGTCCTTCAGTGTCTCTCAGGCGAGAGCAAGAGGGGAACCAAGACTTATGAGGCATTAAAGAATGAGGTCCTGGAAGTGTTGGGGGCGGACGATTAAGGTCCGTTTGCTAGAGTGGGACAGACAGTGCAGATGGAGGGAGAACCCCCGAAGGTTTTTGCCGACAGGCTGTGGCCAGTATATGAGCGCAGCTGTCTAGGTGCGCCCGAGCGCGAAGATGTGGAAGGCGCCGGTTTAGCTCATTGGCTTAGGTGCATAATAGCCAACAGTTTACCAGCCGTCAGAGAGCAGGCAAAAGCATGGTTTGATCCCAATGACCCCAACATTACGGAAGAGTTGGTCTTGAATCGACTCACGTTAGGATATCGCAATATAAGGGGTATGGCAACACGTCCCCTTAAGGGAAAAGTACATGAGGTACGACCCGCAGCCCCGTATCAAAGAGAGTGGCATCAGGAGGGTAATCGCGCCCCACAGGCAAGTAATGCTTGTTACGGGTGTGGGAAGACAGGGCACTGGCGCAAGCATTGCAGAAACCCTTGGAAAGATTCCAAGGATAAAAAACCCGCGGTCCGAGCCCAGGCGCCTGTCCCGGCTAGGGAAGCTAATGCACCCACCCCTCCCGACGACCTCGAAGTAGTGTTAGGAGCCATGCGCAATCTATTGAGTGCACATGGAAAGGTGGCGGTCGCAACCGGCCCCGTAGGTGCCACAGGACCGTGTAATAGTACCCCATGACTAGAACCCGCGCAGCCCGTCTACCTGTGTCCGCTTAGCTATGATGCGTGGAAGCGACCTTTGGTGGAGATGGAGGTAGAGAAACAGAGGGGTAGGTATTTGTTGGACACGGGAGCTTCTTGCACCATAATCCATACAGATAGCCCTTTTGACTCGCCGCTATCTACCAGGGTCCCATTCACGTTAGCGGGGTTCACAGGAAAAGAACAGGCTGGCGCGTTCTCCCTTCCGCTATCCATTCGTTTGGGAGCACTTCACCTTAAGTGGAAGTGTATACTGATGGAATGGCAGGAGGGGGGTGGAAGAGGTATTCTCGGGTCTGATCTTCTATCGGGACACGGGATCCTCGTGGACCTCAGAAATCACTGTCTCTGGGGGGCTAAGGGTGAAAAAGGCGAGGTCGTAGTGAGTCCGGGGGAGGAAGAAACAGGGGTCCTGTGTACCGTACAGCCATCCGGAGGCTACGACCTCAGGCTTATGGTCGCAGATGTCCCAACGGACATGCAAACGTACGTGTCAGATAATATGCACGCGTTTGCAACCCACAAGCACGATTGTGGGAGGGTTATCGGGTTTGAGGTCAGCGTAGATGGGGACCCCATGACCCGACCCCAAAAGCAGTATAACTTCCCCAAAGAAGCAGAACCCGATATGGAGACAGCAATGTCCTCCTTGGTGCAGCAGGGCATGTTGAGGCCGATAGCCACACACGTGAACTCCCCATTATGGCCGGTTAGGAAGCCGGATAATTCGTGGAGAGCCACGGTGGACTACAGAGTCCTTAACAGTAACATTCCCGCCTGCGCGCCCACGGTAGCAGCAGTTGCTGACCTAATAGGGAGCATCCCAGCGTCCGCGACCACGTTCACGGTGCTGGATATCTCGAACGGTTTTTGGTCCATCCCGCTGAGGCGAGAGGACCAGTACAAGTTTGCCTTTACTTTCAAAGGACAACAGTACACATGGAACTGTCTGCCACAGGGTTTCCACAATAGCCCCAGTATTTTCCATCAGTGTATGGCAGGAAGTTTAAAGGAGTTTAGTCAGCCCAATCAGATAGTGCAGTACGTGGATGATTTGCTCCTATTTACGGACTCAAGGGAGGAGCATGGACCACTACTGGACGAGTTATTGGAGCTGCTAGCGAGAAAGGGTTTTAAAATAAATCCTAAGAAAGCACGTATCGGTCAGCGGGAAGTAAAATTCCTGGGACTGACCATACGCGCTGGGGAAAGAGCCATAGACAAAGCGAGGAGGGAGTCGGTGCAAGAATTACCGATTCCAAACAACATAAGGGGTGTGAGGTCCTTCTTGGGACTGAGCGGTTACTGCAGGGACTTTATCGAAGACTATGCGGCCACAGCAGCGCCGCTCCTCCGACTCCTCCATAAGGGGGTGGAGTGGTCTTGGGACGAGGGCTGCCAAGCAGCCTTCGAGAAGTTAAAAAGGGATCTGCAGACCGCGCCAGCCTTAGGGGCCATAGATGGGGGGAAGGAGTTTTTCCTGGAGGTAGCTGCCAGCGGAGACAGCTTGAGCGCTGTGCTGCTCCAAGAGCGTCACGGCAAGCTGAGGCCGGTTGTCTATTCATCCAGGGTGTTAACGGATGTGGAGAGAAGTTTCTCCAATTGCGAAAGGCACCTTTTAGCCACGCATTGGGCTGTGAAAAGATCAGCGATCTTCACAGGGCTCTCTCCCATCACTCTCCTCACACATTACACACCAACTAAGATGCTTCTAGATGGGACGATTAAAGATGGGACCGTAAGCAGCGTGCGCATTGCGCGCTGGACCCTTCTTCTTTCCCAGATGGATCTTAAAGTAAAAGGTCTTTGCGAGCCCAGGCTTGCGGCCAATTTGGTATACCCCGGTACAGCCCACCGGTGTTCGGTGGAAGGGGAGTGGGACGTCAACATAGGTTTACGGGCCGGGATACATCCCACTGGGCGCGAGATTTATGTTGATGGGTCTAGCACAGTATCTGCTGGCGAACGACTCATGGGGTGTGGAGTTTATGACCCTGCGGCAAACCTTGCCCTGGCGATCAAGCTCCCCAGCACCATGAGCGCGCAGCAGGCTGAGCTGTCTGCCGTGGTGTACGTTGTTACCCACCCAGACATTTTCCCAACCCCATACACGATTTGCTCGGACAGTATGTTCACCTGCAATTCGTGTACGGAATACCTGGCCATTTGGTCCCGCCGTGGATACACCTCCGCGGACGGGCGACCTTTAACGGTGAAGCCCTTGCTGGAAAAGATCTTAGCAGCAGCAGTAGGGGAGGAAGGAGAGATTTTCATCCATAAGGTGAAAGCTCACTCCTCCACAGAGCCCCGTGGGGAGGGCAACCAGCAGGCGGATGCGCTAGCCAGGGAAGGTGCCCGCAACGGCATTTTCTGGGACCCCTATGGGACCAGACCCATAGCAGCGATCCAAGGCAGGGACGGGAATCCCGGGAACACCAGGGTAGCATTGCCCCTAGACCTTAAGACCGTCCAAACCCAGGATCCCGCCCTAAAAGCAGTCCTAAAAAACATTGCTGAGGGGAGGCAGGTAGAAGGTCCGTACAGTACGGCAACCCTCTCAGTTAAGGAAGGCATGCTGTTCCGCGAGGAGCAGTGGGTTGTGCCGCAGCAGCACAGGAGGGAATTCCTCCAGTTGGCTCACGAGGGACCGGGGGCAGGGCACCCCGGGCTCGAGGTTACCTGGCAACGGGTAGAGCAAGCGGGATGGTGGCCAGGGCTCAGGGAACAAGTCCGCGAGTTCTGTGCAAACTGTCTTGTGAACGCTGCAAACAACCCAGACCCCCAGAAAAGGAAGGTGCCCATGGGACACGTAAGAAGGGTAGAGGGACCATGGCAGTCGATACAGATCGACTATATAGGACCCCTGCCCACCACCCAGGGAGGTTATAAATACTGCCTCGTCTTGGTGGATGTGTTTTCCAAGTGGGTGGAAGCCTTCCCCTGTCGAACAGCTACGGCACTGGGTACAGCAAAAATCTTGGTCCGGGAAGTGTTCTCGCGGTGGGGACTTCCCCGTTCTGTGGAGTCAGACCAAGGGAGTCATTTCACCGGCCAGGTGATGCAGAACACCCTCATGCTTTTGGGCATTGAAGGGAAGTGGCACGTAGCACACAATCCCCAGTCATCCGGGATTGTTGAACGCATGAACCGGACCCTGAAGGAGAAATTGAGGAAAGAGACTAGGAACTCGCCCCAAAAATGGGCGGAAGTTCTGCCTTTAGTCCTCATGGGGGTCCGGGCCAGTCAGTCAAAAAGTACGGGGTACTCCCCGCACGAGGTGATGACTGGGAGGCTCATGCGAACCCCCACCCATGTGCTAGCGCCGGTGCTCACTGAGGGTCAGCTCCAAGAGATAAGCAGGGACAAGTTCGCCCAGACTCTCTTGGAGCGCCTGAAGCAGGTTTATGAGCAGGCGGCTGGGAACATGGGAAGGCAGCATCAGGGCAATCGCTTGTTGCTGGAACCCCGCAAAACGCGGGAGTGGGAAGTAGGAGACCAGGTCATGGTCAGAAACTACGCCAGAGTAGGGAGTCTGGAACCACTGTATATGGGACCCTACAACATTGTAGACAAGGCGAGTCCCATGGTATACGCCGTAAAAGTACCTCGGCGCACTAAGTGGTTCCACGTAAACCAATGCAAACTGTACAAGCCAGGTGTGCAAGGGAAAACCACAGGGGTAAACCCCGCCAGTGGGGAAGCACAGCCCCAGGTCGGACCACAAGGCACACAGGCAGGCAAAGCAGCTTGCATCAGGGGAGGGGACATCCTGGAAGATCATGAAGCATTTTTGTGGGGTTGGGAGTCAGATGAGGGAGAATTCCGGGAACTCGAGTCAGATGAGGATAGTGATGAAGACGAGTGGTTTTTGGGGAACGGTCCCATTTTAGGTATAGGGAGGATACGGGCTGCAGATAGAGATCCACACAGGGTGGACACACAAGCTGCAGGTCCCGAAGACAGGAGGGAGGAGCTAGGGGAGGCGGGGCCAGCCGCTGTGGGAGCACAGGGAGTGACGGTGAGGACCCCAGAGACAGAGCTGCCCGCTTTGAACGTCCCGTCCTCGGGGGAGGCAGAGATCACGAGTGAAGGGCCGCCTGCTGGGCCGAGCAGGGCGGAGCCACAAACTGCGAGCCCCGAGGTTAGGGAGGCGGAGTCAGCGGAGGCGGAGCCAGCGACTGTGGTGGAACCCCAGGTCGTCCCGATGGAAGTCTCGGAACCCGGTCCGTCAGTCACGGAACCCCCGCCCATGGCAACTCCCCGTAGGTCAAGTAGAGAACCCCAGCCCAGGAGGATGTGGTCATGTCCCCAGACTGCCCCAAGGCGTAGACTTAAGGTTAAGGCAACCCAGATACAGCCCGGCCCCATCGCAACAGCAACAGGCTGCGGCAGATCAGAGGAAGGAATCAGTGCAGCAACAGGCTGCGGCAGATCAAAGGGAAGGGTCAGTGCCCTCCCACCGTCGGGAAGAGCTCGCAGCAGCCTTCTCAGAATTTAAAGGGGCCGCCCTGGGAACGGGCGGTGCTGTACAGTAATAAGTTTTAAGTTTAAGTTCATAGTTTAAGTTTAAGTTTATAGTCCAAGGTTAAGAATAAGTTTATAGCTTTAATAAGGTTAAGTTTGTAGTGTTTTTAACAGAAAACGATAAAATGATGGGAGCTTTAAAGATAGGTTTAGTTAAAGTTTATTCAGCGAACGTTGAAGTTTACGTGAGGCGAGGTCAGGGGACCCGCTCACCCTTCACAAAAGCCAGAGACTCTTGCGAGGCTGGCTACCTCATTCTATCTGATCACAGGAACCAAGGAAGGATGGAACGAATTCTAGTATTGCTCGCGGCAATCGGATGTGGATTGGCCTATCGAGGCCGCACCAAGGATGTCGTGGTGTTTGGATGTTCCGGGGACACGGCCCCCATCGCGGTGGATGGGACCGGAAGACGGGAGGCAGAGGAGACCAGCACCTATTTCCACAAGGGAAGGTGGCCAGGATGGCTGGGAACGAACTCAACGGAGTATTCTAGCACATCGGGGTTTGCCTACCAAGAGACTTCTTTACTGTGCCCCAAAGTAAGGATCATCGCACCCAGGATCAGCGTCACCGTCGGCAAACGGATTTGTTTGACTTGTAGTGGGAATGTCCCATTGAGCCGATGGTGGTGGCTGCGAAAGCTGAGCAAAACTATGAGGAACTCTTCGGTCGAGTGGGAACGACTGGGTAATAATACCCATCGGACAATTACGGGGACAAACGGACAAGTGAAAGTCTGTTGGGACAAATGGTGGGAACCGGACGAGGGAATTTATGTATGCATGTGGGGGTCAAAATACCCTTGCCCCAAAGGCATATCCATATTTTTCATTAATCAGTGGCAGGATAACGGACAGGGGATGAGGTGGGATGCGAGCACCAGGGGGTGCGGAGCCCCATACTCTTCGATCCCGGTAAATGCCACTGAGCTCATTACGCGCCCACGCAAAGCCCCTCCCACGATTCCGGTGGTTCTAGCTGAGGAAGAAGGGTGCCCTAAAACTAGTAAGGGACCCGGGAATGGTTTGGTACTGGTCCCCACAGACCAGATACTATTTCAGGGGGTACATTACGCGGTGGCCTCGGTGATTTTAAATCTCACCGAGGTGCGGTTACCAGAGTGGTGCCCCAAAAAGACGGAACAGTTGTATCAGGTCCTGTTGACCAAGATGTTCAGACAATTTTACGAATTCGATTTCGCGGAAATTGATAAAACAAGTTTGTACACCGCACCACAGGAAGTTTTGGATCAAGTAGGGAGGCAAAGAAGGGGTTTGGTGAACGATGCGTTCACTGCTTTTAACACGGGTACATCTGTGGTCAACGCTCTAGACAGTGTGGAGCTGCAGACCCAGATTAATGGTTTAAAGACACAATTAAAAGACATTCTAACAGATGAGAATAAAGTGGTAGGGTCGGGTCTACATGAGGACCAAGCCATGACTCTCCATTTAAAGGAAATTATAGCAGAGCTGGAGAAACATGCAAAGACGGTAAATGCCCTGATTAGGGAAGATCGGAATGCATCCGATCAAGCTGCGCAGAACGAGGTGTGCGTGCTTTACGGGGCGTGGTTACTGGGCGAGGGCCGCAGTAATTTGGAGGATTTAAAACAAGGTTTGGTCCCGTCCTGGATAAGTAACAAACACCTGCGGGCGCTCCACCCTTTTCAGAACGCATTAAGTCCGTGCCAGCTCAGGCTAGCTTCAGAAGCATACCCAGTCCCCGTGGACTGCGGACGATCAAACCATACCATTATGGGTATAGTTTTACGCATGCCGGTTTTGGGCGACACAGCAAAGCCCGCCCCGGTGTATCGGGTAGAGAACATTGGTGTCATTCAGGGGGGAGCCCACATTCGTTATGCAGCGGTTCCACCTTACGTCATCCGCTGGGAGCAAACGATGACAGGTACAGATCTCTCTGGTTGTCGTGGCAGGGGAGCACACATAATACTGTGCCCCCAGCACTTGAATGCCTTTTTAACACCACAGTGCGGGTTCAGAACGACTGGCGCCAAGTCCATGAATTGTACCATGGAGGCAATGTCACAAGATCATGTGCCTCCGCAGGTAGCATACATCGGGGGTGGAACATATTGTGTTACCACTGCAGCGCAACACTACCAGCATGGAAACCGTAGCCGGTGTCCGGTGAGTGACAACAGTTTCTGTTTTGAACCCAGGGCGGAAGTTCAAGTAGCACAACAGCGAATTATCCCAATCACTGAACCATCCACTGTTCATCTCACAGTAAAAGAGAATTTCACCGACTTGCAAAGATTCGTCGCGCATTTCGGATACCTCATTCCCCCTCTCCCTGAACACCTCACCAAGCTTTTAAAAGCCGTCGCGGTGTCACAGAAACATTTTTACACATTAGAGCAGAAAACTGTCGAAATAGGAACAGACATTCTGGATATAGTAGTTCCACCGTGGTGGAATCTGTTCACCAATATTGAAGTGCCTTCATGGATCAGAATAGCCTCCCACATTTTAGTCGTATGTCAAGTGTTTATTGTAGTGTACCTATTGGTCGTACATTGTAAAAGAGACAAACGCCTCACCAAGCATGAAAACACGGGAGAGTGGCGAGAACGTTACGTGCGCGTGCACGATGAAAGCACCGTGTAATCGGAAAATGGCGTCATTCCCGCTCGCCACGTGCGCCGCGGAAGTTTGTACTCGATAATGATTTTCAAAGACTGTAAATACGTTTGGAACTCGACATGTTTTAAGAGTTGGTGTTGATTATTTTTGGTGATGGTGTTATAGTTAAAAATGATTGTTTGGTTTTGGGTTTTGTTTTTTCCTTTCCCTGAATAAAAGATGAATATACAGGTGATACGAGAGGCATCGGCCTGGTTACGCCGGGAAGGAAAACAAGTGGTGTAAGTTTAAGGGCAAATAAAGGCCCACGGTGATATAAAATGTAATTTTGTTGGGAAATAAGGACGACACGGAGACCCTATTTAGGTTAAAGTTATGGGATTAATTTGCTGGATTCGGAGAGAAATCGAGATAATATTGCTCACCAGTATGATTTTTGATACGATAAGCGGAGTTATTCGCATCAACAGGAGGGACTGTAGAATTCGCAATATATCGCGATTTTATTAATAAGGAGAAAACACAGAGTCTCGTTCAAACAGCTTTTATTTCAGCAGAATGCTGTCAGGTTTCTCAAAGTGGACACAAGCAGCCTGTAAAATGGCCGCCGCACCTCGTGACAGAACATTCTAGACTTTTCGACAGGCAGACAAGATGGCGTTCCAATAAACATTTGTGCAAGATCGATTAAGATTCAGCACAGTGAAGATAATACACGAGACATTATGGGTTTGCAGTATACACATAAATACTGAAATCGGTCTCCCAGGTACGAATGAAAGCTATTGTACCGAGTAATCAAGGGCCCATCCAAAAGACATTAATATGTAAAATCCCAACGACTCTACGATGAGAGAGCCGTTAGCAGGTAGTTATACAAAACACTTGGAAGCCCCAAAACCCCTCCAGGGAGAACACCGACCGATTTAACAATGGGAGAAATATTAACAGGTACTCAGACAGTTACGAGTAGCCCCGAAACCCATTAAGAACGGAGATCACCCATACAAGACATTTGAGCGCCAAACTCAAACAAAAGAAAGGACATTAAGGTTGGGCGGGAAACGGAAGATTTTGTACTATAATTACAAGCTCCAACCGTCCATCTTTCTCTTATTCTCTTATCCGATCGACTCGTAACCTCGTGGCTGCTCCTCTGTTTCTGACTCGTAGTCTTGTTCCTGCTTGCCTGGTGCCTCTTTGAAAAAGACTGTTGGACTTTCTGATCCGTTCGGATCTACCTCGTGTCGCGTAACGAAGACCTATGTTGGTAACTGGCATCGGAACCAAAGGCACGAGATGAGATGAGATGAGATGAGATGAGATGAGAAGAGAGGAAGACCATACTCATCGCCACGGTCAGTAAATCCCGACCGTGCCTGTAGGTCGAACAGCCAAGTTTTCCTTGCCAGGAAGACTTCTTTGAACTTGCAAGAACGGATCGTCAAAGATGATATTGACTGGGCTGTCTTCGGAAAGTGCCTGTTAAACCAACAAACACAGATCTTCATCACAGCAGACGGTCCAGCCTGCTAGCCGGAGCAGAAGCAAGTAAACAAGTGGGACCAGGAGACCTCCTGACCGACACGTGGGTGCTGCGGTGAAAAACATCCGATCAGCTATTCGGAATTTCTCCGAGTTATCACGAGTGGTGAGCATGAGTCTCGAAATCCTACGAATCTAGCTAGGACAGATATTGATAGGGGAGGGTTTAAGTATTAAGGATACTTGTAATGTGTGCCCCTATTTACGGTGTGTCGTTCGTTCCTCGTTTCCCTAGGATCAGCTATATAACTGCTTGTAAGATTGTACTGTCATTAATCTGTGCTTATGACATGTATTTCGTAATCTTAAATATCATGCAATAAAGATTTTCCATTTCGTACCATTCAACCGAGTCTACATGAGTTTCATCTCCATTACTGCTCTCGCATCTAAGTCCAGTGTCTAGAACCGTAAGGGCGAGTGATTCGAACCACTCACAGGTGTGTCTAGTGCTCCCAGACTGGCTGGAGACCAGAACAGGCAACAAGGCCTAAACCCGCACTGACATACAGGCTGCACAGAGCCGCGTGAATCTCACAGGCTGCGAGACACGCAGGGGCAGAATCCCTTACACAAACACAGATTCCTGTAATGTGACCAGAACTGTACGCAGTATTCTAGCTGTGGCCTAACTAGTGTTTTATACTTTTCTAGCATAACCTCTCTGCTCTTATATTGTGTGCCTCGGCTAATAAAGGGGAGTAGCCTGTATACATTCTTAACCACCTTATCTACCTGTCCTGTTAACTTTTGGGATCTATGGACATGCAGTTCAAAGCCCCTCTGTTCCTCTGCAAAACTCAGTATCCTGTCATTTATTGTGCATTTCCTTGCCTTGTGAACTGTCCCCACTTCTCCGGATTGAATTCCATCTGCTACTTTTCTTTCCACCTCACCAGTCCATTGATATCTTCCTGCAGTCTACAGCTTTCTTCCTCACTATCCACCTAAACGGCCAATGTTGTATCATCTGCAAACATATTAATCATGTTCTCTACATTGAGCTCCACAATGTATACCACAAGAACCAAAGGGAGCTGGTAGTGAGCCCTGTAGAACCCAACTGGAAACAGCCTCCCAGTCAGAAATAACACCCGTCGACCCTTTTCTTCATGCCACTGAGCCGATTTTAGATCCAACTTGCCACTTTCCTTGGATCCCAGGGGCTTTTATTTTTTTGACCAACCTGTCTTTTGGGATCTTGTCAAAGGCCTTGGCTAATATCTATGTTGACTACAACTAATGCACTACCGTCATCAACCGTCCTCGTTACCTCCTCATAAAATGCAATCAAATTACTCAGAGACAAACTTCTCTTGCCTCTCTTGAAAGCCTGGGATACATTTCATCCGGCCTTGCGATGTATCTACTTTCAAAGATGCAATACCTCTAAATACTTCCTCTCTCTCTATGCTAATCCCATCTAATATTTCACATACTTCCTCGATAAATACAATGTCTGCATTCTCCGTCTTTTCTGTGAAGACGGACACAACGTATTCCTTTAGAACCACACCCATGTCTTCCGCCTCCACACACAGGTTATCTTTTTGGTCTCTAATATGCCCAACTCTGTCCTTAATTATCCTCTTACTCTTTATTTATTTATAAAACATTGTGGGTTTTCCTTGATTTAACTTCTTAATATTTTTTCAATCCCTCTCTTTGCTTTCACTGAGACATGGATACTGACAAATTAGGAAAGGGAATTAAACATTGCAGGTTATAACATATTTAGAAAAGATAGATGGAGAGTGGAAAAGGGGAGGTGGAGTATATATACTATTAGGAATATATAATGGCTGTAGATAAATGTGACGCAGGTATCAGCAAGACAGAAATAGAATTCATGTGGATAGAGTTAAAAAACAAAAAAGGTTCAATCACACTAATAGGGGTAGAAAACAGACCTCATAATAGTGGAACAGAGGTGGAGGAAGAAATATGCAGACAAGTTAGGGAAATTAGTATACAAACAGAGTATAATAATCATGGGGGATTTCCAATTCCCAGATATTAATTGGACAAATTAAGCAGTTAGGGGTTAAGGGAATAGAGTTTCTACAATGTGTACATGACTCCTTTTAATCCAAGATGTAAAACGCTCAACAAGGGAGGATTCACTATTGGATCTAGTAATGTGTAATGAACCAGAGCAGCTAAGAGAAGTAAATGGAGGATAACATCTAGGCAATAGTGATCACAATATATTACGCTTGCTGATAATAATTGAGAAGAACATTGGTATGACAAAGACCAGGGAAACAGATAGGAGAATAGCTGATTTTGTGGGGCTCAGAATAGCACTTGGGAAATAAAATGATCAACATTGTCAAACAATGATGAGGAACAGCAATGCGAAACATTTAAAGCAGTATTCAACACAGTCCAGGAAAATTATATTCTGCTAATAAAGAAGTACAAGCTAAACCACAATGAGACACCGTGGATGAATAAACCGTAAGGAAAAGTTGAGCATAAGGAAAGCGGCATACATTAAGTACATGGACAGCAGGGGAGAGTATGATAAGGGGTAATATGAAGGGATTAGAAGAGAAGGCAAAAAACAATTAGGAAGGCAAACATTAACTATGGAATTAATTTATCAAGGACTATAAAACGAAACATTAAAATAGTTTACAGGCATATCAGTAAAAAAAACTGAATGTCTTGATGTCAATAGGGCCGAAGTGCGATGAAGAAGATAATGCCACAGACAGCAATAGAGAGCTGGCAGAGAGATTAAATAATTCCTTTGCTTCAGTATTTACCAGGGATATAGAACAGGTGGTGATGTCTTCGGATGATGAGATTAGTAATGAGTTAACTGCATTTACAATAAAATGAATAGATATATTAAATAAACTATTCAAACTAAAAGTGGATAATCCCACTGGTGTGGACGGCTATATCCCCGCATTTTAAGAGAATCTAGGGAAGAGATAGCAGAGGCATTACTACACATATTTAATAATTCGTTAGAAAAAGGTGTAGTTCCAGAGGACGGGCGGATAGCTAACGTAATAGGTATATATCTTAGAAGGGAGATAGAACATGTCCAGGGATCTATAATCCAGTCAGATGAACATCGGTGTTAGGAAAAGTAATGGAAGCACGACTAAATGAGAAAATATGAGAACATCTAGAAATAAAAAATATAATAATGAATTCAATATGGATATCTAAAGGGAGATTCATGCTTGAGCAAACTAAATGACTATTTTGAAGAGGTAACAGAGAGAGTAGACAATGCTAATGCAGTAGATGTAATCTATCAAGATTTTGAAAAGGCCTTAGATAAGGGACACCGTAATAGACTAATAAGTAAGGTCAGGCAATGCGGATTCAGGGGACAAGTAGCAGAATGGATAGCTAGCTGGCTTCAAGACAGAAAGCAGTGATTAGAGGTAAAGGTTAGCTATTCATAGTTGAAGAAGTTGTGTCCTGGTGTTCTACAAGGTGCAATGCTGGGAACACTGTTGTTCACAATTTACATTAACGATTTAGACTTTGGAATCAAAAACATATGTTCTATATTTGTGGACGACACCAAATTGGAGGGGACAGCCAATACTGACGAGCACTGCAACAAATTACCGGAAGAAATAATAAACTTGAAGAATGGGCATATAATTAGCAAATGAAATGCAACACAGATAATTGTGAGGTATTACATTTTGGTAAGAAAAATTGGGAGGTCACATATTACTTGGAAAATAAGAATCTAAAATGGGGTATAGGTGCAAAGAGATCTCGGAGTACAAATTCACAAATCACTGAAAAGATTCGACACAGGTTAACAAGGCAATACAAAAAGCAAAGCAAGCACTAAGATTTATTTCAAGAGGGATTGAATTGAAAAGTAGTGAAGTTATGCTAAACTTGTATCGAGCCTTGTTGTGGACTTGGTTAGACCACACTTGGCGTAGAGTGGGTAATTCTGGTCGCTAAATTAAAAAAAAAATACAGAGGCATTGGGGAGGATGCAGAGAAGATTTACAAAGACGATTCCAGAAATGCCAGGGCACAACTATCAGGAAAAGATGAACAGTCAGGGTCACTTTTCTCTTGAAAAGAGAAGTCTGCGGGGTGACCTAATAGAGGTCATTATCATGAAAGATTTTGATAGAGTAGATACAGAGAGAGTCTTCCCACTTTTGGGGAAGAACAAAACTAGAGGTCATCAATATAAGATATTCACCAAGAAATGAAATAGTTGAATTCAGAATAAACATCTTTACCCAGATTGTGGTGAGTATGTGTAACTCGGTACCACGGTGAGTGGTTCAAGCGAATAGTATAGATGCATTGAAGGGGCGGTTAGATAAGCAAATGAGGGAGAAGGAAATGGAGGGTTATACTAATAGAATTAGATGAGGAAAGACGGGAGGAGGCTCGAGTGGAGCCTAAACATCGGCATAGACTGGTTGGGCCAAAAGGCCTTTATGCTCCTTGACAGCTAGTGGCATTTAGATTTGAGAGTCCCATCCCTTTTGCCAGTTGTGGCTCAGTTGGTAGCTCATTCGTCTCAGGGTCAGAAGCTTGTCGGTTCAAGTCCGACTCCAGGGACCTGAGCAGATAAAGCTATGCTGACACGCAAGTGCAGTGCTGAGGGAGTGCTGCACTGTCGTAGGTGCTGTCTTTCGGATTACACGTTAAACCGTGGCCTCGTCTGCTCTCTCAGGTGGACGGAAAGGACCCCATGGCAATATTTCGAAGAAGAGCAGGGGAGTTAACCCCGGTGCCGTGGCCAATATTTATCCCACATTCAACATAACAAAACAGATTATCTGGTTATTATCACATTAGCCCAGAAATTCGGGTCGGAGGCTTCCCGCGGGCGCAAGCCCCCGACCTGCACTTACCTAGATTGCCTGCCATTGTGCTGTGGGACCGCGTGCGATTCCGATCCTGGGCCTCCTCCAGCTGCCGGTGTGCAGTGCTTGCATATCCCAGCGGTGAAGCTAGTTCGCAGAATCCCCTGGGATCACGTGGGCCATGGGGAGCCAATCGGAGCAGGGAATCTCCTTTCATAGATTTGACAGGAAGATCTGGCACAAAACCTAAGTAAAAGTGAAATATTTTTTTTTAAATCACATGTATAAAATAACTATAAATTACATGAATTAACTATTTTAAACAAAAATTTAATTTTTTTACAAAGTTAATTACATTTTTAACGGGGCTAAAAGTAAACTTACCTTTCTTTAAAATATTTAGAAATGAAAAACGTGTGGAAAAAATGTTTCAATTTTACTTAAATCACCTCTTACCTTGTTAAAAGCAGATGCTAGCGACTTACACGGACGGCGAAACCTGTAGAAAAAGCGGAATATCGATGCGTACGCGCTGCCTCTTCCGCCCACGTGGTTGACGCGCTTACCGCTTCCATCACGAGACCGGAAGTTCCGGTTTTCCGTGCATGCGCAGTGCATGCGCGAACCCGGCATATCCGGTGGCCCGACAGATGAGTACTCAGCGCGTACTCACCCATGGGGACCTGAATTTCTGGGCCATTGAAGTTTGTGGGACCTGGCTATGCGCCAATTGGCTAACGCGTTTCCTACATTACAACAGTGACTGCACTGCAAATGTATTTCATTGTCTGTAGAGCGTTTTGAGACGTCCCGTGGTCGTGAAAGGCGCCATACAAATAAAAATCTTTTGTTTCCCTTTTTCTTTGTGGTAAAATATTTGCTCTGAACCCGAACTACCTCCTCCGTGAATGACCCCTCCCATTGCTCTGACACTGATTTACCTTCAAGTAGCTTTTTCCAGTTCACCTTTGCTAAATCACATCTCAGCTTAATAAAATTGGCCGCTCCCCAATTGAAAACTTTTACACCGGAACTATCTTTGCCCTTTTTCATAAGAGGATATTTAATATAGATGATCAAAATTTTGCTGGGATTCGATAGGGGGCATATGTCGATTTTTTTCCAGTGGCAGAATGGTGGGTAAACATAGGACACAGATTTCAAAGATCCAGAGGGGAGATGAGGAGAATTTCCATTACGCAGTGAACTGTTGTGATCTGGAATGCACTGTCTGAGAACGTGGTTGATGTAGATACAATAATACATTTTGAAAGTTAAAGGGATAATTAGTTGAAGGGAAAATTTTTACAGGGCTCTGGCTAAAGAGTAGGACTAATGAGATAGCTCTTTCAAAGAGACGGCACTGACACGATGGGCCGAATGGCCTCCGTATGTGCTGTACCATTCGATGATTCTATGAGCAAGCAACAGAGAGAGTGTCAGAGAGAAAGAAAAATAAAGATTAAAAGACTGGCTGAGGTACAGAGGGGAAGAAATTAACTTTAAAAGGGAAATTGGATAAATACTTGAAGGGTCACAATTTGCAGAACTATGGATAAAGAACTGGGAAATGAGACTAATTGGAGAAGTGAATCCATGGTGGGATTTGATTTAAAGGATCAGAATATTCAGACCGAGGCATTTCCCGATTGGGAACAAATGGTGCTCAGCGAGCAAAGGGGTGATGGGTGAACGTGACATTATGCGTGTTAGGATATGGGCAGCAGAGTTTTGGATGAGCTCTAGCTTATGGAAGCTTGTAACTGGGAGGCCAGCCAGGTGAGTATTGGAATAGTTGAGTCTGGATTTAACAAAGGCTCGAGTGAGGGTTTATGCAGCGGAAGGGCTGAGGAGGGTTGGAGACGATTGATATTATGGAGGTGGCAGTAGGTAGGACCAGTGATTCAGAGAATACATGGTCGGAACATCAGCTCAGAGTCAAAGAGAATGCCGTGGTTGTGAACAGTCTGGTTCATCCTCAGACATTGCCGAGCGAGGGAGACTGAATTGATGGACAAAAGAATAACTTTGTGACGAGGACCGAAGACAATTGCTTTGATCTTACAAAGATTGAAATGACAAACACAGTAATACAGTGGAAGTGGTGTAAAGATCTAATTGCTGGATGTGGAGACTTAACAGTAACACCAACAGAAGCAACGTGATCCCACCATCAAACGTATCTTCCCCTCACCTCCCCTTTCAGCATTCCGTAGGGACCGCTCCCTCCGAGACACCCTAGTCCACTCCTCTTTCACCCACAGCACCCCTTCCCCTTCACCCGGCACCTTCCCGTGCAAGCGCATGAGATGCAACACCTGCCCTTATACATCCACCCTTCCCACTCTACAGGGCCCCAAACACCCCTTCCAGGTGAAACAGCGATTTACTTGTACTTCTTGCAATCTAGTATACAGTATTCGCTGCTCACGATGTGGTCTCCTCTACACTGGGGAGACTAAACACGGATTGGGTGACCGCTTTGCGGAGCACCTCCGTTCAGTCCGTAATGGTGATCCCGAGCTTCCGGTCGTTTGTCATTTTAATTCACCCCTCCACGCCCACTCAGACCTCACCGTCCTCGGCCTCTTGCATTGTTCCAAGGAAGCGCAGCGTTGCTCGAGGAACAGCACCTCATCTTTCGTTTAGGCACTTTACAGCCTTCCGGACCTAATATCGAGTTCAACAATTTCAGATCATAACCCCGGCCCCTACCACATATGTATACATTTTATCCACTCTTTTGGTCCGTGTCTTTTTCCTTTTTTTCTCTCTCTCCCCCCACGGCAGCTGTCTCTCATTCTGCCAGCATTTCACACCTCACCTTTTGTTTCTTAACCTTTCCATTACCATCTCGTCTTGCCTTGAGCATCTCTTAATGTCTCTACTTAACATAGACCCCCACCCCTTTGTTCTGTTATTCCTCCCCCACAGCCTCCCCTTGCATTTTTATCTGTTTAAATTCCTGCTCTTTCAGTTCCGACGAAGGATTTCGACCTGAAACGTTAACTCTGTTTCTCTCTCCAGGGATGTTGTCTGGCCACCTGAGTTTTTCCAGCGTTTTCTGTTGTTATTTCGAGTAAGCAACTAATGCTTCTGTCGTCCCAGTGTATTTAAATTAATCCACTTGCTTAATGGAACAATTCTTCTCACCTTCCAACCAGTGGCTTCGGTTTAGTTGGAAACAGCTCAGCACTGTGCCATCATTGGAGATAAAAGATCTGCGATCACACTCAGTAATAAAGCACACTCTTTCAAAGGATCATTAACAGCTCAAAGGGCCAGCAGCATACAGAATTTCACATAATCAAAAGGGAAATACACCTTCCCTCTATCTATAATCTGCTTCTCACTCCGCGTTGGTCTCCTATCAAATATCTCTCCTTTATCTCTGTCCCACCCTCTCTCTATCTATATCTAATATCAGGTCTCTCTTTCTCCATCTAAATATCCTCTATCTATGTCTTCCCCTCTCTCTCTATCTATATATAATAATCTCTCACCTTTCTATCTCCATCTACGTCTCCTCTATCTCCGTTACCCTCTCTCTCCCTATGTATATCTAATAATATCTCCTCACTCTATCTCAATCTATCTATCTTCTCTATTGCTGTCACTCTCTCAATCTTCTTATCTCTCTGTCACGCGCTTTCTCTCTCTCTGTCGCTCTCTCACTTGTTCTCAATCTCTGCCTTAATTTCTCTCTGTTTTTGAGACACTCTCTCTCAGTCTCTGTCTCAATCTATCTCAGTCTCTTCCATACTATCTCTTACTCTCTCTCAGGGGAGAGGGCAAGATTGGGGATAGAGAGAGACTGGTGTGTGAGAGAGAGAGAGAGAGACGGGAGAGAGAAAGAGAGAGAGACTGGGGAGAGAAAGAGACTGGGAGAGAGAGAGACTGCAGAGAGAGAGAGAGACTGGGGATAGAAAGAGATTGGGGACAGAGAGAGATTGGGGAGAGAGAGAGAGACACTGGGGAGAGAGAGAGACTGGGGAGAGAGAGACTGGGGTAGAGAGCGAGAGAGACTGTGGAGAGAGAGAGAGACTGGGGGAGAGAGAGACTGGAGGAGAGAGAGAAATACTGGGGGTCAGAGAGAGACTGGGGAAAGAGAGAGCGAGAGAGACTGGGGAGAGAAAGACTGGGGGTGAGAGAGAGAGACTGGGGATGAGAGAGAGACTGGGGAGAGATAGAGACTGGTGGAGAGAGAGAGAGACTGGGGGACTGAGAGAGACTGCTGGAGAGAGAGAGACTGGGGAGAGAGTGAGAGAGACTGGGGGATAGAGAGAAAGAGATTGGGGGATAGAGAAAGGCTTGGGGAGAGATAGAGAGACTGGGGGAAAGGGAGAGAGAGAGAGTGAGACAAGGGAGAGAGAGAGACTGGGGATGAGAGAGAGAGACTGGGGAGAGAAGGAGACTGGGGGTGAGAGAGAGACTGGGGGTGAGAGAGAGAGAGAAAGAGGGAGAGAAACTTTGGCGAGAGACAGAGCGAAGGGGGATTCGTTTCACATTCTCAACACTTTCCATTTCTAAAATGACACTATAGGGAAGAATCCATCACGACATCACCGCAAATATATATTGTCTTAATTATGCACAGCGCGCATCAGACATAAATCCCCACAAAATCAGCAACACTTCCATTTGAAGTTTGGTCCCTGAAGCAGAGCTTCCCAAACACACGCTCCCGATCCGACCTGTCAATCACCGGAGTGTGCACCGCCCATCGCAAATTCCATTGGCTGATCTTCAATACCGCTCCGCACACGATTGATTGGTGCGGCTGTCACTCACCAAGTGACTCACCAAGTGACTCATCAAGTCCGCCGGTAAAAACCGCTGGCAACTTTTCACAGAGCAGCTATTGGCGGTTGGAACTCTGACTGAAGTGAGCCAGCTTGCTGATATTGCAGAGAAATCACCACCGCTGCTGCATTTTAATGGAGTTTCCCACCAACCTGTTGCCCGACGTATTTACTTCTATAAACTGTGTTTGGAATGTGGCATTTTATAAACAGTCCTCTCTCCTCACTGCAAAAATCAGAATTCCCTTGAAACCCCCCACCGTTCAAATCAGGCGAAAGTTGTTGTATTTTCAAAATCCGCTATTGGGAGCTGGGTTTGCGGTGGAGGAACACCGTGAGACTCACTGCCAGCATAGTTTGCCCAAGCGGCTCCTCCCTGGTCAGCAGTGTTCTCACTGGCAGCTCGCAGGAAAAACGCTTGGCTTTGCCCTCCCTTCCTTCACTCTGCATTTCTTACAGTTGCACATAGACCCATTCGCTCTGAACCGCACTTAAGAACATAACATATAGGAGCAGGAGTAGGCCATTTGGCCGGTCGAGCCTGCTCCGCAATTCAATAACATCATGGTTGATCTTTTACCTCAACTCCACATTCCTTTACTATCCCCATATCGCCTGATTCCCTCAATATTCAAAAACCGATCGATCTCCGTCTTGAATATACTCCACGACAGAGCCTCAACAGCCCTCTGGGGTATTGAATTCCAAAGTTTCGCCACCCTCTGAGTGAAGAAATTTCTCCTCATCAACATCTCAATGGCCGACCCTTTATTCTGATACTGTGATCCCTGGTTCTAGACTCTCCAGCCAGGTGAAACATCCTCCGTGCATCTACCCAGTCAAGCCCTGCAAGAATTGTGTATGTTTCAATGAGATCATCTCTCAATCTTCTAAACTCTAGAGAATATCGGCCGATTCTACTCAACCTCTCCTCATAGCACAATCCCCCCATCCCAGGAACCAGTCTGGTGAACCTTCGTTTCAATCCCTCTACGGCAAGTATATCGTTCCTTAGTTAAGTAGATCTAAACTGTACACGATACTCCAAGTCAGGTCTCACCAGGGCCCTATATAATTTTATTTAGACGTCTTTAATCTTGTACCACTTTGTGCACACATTACTCTACCCGGCCATTTTCCCAGAGCGTGCCCCACCCACCCCATCTCAGTCTCTCTCCAAATAATTTTCCAGCCATGCTTTACACAGCCACGAAGAGAGCGCCGACAGCCATTTTGTGTTTGCTGTGGTGGTGCAGCTATTTTGTGCTGGCTGCGGGGGGAGTATTTTACAAAGTTTCTGTTTGTATGGACTTGAAATAAAACCAAATTAAAGAGGGTCGTGTGTTGCACCCATACCCAGTAAAGTAAGTCACAGAAAGGGCAAAATGGCGTATCACGGGTGGGGGTGCGGGGGTGGAAGGAGTTTCACAGAGGGGAAGAGATGTAAAGAGGAGGTCCACAGAGCGAATTGTACAGCGTGCAGGGAGACGGGGAATATCACAGCGGGCAATTTCACAGGGGGAGTGTTTATACGGGAGTAGATGCAGTGTACGGGCGTATTATACAGAAGGGATATTATACAGGGGAAGGTTGACGGGGGGAATTTTTCTGGATAACTGTTCACAAGGGTGGAGGAGATAAGCGGGGTGGGCGAATTATTTGCTGCTATTTTACAGTTGGATTGAATTCACATGGGGGATTAAACGGGGCATTTAAAAGGGGCGAATTTACAAGGAGATTAAATGCGGAATTTCATGCGGGGAATTACACGGGGAGGAGGAGTTTCACAGGGGTGTAGTGTACTGGGGTAATATACAGGGGTGGTTCAGTGGGGTGTAGTTTACGGGGGTATTACACAGGGTTTCACAGGGGTGTAGTATAGGGGGGGATTATACAGTGGGGATTCACTGGGGAAGATTATGGTGTTTATTAAACAGGGGGGTTTCCGAAGGTGTACTATAGAAGCATAGCATAGAAGCATAGACGATAGGAGCTGGAGTAGGCCATTCGGTGACTCGAGCCTGCTCCGCGTTTTAATTAGATCATGGCTGCTCATCCAAATTCAGTACCCTGTCTCTGCTTTCTCCCCATATCACTTGATACCATTAGCCATAGGAAATGTATCTATCTCTTTCTTGAATATATTTAATTAATTAGGCTCAACTGCCTTCTGTGGTAGAGAATTCCACAGGTTCACAACTCTCTGGGTGAGGGGGAGGGTGAACAGCCAGTTGTCGTGGTGCATATAGGCACCAACGATATAAGGAAAAAATGGGATGAGGTCCTAAAAGCTGAATATAGGGAGTTAGGAGATAAATTAAAACATTGACCTCAAAGGTAGTAATCTCAGGATTGCTAACGGTGCCACGTTCTAGTCAGAGTAGAAATAGAAGGATATTTCAGATGAATACGTGGTTAGAATAATGGGGCAAGGGGTAGGGATTCAAATTCCTGGTACATTGGAACCGGTTCTGGGGGAGGTGCGACCAGTACAAACTGGACGGTTTGCACCTGGGCAGGACCGGGACCGATGTCCTAGGCGGAGTGTTTGCTAGTGCTGTTAGGGAGGGTTTAAACTGAAATGGCAGGGGGTTGGGCACCTGTGCAGGGAAGCAGAGGAAAGGGAAGCAAGGATAGAAGCAAAAGACAGGAAGGGGAAAAGCAAAAGTGGAAGGCAGATTAATCAGGGGCGTAAATCAAGCAGGGCTACACTAAATTATAATTCTAAAAGGAATAACAGTGTTAAAAAAACAAGCCTGAAAGCTTTGTGTCTTAATGCGAGGAGCAATCGTGATAAGGTGGATGAATTAGCTGCACAAATAGATGTAAATGGATATGATATAATTGGGATACGGAGACATGGCTGCAGGGTGACCAAGGCTGGGAATTCAACATCCAGGGGTATTCTATATTCAGGAAGGACAGACAAAAAGGAAAAGGAGGTGGGGTAGCATTGCTGGTTAAGGACGACATTAACAGAATAGTAAGGAAGGATATTAGCTCTGATGATGTGGAATCTGTATGGGTAGAGCTGAGAAATATCAAGGGGCAGAAAACGTGACAGGGTGTTGTATACAGACCCCCAAAGAGTAATGCTAAGTTTGGTGCTGTCATTAAAACGAAAATTACAGACGCGTGCAATAAGGGAACAGCAGTTATCATATAGATTGGGCTTAACAAATTAGTAACACTACTTTGGAGGAGGAATTCCTAAGAGTGTATACGGGTTGGTTTCCTGAACCATTATGTCGAGGAACCAACTACAGATCAGGCCATCTTAGACAGAGTATTATGTAATGAGAAAGGATTAATTTGCAATCTTGTTGTGCATTGGCCCTTGGGGTGGAGCGATCAAAATATGATAGAATTCTTCATTAAGACGGAGAGTGAAGTCGTTGACTCAGAGACTAGCGTCCTGAGCTTAAAAAAAGGAAACTACGATGGTATGAGGCGCGAGTTGGCTTGGGTGGATTGGGAAGCGTTTCTTAAAGGGTTGACGATGGATAGGCAATGCCAAACATTTAAAGATCGTATGGATGAACTACAGAATTTGTTCATCACTGTTTTACATAAAAATAAAACAAAACAGGTGACTAAACCGTGGCTAGCAAGGGAAATTAGGGATAGCAGAAATCCAAGGCGAGGACATATAAATTGGACAGAAAAAGCAGCAAACCTCTGGTTTGGGAACAGTTTAGATTTCAGCAAAGGAAGACAAAGGTATTAATTAATAGGGGGAAAATAGATTATGAGAGTGAGCTATCGGGGAACATAAAAACTGGCTGTAAAAGCTTCTATAGATATGTGAAGAGAAAAAGATTGGTGAAGTCAATCGTAGGTCCCTTGCAATCAGAATCAGGGGATTTTATAATGGGGAACAAATATATGGCTGCCTAATTAAATACATACATTGGTTCTGTCTTCACAAAGGAGGACACAAAAATTCTCCCAGAGATGTTGGGGTAAATAGGGTCTAATGAGAGGGAGGAATTGAATGACATCACTATTTGTAGGGAAATGGTGTTAGGGTAATTGGCGGGATTGAATGCCGATAACACCCCAGGGCCTGATAATTTTTATCCTAGGGTATTAAGGAAGTGGCCCTAGTAAAAGTAGAAGCATTGCTGGTCATCTTTCAAAATTCTATCGACTCTGGAACAGTTCCCATGGATTGGAGAGTAGCTAATGTAACCGCACTATTTAAAAGAGGTGGTAGAGAAAAAACCGGGAATTATAGACCGGTAAGCCTGACATCGATAGTGGCAAAATGCTACAGTCCATTATAAAAAATGTAATAGCAGAGCGCTTGGAAAACAGTGCCAGGATCGTACAAAGTCAACATGGATTTACAAAAGGGAAATCATGCCTAACAATATGCTTTAAATTTTTGAGGATTTAACTGGTAGAATAGATAAGTGAGAAACAGTGGATGTGGGGTATTTGGACTATCAGAAGGCGTTCGATAAGTTCCTGCATAAGAGATTAGCGTGCAAAGTTAAAGCACATGGGATTGGGGGTGTGGTAGTGATTTGGATAGATAACTTATTGGCAGACAGGATGCAAAGTGTTGCAATAAACGGGTCTTTTTCCGAGTGGCAGGCAGTGAGTAGTGGGGTACCACAGGGATCGATGCTAGGACTCCAGCTTTTCACAATATATATTAATAATCTAGACGAGGGAACTAGATGTAATATCTCTAAGTTTGCAGACGACACAAAGCTGGGTGGGCGTGTATGCTGTGAGGAGGATGCAGAGAAAATCCAGTATAATATGGATAGGTTGTGTGATTGGGCCGATGCATGGCAGATGCAGTATAATGTGGATAAATGCGAGGTTATCCACTTTGGTGGCAAAACAGGAAGACAGATTATTACCTGAACGGCAATAGATTAGGAAAAGGGGAAGTGCAACGAGATCTGAGACTCCTTGTGCACCAGTCGCTTAAGGTAAGCATGCATGTGCAGCAGGCGGTAAAGAAGGCAAATGGTATGTTGGCCTTCATAGCGAGAGGATTCGAGTACAGGAGCAAGGATGACTTGCTGCAGTTGTACAAGGCCTTGGTGAGACCACACCTTGAGTATTGTGTGCACTTTTGGTCGCCTTATCTGAGGAAGGATGTTCTTGCTATAGAGGGACGGCTGAGTAGATTTACCAGTATGATAGCTGGGATGTCAGGAATGACGTATGGAGAGAGATTGGGTCAATTAGTCTTATATTCGCTAGAGTTTCGAAGAATGAGAGGGGATCTCATTGAAATTTTTAAAATTCTAACAGGACTAGACAAACTAGATGCAGGAAGTATTTTTCGGATGGCGGGGGATTCCAGAACCAGAGGTCACAGTCTAAGGATAATGTGCAAGCCATTTAGGACTGAGATGAGGAGGAATTTATTCACCAAGTGCGTGGTGAACCTGTGGAATTCTCTACAACAGAGGGCATTTGAGGCCAATTTATTAAATATATTCAAGAAGGAAATAGATATATTTCTTAAGGCTACAGGGATCAAGGAATATGGGGAGAAAGCAAGGGCAGGGTACTGAATTTGGATGATCAGCCACGATCTCATTAAATGGCGGAGCAGGCTCGAGGGGCCTAATGGCCTACTCCTGCTCCTATCTTCTATGCTTCTATGCTCCTATGCTTCTATTCCTCCTCATCTCAGTCCCAAATGGCTTACCCCTTATCCTTAAACTGTGACCTCTGGTTCTTGACTCCCCCGCCATCGGGAACACACTTCCTGCATCTAGTACGTTTGGTCCTGTTAGAATGTTATAAGTTTCAACAGGAATTATTAGACAGGGGCGTAGTCTACGGCCGGGATTATGCAGGGGGGTTTCACATGAGTGTAGAATAATGGAGTATTTTACAGGAGGTCTTTTCTCCGGGGTAATATACCGGGGAGTTTCACAGGGTTGTAGAATAATGTCGTATTATACAGGGGGTTTTCAGAGCGGTGTAGTATACTGGATAATTAACAGGGGGTGTTTCACAGGGGTGTAGTTCACTGGGGGAATTATAAATGTGGGTTTCAGAGGAGTGTAGTATACAGGGGGCATTATACAGGGGGGTTTCAGTGTGTTTAGAATACGGCTCTATTATACAGGGGGATTTCAGTGATACACTGATTCAGTTTCAACAACTTATCTTATCTCAAATGCCTGTATGCTGTTTACAGCTTTTCCATTGTTAGTTTTTTAGATTTTCATGCCCAGTTTGTCATGTTACAAAGAGCAGAATATTTCATAGAATGGTGTATTTTTCTGAATGTGGCTTACTCCTTCACATCTCCACCAGGTACCACTATAAAAAAAGGGAGTCTCACATTCAGGGATCCCTTTTTAAGAGAAAGACTCACTACCAGGGACGCCTTTTAAAGAGGGCGTCTCACCATCAGGACTACTTTTAAAGAGTGACTCTCACCATCAGGGAGCCATTTTAAAGAGTGAGTCTCACCAACAGAGATCCCGTTTAAAGAGGGAGTGTTTCCATCAGGGACCACTTCTAAAGAGGAAGTGTCTCCATCAGGACTATTTTTAAAGAGGGCGTCTCACCATCAGGGAGCCGTTTTAAAGAGTGAGACTTTCTCTCAGGGAGCCCTTTCAAAGAGTGAGTCTCACAATCAGAGATCCCCTTTAAAGCGTGAATCTTAACATCATGGATCCCTTTTAAAAATAGTCTTTCTATCAGGGAGCTTTTTTAAAGTGAGTCTTACCATGAGGGACCCCTTTTAAAGATGGAGTCTCACACTCAGGGACCGCTTTTAAAGAGGGAATTTCACCATCAGGGACCCCTTTTAAAGATAGAGAATAACCCCATTCGGGATCACTTTCAAAGAGGGAGTCTCACCATCAGAGACTATATTAAAGATGGAGTGTCCACATCAGGGTCTCCTTTTAAAGAGTGACTCTCTCCATCAGGGACCCCTTTTAAAGATGGAGTCTTTCTTTCAGGGATTCCTTTTAAAGAGGGAGCCTCACCATCAGAGACATTTTAAAGAGTGTGTCTCACCATCAGTGAACACTTTTATAGAGGGAGCCTCACCATCAGGCACCCCTTTTAAAGAGGGTGTCTCACCATTAGGGACCTTTTAAAGCGGGATCTCACTATCAGGGACCCCTTTTAAAGAGAGAGACTTTCTGTCAGTGATCACTTTTAAAGAGAGCGTCTTTCTAGCAGGGACCCCTTTTAAAAAGGGTGTTTCAGCAACAGCGACTCCTTTTAAAGAGGGAGTCTCTCCATCAGGAACCCTTTCAAAGAGGGTGTCTCCGAATCAGCGACCCCTTTTAAAGAGGCAGTCTCCCCATCATGGACCCATTTTAAAGTGACAGTTTCGCCATCAGTGTCCCCTTTTATAGAGGGAGTCTTTCTATCAGCGACTCCTTTTAAAGAGGGAGTCTCAGCATCAGGGTCCCCTTTTAAAGAGATCTTATCACCATTAGGGAACATTTTTAAAGAAGAATTCTCACCATCGTGGATCCCTTTTAAAGAGTGTGTCTTCCTATCAGGGAGTCATTTTAAAGATGGAGACTCACCATCAGAGACCCAAATTAAAGAGAGAGTCGCACCATCAGGGACCCCATTTAAAGTGGGTGTATCACCTTGAGGGATCTTTTTTAAAAGGGTGTCTTTCTCTCAGGGAGCCCTTTTAAGGAGTGAGTCTCACCATCAGGATATTTTATAAAGAGGGAGTCTTTCGATCAGGGATCTATTTTAAAGAGAGCCTAACCAACAGGGATCCATTTTAAAGGGGAGGACTTTATTTGCGGCATCCCTTTTAAAGAGGGAGTCTCACCATCTGAAACTTGTAAAGAGGCTGTCTTTCTCTCAGGGAGAACTTTTAAAGAGTATCTTACGAACAGGGACCCCTTTTAAACAGTGAGTCCCACCCTCGGGGACACTTTTTAAAGAGAGTGTCTTTCTATCAGGGAGCCCTTTTTTAAAGAGTGTGTCCTCATTCGGAAACCTTTTAAACAGAGAATCTCACCAACAGAGACGCCTTTTAAAGAGGATGTTTCAGCATCAGGGACTTCTATTAAAGATGGTGTCTCCCCCATCAGCAACCCCTTTTAAAGGGAGAATCGCGTCATCAAGGACGCCTTTTAAAATGGGAGTCTCACCATCAGGAATCCCTTTTAAAGAGGGTGTTTCAGCATCAGGAACCCCTTTTAAAGAGGGTGTCTTTCTACCATGGAATCCATTTCAATAGGGAGCCACACCATCAGAGATACTTTTAAAGAGGAAGTCTCACCATCAGTGACCCTTTTAAAGAGAGTATCACCATCAGGGACCCCTTTTAAAGTTGGAGTCTCACCATCAGGGGCACCTTTTAAAGAGAGAGTCTCACTATCAGGGACAACTGTTAGAGAGAGTGTCTCACCATCAGGGGACCCTTTTAAAGAAGGAGTCTCAGCATCAGGGATACCTTTTAAAGAGAGAGTGTTTCTTTCAGGTACCCCTTTTAAATAGGGAGTCTCACCCTCGCGGATCTAGTTTCAAGAAAGAGTCTTTCTATTATGGACCCATTTTAAATAGGGCGTCTATCTATCAGGGAGCCGTTTTTAAAGAGAGTCTCCCCATTAGTGATCCCTTTTAAATAGGGAATCTCACAATCAGGGACTCCTTTTAAAGAGGATATTTCAGCATCAGAGATTCCTATTAAAGAGGGTGTCTCCCCCATCAGCAACCCCTGTTCAAGGGAGAATCTCGCCTTCATGGACCACTTTTAAAGAGGGAGTCTCACCATCAGGAACCCCTTTTAAAGTGGGTGTTTCATCATCAGGGACCCCTTTTAAAGTGGGAGTCTCACCATCAGGGAACCCTTTTAAAGAGAGTATCTCCCCATTAGGGATCCTTTTCAAAGAGGGAGTCTCACCATCAGAGTTCCTTTTAAAGAGGGTGTCTCACCATCTGGGTCTCATTTTAAAGAGTGTGTCTCACCATCAGGGACCCCTTTTAAAGATGGAGTCTCTCTATCAGGGAGTCCTTTTAAAGAGGGAGTCTCACCATCAGGGAACCCTTTTAAAAAGAGAGTCTCTCCATCAGGGACCCCATTTAAAGAGGGTGTCTCACCATCAGGGACACCTTTTAAAGAGGGCTTTTCTCCCTCGGGGACTGTTTTTAAAGAGATAGTCTTTCTATCAGGGACCCCTTTTAAAGAGAGATCTGCCCATTAGTTATCCCTTTTAAAGTTGCTCACCCTCAGAGGCCACTTTTAAAAAGGCGGGTTCAGCATCAGGGACACTTTTAAAGAAGGAACCTTTCTATTTGTGACCGCTTTTAAAGAGAAAGTCTACGAATTAGGGATACTTTTAAAGAGGGTGTTTCAGCATCAGGGACTCCTAATAAAAGGGAGTCTCACAATCAGGGATCACTTTTAAAGAGAAAGACTTTCTAGCAATGATCTGTTTTAAACAGAATTTTCCTATGAGGGACGCCTTTTAAAGAGTGTCTCTGCATCAGGGGTCCCTTTAAGTGGGAGTCTCACCATCAGCGAGCTCTTTTAAAGAGAGAGTCTCACCATCAGGGAGTCCTTTTAAAGAGAGAGTATCACCATCAGGGACCGCTTTTAAAGAGCGATTCTCAATATGAGGGACCAATTTTAAAGAGAGGGTATTTCTCTCAGGGAACCCTTTTAAAGATATTATTTCTATCAAGGACCCCTTTTAAAGTGGGAGACACCCTCGGGGACTCTTTTTTAATGGGAGAGTCTTTCTACCAGGGAGCCTTTTTTAAAGAGTGTCTCCCCGTTAGGAAACATTTTAAACAGAGAATCTCACCATCAGAGACGACCTTTAAAGAGGGTGTTTCAGCATCAGGGACTTCTATTAAAGATGGTGTCTTCCCCATCAGCAAATCCTTTTAAAGAGAGAATCTCGTCATGAAGGACCCCTTTTAAAAAGGGAGTCTCACCATCAGGAATCCTTTTTAAAGTGGCTGTTTCAGCATCAGGCAATCCTATTAAAGAGAGAGTCTCACCATCAGGGACCAATTTTAAAGAGAATAGTCTCAGCATCAGGGACCCCTTTTAAACAGGGAGTCTCACACTCGAAGACCCATTTTAAAGAGAGTCTTTCTATCAGAGTCCCCTGTTAAATGGGACGTCTTTCCAACAGGGACCAATTTAAAATAGTGAGTCTCGCTAATAGGGACCCCCTTTAAAGAGGGAGTCTCACCATCAGGAACACCCTTTAAAGGAGTGTGTTTCAGCATCAGAGCCCCATTTTAAAGGGAGAGTGTCATCATCAGTGGCCCCTTTTAATGAGGGAGTATACCCATTAGGGACCCCTTTTAATGAGGGAGTATCTCCACCGGGGAACACATTTAAAGAGGGAGTCTCACACTCGGGGACCCCTTTTAAAGAGGACTTTATTCCATCAGGGACCACTTTAAAAGAGAGATTCTCGCTATTAGGGAACGCTTTAAATAGGGAGTCTCACCATCAGGAAAACCTTTTAAAGAGAGTGTTTTAGCATCCGGGGCCCCTATTTAAGGGAGAGTCTCAACATCAGGAGCCCCTTTTAAAGAGGGAGTATACCCGTCAGGGAACCCTTTAATGAGAGAGTATCTCCACCAGGGAACACTTTTAAAGAGACAGTCTCAACATCAGGGACTTCTTTTAAATAATGTGTCTCACCATCATGGAACCCTTTTAAAAAGGAAGTCTCACCATCAGGGACAAATTTTAAAGAGGGAATCTTACCATCAGTGACCAGTTTTAAAGAGGGAGTTTCACCCTCGGGGACTCTTTAAAGAGAGAGTCTTTCTATCAGTGATACATTTTAAAGAGAGTCACCCCATTAGTGAACCCTTTTAACGTGGTTCACCCAAAGGGACCACTTTTAAAATGTGTGGAACAGCATCAGGGACACATTTTACAGAGGGAGCCTCACCATCAGGGATTCCCTTTGAAAGAGGGAGTCTATGCATCAGGGACCACTTTTAAGAGTAAGTCTCCCCATTAGGTTTCCTTATTAAAGAGGGCGTCTCACCATCAGAGTCGCTTTTTAAGAGGGAGCCTTTCTATCAGGGAGCTTTTTTAAATAGGGAGTCTCACCCTTGTGTCCCATTTTAAAGAGTGCGTCTTTCTATCAAGGTCCCCTTTCAAAGAGGGAGACTTTCTATCAGGGACCACTTTAGAGACAACTTCCTATTAGGGACATATTTTAAAGTGAGAGTCTAACCATCAGGGACCTCTTTAAAAGAGCGAGTGTCGCCATCAGCTACACCTTTTAAAAAGGATGTCTCCCCATAATGGAACCCTATTAAAGAGGTATTCTCACCATCAGGGACACATTTTAAAGAGAGAGTCTCACCATCAGGGACCACTTTTAAAGAGGGAGTCTCACCATTAGAGTCCCCTTTTAAATTGGGTGTATACCCTTCAGGGGCCCATTTTAATGAGAGAATCTCTCTGAAGGGTTAATTACTAGTCCGAGCCCATTTAGGGCTACCCCGGATCAGTCATATTCCCCAGTCCTCCACTTTGAACTAAACTTTGAGGTAGATGAACCATAAAGACGCTTAATTGGGTCTCAAGTTCCAGACTATCTCTTCCTTAAGGAAAAGAACAACCTGAATATGTTACCATCCTCCAGATAGCACTTTCAATGAGTTTAGCTAGACTGTAATGTTCCAGATATTATGAGGGTCCGGAAAGCTCCCTCAGAATTCTGCAATTCCTCACCAAAGAGTGTACAGAGATTAAGTTTGCGAGTTTGATTCAGAAGTACTAATGGAGACAATTCTAAAAATATATAGATTTATTAAAAAAACTGACATGTAATTGCCAGTTGGTGATTCAATCGCAACACAAACAGTTCCAAAAAAATAAATATTACAATTCTATTTTCAGAGATCCTTATTTTCAAATCTTAACTTCGCTAGTTTTACAGATCTTTGTTTATTCCAGGATATATACCAAATCAAATAAAAGTACCTTCATCCCCAAGATACAAAGAGTTGTAGACTTACAGAGCTTGCCTCTGAAGCCGAGAATCGCTTTTCCCCTTTGAGCGAATCTATCATCCCATTTGAAAGTACAATTTTTATACCCTTTTTCAGTGGTATTTCCTTTGAAGTTTTCTGCTGATGTAAGCTAATTATCTCTAGTCATTTTTCTGTTGACCCCTGCTATTCTTACAGTCAGTTCAGCTGGTAGCAAGCAGACTCGTGTCTTTCCTTTAGGTGTTCGAAGCTTATCATAAAAACGATGTGACCAGCTGGTGCATCTATTTGATGTCATTCTTACCAAGGTGTTCTTATGTTACCTCAGCTGGTTGCCACACAGAATCGTGTCTCCTAGGTGTTCCAAGTTCAACACAAAAACAATGTGATGGCTGGTGCCTCCCCCACTTGATGCCATTCTCACCAAATCATATGTTTCTTAATTTTCTGTGGTTCTTTTGACGTCATTTTTACGAAGGCATATGTTTCTTCTTCTTTTATGTGTTTCTTTCCAATGTGTTATTTAAGACACCTTAACGTGGTATACCATTGTAATCGTTCCAAGGCTTCAGACTTCAGGAACCTTTAACCTTCTGTTTCAACAAGGCTATTGATTCAGTGTCAACAATTTATCTTATCTCAACAGCCTGTATACTGTTTACAGCTTTTCCATTGTTAGTTTTTTTAGATTTGCAAGCCCAGTTTGTCATGTTACAAAGGTCAGAATATTTCATAGGATAGTGTATATTTCTGAATATGGCTTATTCCTTCACACACCTCTCTTGACCAAAAAATGAACTCAAAACTTTAGAGCAGTGTTTGCTCAATGTTATTAATAATGTTACAATAGCCCATTAATTTCACGAAATTCACAAGAGCCTAATCTTGTGCCACATGAACATTCCTTTTAAGTCATCCTAGGACAATGTTTTTCCTTATTTTAAATTGAACACAATTTAAAAGGATGATAGGTACATTGTCATGCAATTAGCGAAACAGCATGTACTTAGAATGTCCAATCAGCAGATGTACGTTCCGTTGAGGTAAGTTATTCATACGAAACAGGGAGACGTCATTTGGAACATCTGAAGCTTGACACGCTGTTCTTTGATCCAGCGTGTGACAGATTCTTGTTTTCGTAAAGGCCTTGCCAGGCGCTCAGTTGATTCTTTCTTCATCCGCGGTGTATTCCTCCTTCATTGAAGCAACTCGTTGATCTTTCCTTGTTTCGGTTGTGGCTTTTTGCAAATCCAATCCCTGAGGCTTTGCCAACCATCATGTGGAGAAGTCGGCGACAATGTCTGACTAACCATCGTCAGAAGTTCGATCGCATCCATTTCCTGTGACGTGCTCCAAGCTGGGTCTTGAAAGACAGTGTACGACTGCACCTTGTATTGTTCCTCCTTTTCGGTATCCTGGAGGACATCTTTTGAGTCTGTCTTTGGAGACAGATTTAATAATATGCTTGCCTCTCGGCTGATTAGTATGTATTTTAACTGTTGTTTTGTTAATCACAGTATGTATTTGAACAGGTTTTTCCCACTTCGGTCTTAAACCATGTTTTTGCTCGAACTTCTTTTCCTGTACCCATTCTCCTACTAGGTGTTTTCATAGTTTGTTTATCATTTTTTTCTTCATATGTGACTCCCTTATCCTCTGATCAATTTGATCAATCTCCTCTGTTACTTCTTTTTTTAAATCTATCTGTCGCTGTCGAATCAAGGACTCAGAGATTGTAAAGGCAATAAAATAGCTATGGGTAAGTGGTGTATTCATCTCAACACCATACATCAGATAATATGGAATTTTAGGGGACACTGTCCCTGATGCAGATGCAGGCACATTATTAAGTGATAGCTGCACCTCCGGAATGACGGTGGTCCACTTATTCCCCCTGACTCTCAACAGTTTCACCAATAGCTAATTTACTTCATGGTTTTTACGTTCCTCAGCCCCGCTGATTGCAGATGATTTGGCGTGCTGTGCTTTAACCCAATCCCCCCTATTCGCAGTAGTCTTTGAAGACTTTGGAGACAAAGGCTCCGCCTTGATCGGAGTGTAAGATTTTGGGTGCACCAGCGACAGTAATTATATCAGTAATAGCATTTGCGAGTGCGTTTTCCGAAACAGTTTTTGTGGGGACCAGCCAGCAGAAAGAAGTGCATCCATCTGCACAAACGAGAAAATGTCTGTTTCCCAATGTAAGGGGTATCTTAAGTGAGTGGTTCGAATCGACCAACACCCCTCCGGTTCCTAGACTTTGGGCTTATTTAGGGGTTGTGAACAAAATTGCTGTAAACAGTTTCAGATGAAAGAAATTTACTTTATTAAAAGAAAAAAAAGCTAACAAACTTGAAACACACTTATTACTAAAACACAGATTCGGGGAACCCACGGTACAAGCGAGGGAAATGACAATATATCAAACAAAACCTTATCCCTCCCAAATATCCCACTATCTGGCTAGATTTTTGTTTTCAGGAGATCAGGGATACTGCTCACCAACGAATCCTTGACAGGATATTAGAGTCTTTTTGTTTAAAAGGACTCCGGAAGGCCCTTATGGTTTCGTCTTGCGTGCTGGTCTTCTTCCTAGTGGCTTGTGGTAAGTTTTGCTGGAGCAGGGATAGAGCTGTGTCCACGTCGCCAGTCAGTCCAAAGAGAGAGATTATGGCACTGGCTTTCAAATTATACTGCTTCTTTTTCGCGCTCAAAAACCCCTTACTAAAACTAATTCCTTTTTGAATGTAAATGACCCTTGCTTCTTCCAATTGTCTCGTTTTTGGCGGGCTGGCCAGTTCCGATGGTTTTTGCTTAGTGTTAATTGCTTTCCAATTCAAAAAACGGCCTTATCTACGCGCCAAATCTTCACTCTATTGTCTTTCTGTTTGGCAGGCTTTTAAATCTGTTCTCTGGATCCCTGCTTGATTTTTTTTTTTGATGGGATAATGGCTATGAAACTGTGTGATCGGTTTTATATTGTCATTGAATCGTTTTTAGATTACCAGCATCTTGCTTGCCCCTGGCAATCCATATTTGAATGTGCTTGTGAGTTTTGCATTGTCTCAAACAATTCCCAGACAGCTTGATCCGTTCACTGACCGGCCACGCCCCTCGCAGCTTGTCTGTGAAAAAAAATGTCTCTCCCAACAATAAGATTCATAAAAATCAGTTTCCTCAGGTTTTCTTCTTGTGATCTTTAGGTTTTTACATCAAATCACTTCACTGAGGTCCCATCATCCCAAGTTTGTATGAAAAGTCCAAAAATCACTCCCTTTAGGGCTCTGTTCGAGTTTCTGTGGGATTTTGCGAAGCCTACACCAAAGACGGGGCAAGTGGTCCAATAAAGTCAATGAAGAATTTTCCCAGTGGCTCATCAGCTTTCACCGGAGCCAATGGTGGTGGCTAAATTAGGAATGAATTATTGATAAATAACATGGCTCACAATTTGCCACATATGTTTTACAGGCCTAAAGCATGCCTGGCCACCAATATAAGGGGCTCAATTTGCAGAATGTTGTTCTAGCACCACACTCTGCTTGACCTATGCCTCGTGACCTTCTGTTACAAGCTGTACTCGTTTGTGTCTCGGGGGTACTTCTCGGTTTCCCTTGGGAAACTTAACAAGCACAACACCCGTAGGGGTTTCCGAGTAAAAGTACTTTGGTGGATATCCTGGTGGATTCTCTTTTGTTGGGTCTAATAGCTGAATCAGTTCCTCATTCTGATTAGCTGCCCATTCTGCCCTAATGATTACACTAATATTGGCAGACCCCTCTCAAGGGGGTGTCATGCAGACCTAACGTTTCGCTTGTTCGTCTGCAAGACTGTTTCCTTTTGAGTGTACTGTCCCATTGTTATGCCCGTTTACATGAATCACCTGACAATTCTGTTTATCCATTCTCGAACGGAGAATGTCTTCCCAAACTGACTCATGTTTTATGGGTTTACCCTCATGATTGGTAAAATGTGTTTGTTCCCAGAAAACTAGATCTTGGTTATATCCTCTTTTACAGTAGTCACTATCTGTACAGATTAGTGTGGGTTTAATAGGGTCTGCCTTTTCTAAGGCAGACCATAATGCTTCAGCTTCAGCATATTGCGCTGTCTTATGGCCAAGTGGTATGGACAGTAATTCATCTATATAAAAAGAATAGGAATCTCGAAAAGTCTCTGCTACTATGGCATCCCAGCTGAGGATTGTTGGGATATCGCTTTTATAATCGTAATTGAAGATCCATCAGAGTAAATGTCTTGATGGTACTCTTTAAGCGATCTCATAGGTATTTGTCTGATTCCCTCCTCCGTATCATCATCCTCCATGATGGGGAGATGCTCTGTCCATTTCCGGGGAGAGATATTTAAAAATGAGTGTAGGATCATTCAATAACGATGCCCATTTATCAGAACGGATCTGGGTGGCTAATTTTTTCATCAGAAGCCATCCTCAATACTGATCTTAAATCGGGTATCCCAATATAGATGGTAATGAGGTATTTCCCTTGAAGGGTTCGTGCCTTGATGAGGCATTGGATTACCACAGTCATGACCCTTTCTTTTTTAATTTACCTCCTTTCAACATTGGAAAAGATATAAGAATGGAACTGAATGGGCACTACGCTCTTTTCATTATAGATAACTGCAACTGCCACTTTAGGTGATGAACTGAGAAGAATATTGAGTGGAACTTGTAGGACCATCTGTTCCAGGTCTATATCTTTTTGTAGCTCCAAGAATAATTGTTGTAATTTTGAGTAATCGCCTGGTGAAAATATGAATGGTCCTTTTGCTGCTTTGCCCACTCTAGCATACACGGGTGCTGAGAGATCGGCAAAGGCTTGCGTAAAGGATCGAGCAAAATTCAGGAGTCCTAAACTTGCTTGCAAATTTTTCAGAGTTTTAGGGTATTGAATGGTGGCTAATTTTTCTTTATAGGATTGATGTAATCGTCTACCGTTTCCATTTTTTCGCAGGCCCAGAAAATCTATTTCTTCCCTAATTAGTTGAATATTTTATATGTTTATTAAGTACCCAGCAGTTGTAAGTCTGGATAAAACACGCTTTCAAGTGCCCTTGGAGATTATCATGTGACAGATATATATCGTCCACATAAGAATTGACGTTAGGTAGGTCATTTAAAAGGTCAATGACGTGGGCTGAAAAGAGAACGGGGCTGTTTTGAATTCCCTCGGGCAATCTGGACCAGCAGTACTGATAGCCATCGGGTCCAGTCATCACTGTTTTTGGCCAATCAGTTTTTTCGATTCGATGTGACCAGAAGCCGTTTGCTAGATCAATACAAGATTTAATTTTTTCCCTTCTGATTCCAGAGAGAAGGGCTGTGGAATTTTGCTGTTGTGCAGTATGTGGGGTTGTTATCTTATTTGAGGCTGTATAATCGATCACTAATCTCCACCTTCCATCTGGTTTAGCAACATCAAACAATGGTGAATTAGTTCTAGATGCCATTTTGATTAAGACACCATCTTCTGTTAGTTCTTTGAGCGTTGTTAGGGGTTATCATTTCCCTTTGTGGTCTTCAATAGGCCACTGTTTTTTAGGCTTGTGCCAGCCAGCATCAAGTGGGTGTGGTTTGATGTCTATCTTTCCACATTGATTTGGATGACGTTTATATAAGGGCAGTATCTATTAATGAGTTGCTCGAGGAGGTCTCTGCCTAGAACCTCAAGGCAAGTTCGATCAAGCTGTCTCGGAACATGTTTTGCCCTGTCATCCTGATCTTTGGATGCTTCTGCACGTCTTGTTGAGATTTTAATGTTTAATGTTTCATGTCTGGTTGTCCTATAATGAGGGAATAGGCGAAATGTGGTACCAGTCCTACATCTAGGGTCAACGTGATGCCATATATAATAATAGGTATTATGTAAACATTAATTATTTTGGTTTTGTCTTGGGTGAAACCCCTAATGATCTTTTACAAATTGGGCTCCCCAAATCTGTCCACTTAGATTTTATAATTGCAGGGTCTATTACAGTGTAATCAGCTCCCGTATCAGCCAGGGCGTTCACTTTTGTGTTTGTGGGAAAGGTTGCCAGGGCGTAGGGGAATTGACGAGGCCCTGGCTGGGTGCCAGGCATTCAATCCTAGGATTGTTCATCCTGAGGATCCTCAGTTTCATTTGCTGTTTTTTCCTTAATTATTTTAACTGATTTTTGTCCCTCCCTCTTGGGGGTTTCATGTTTTCCAGATCCCTTAGGGGGTTTGTCGGTCCGATTATTATCTTGACGATCCTCCTGTTGGGGTGGACGTTGGTTCTGCCAGGAAACTTGTTGATCCCCATTTCGGTTTTCCCGTGTCCTCCCATGGCTCTCTGATTGTTTGGCAAGTGTAAAAGCTGTTCAAATAGGAAGTCCACTGTCCTTCACTTTCCTTTCGAGGTCTGGCCACTCGTCTATCCCTTCTTTCTGGGGAGAAATCTTTCTCGTATTGTGGGCGAGTTGGGGGAGTAAACCTTCTGGAATACCCTCTCGGGGGTCCCGAGCCACGAGTTTTTGTCTGGACTTGAGATTTAGGTCTTTACAGTCAATGTTTCTGATTACCAAAGATACCTGTTCCGGTTTTTTATCCCTTGTTTCTGATCTCATCATATGTTTAGTTTGGGGTACACTTAAGAGGTCATGATTTAATTGGATAATGCGATTGAAATTACCCCATCTTTGTTGATTATCTCGATAATCGTTTAGAGCACCCTCAAAGGCAAGTTTGTGGGTGTATTTTGGTATTAATTGGTCAGGCAACTATGGACAATTTCCCAGTTATCCTGTGTAAGGTCTTTGCCTAATCTGTAGGCAGCTACCAGCCCTTTAGTTGTGGCGGTATTAGTGAGTATTCCCTTGATGGAACACATTACATGCCCTCCCTGAGTTGCCGTGAGAACATAGGCGTATATTTGAACTCATCTGTTAACGGGGGAATTAAGTCTGAACTTAGTATCATTTGCAGTAGTTGCCTCAGGTGTTGGGCTTTCCAATCTTGGCAACAGTTTTCCAATTTATCAAGATTAGTTAGAATCCACCAGGATTTTTTCCCGGCTGGTATTTCCCGATCTACCACATATTGTGTAGATAGAGCTTAGGTTTACTTGTCCTAAGGGCGCAATGTGTGGTTGCTGGGTTTGGCTTACTGGACCAGTAATCACTGCGCCTTCAGCAAATAGATAAGCTGGAGCTAGTGCCTGTCGGCATTGATTATAATGGATTCTAAACTGTCTAAAGTTTTATCTAAGATTCTGGTCATTTATTTCATCAGGATTTTGCCACCTTAACCGGAATCCTTGCCCCCCAGGAGCACAGCCTGCTCCGGGTCCTACTATTCCACCTTGGTTACCACCACCTTTTTGGGTACCATTAATTAGGCCTCCCAATTGTGCGGGTGTGCACCTTATCATTAAGGAATTTAGTGGATTTGGAGTATTTGTTTGATTATCCCACCGGTTATTCTGTATCCCCTGGTTCTGGGGATCAACATCAATCGTGCCATGAGTTCTAACGGCTCAGTTGGCACAAAAGCCTTCTATTTCAAAATATATAACTTGATTATGTGGCGGTACAGGGATAGGATTATTTCCCCTCATAAAGCAATCAATTGAATTTCCTAATAAAAAAACGTGTCCTATTCCGACAGGGTTTGCCATTTCGTCAGGACCGAACCTCGGTGAGGGTTTAATATAAACTTTATCAGAAATTTCTAGACCTCAATGGTATATTGAGGAAGTTCTGATTTAAGTTCTACAAGGCCTGATCAGGGATTTGTCATCACTAGAGACTTCAATCTATGTCTAAGTACCATTGTCAGTAAAACACTCCGTCTATACTTAACAATCTACAAGATGGATATAGATATAAATATAAGTATAGGTTCCGTATCAACTCAGTAACACACACGTTCGGCGCCAACTGAAGGGATAATTACCAGGCCTTGCCCCTTTAGGGCTAACCCGGATCAGGCGTATTCCCCAGGGTACGGCAGACACCTACCGACATATAGAGTGAACCCTAAAACCGCGAACTAACCTAACTGTCAAGGATTCTGGTGAGTATCATCCCTGTTCCTCTGGAGTCCAACCTAGCTAGTAAAGTGGGATTGGGAGGGGTGTAGTACTCTTTTAATATTATTTCCCTCGCTTGTACCGAAGTGTTCCCCACTTTTAGAGTGTTAAGAGTGTTTGTGTTGTGTTTTACTTTCTTGAATAAAGATCAACGTTCTTGTATCAAAACCAGTTGTCTGCTGCATTTTTTGTCACAACCCCCAAATAAGACCAAGGACTAGAACCAAGGGAATGGGAGCGATTCGAACCGCTGAGAAGTCAGAGGTGAAGCTGACACAAACCGCCACCCCTTACATAATGGCGACCGTGGCAGGAGCATGGCAAAAGTAATGTGATGCAGAGGACATTGTATTTGAGGAAAGAACCCGAGATGGAAGAGAGGATTTCCTCCTATGTGTTCGAGAAAGTGAACATAACCAAGAAATGGGTACTCAGTCTGTTGCGTGTTGAGCGTCCAATGGACGCTGCAGCTAAATGGACTGAGAGCAAAGACCACAGGGAATCTGTGGAAAAGGCCATCTGGTTTATCTGCTCCCAGCGGCAGATCCAGCTGTTAGACAAACGTGTTGAGGCACTTAAGGCAGAACTGCAGGAGTCTGCTCAGCTGTCTCAAGCAACGGCCCTAGCAGGAGAAACATTACTGAATGAGCTAACCACCCGAAATCAGGGTAAAAAATGCAGCTAGTGGAAACACACAGAAACAGGCAGGAATATTTTCAGTGTCAGGTCACCGAAGCCAAAACCAGTGAACTGTTGGTGCGGGAAGAGAACGCCCGCCTTGCCAAACAAGTAAGAGAGCATGAGGAGAGGTTGAGAGCCGTCCAGGCAGCTTACAAGATAGCAATCACTAGGTTGTATGGGGCGGGAGATCACAGCCCCTGCCAGAAACAAATCGAGAGTTTGAACCTTGCTCTATCTATGCCTACTAAGCCCGTTTGCGGCCCGGTGGGACCTGGAAGTGCAAGGGGAAACTGTTCGGACGCCACCTGTGGCGCCGGTGTACGACCCGGTTTGGCAGCAGGAGGGACGGGCGATTTGTGAGGCCGTCAGGAAGAGCACACCACCACCTGTGGCGCCGGGTTTTGACTCGGTTTGGCAGCAGGGAGGGGAGGGCGAACCAATGCAGGAAAGGTCGGTGCCGGTGCCGATGTGCCCGGTCCGGCAGCAAAAGTTTGGCCCTCCCGAAGTGGTGGGGGTCAAGGAACTCTTGAAAGCCAATTCGTTGCTCCCCATGGCACCGAACAGCTTAGGGCTATGATAAGCCACCTGGACAAGCTCAACCCAAAAGGGGGACCCCTCGGTCCACTTCATGGAAATAGTGCAGGCAGCTGGCATCAATGACTGCGATGATGCCGAGATGGCAATAATGCGCCAATTCTTCCTAGATAGCAACATCTACCAGTCCCTCTCCGCAGAGAGTAAAAGAGGGCAGGGTGGATACCCCGCTATCCGGGTGGGAGTTATGGAGGCCATGGGAATGAACGGGTAGTACTTTCTCCCGGGTGGAGAAGACAACCCAGCTATTGGGGAGACCCCACAGGCTTTCGCAGACCGACTGTGGCCTGTGTACAGGAGTTCCTGTAAATGGGCTCTCGACCGGGCTCACCTGAATCAGTATGAGCTGGCCCAGTTGCTCCGAAGCTGGTGGCAAACAGCTTGCCACGAATCAGGGCCAAGGCTGAGCTGTGGTTTGACCCGAATACACCCGGGTCACTGAGGAGACAGTGGTCAGACAACTGACCCTGGCTTACTGGAACGGTAGAGGGACAGAAGAGCACGCACCCAAAGGAAAGGTACTCGAAATGAAGCATAGTAATAAGAAAGAGTGGCACCAGGAAGGGGGTAAACCTCCCGACACGAAGCGTAACTGCTTCAGGTGCGGGAAGAGTGGGCATTGGAGAAAAGACTGTAGGAAACCGTGTAAAGATACCATAGGGAAGAACTCCCCAGTTCCTGCCACAAGCACCGAAGCACCGACCTCTTCCCCCACGTTAGACACGGTCGTGGCTGCGATCCGAGCTCTAGTAAACGTCCCAGGGAAAGTAACCACCGCCACTGGTGCTTTAACCCCATCTGCCGCCCCCCCCCCACCCCCCTAACGGAGACTTTTGACTAGAGCCAGCGCAGCCTGTCTACCTGTGTCCACTGGAGTACGACGCATGGAAGAGACCGCTCGGTAGGATGGAGGGAGAGAAGCGGAAAGGGACTTATCTGTTTGATACTGGAGCTTCCAGCACCATAGTCTATTCAGCCAACCCCGCCGCCTCACCTCTGTCCAACAGGGTCCCGTACAGCTTAGTGGGGTTTACAGCTAACGAGCAGGCTGGCTCGTTCTCCATCACGCTGTCCATTCATTTAGGAGCACTCCACACCAAGTGGACCTGTGTCCTGATGAAATGGGAGCGGAAAGGGACGGGGATCCTGGGGGCCGAATATATCGTAGGCCGCAGGATTCTAGTGGATCTTAGGAACCACTGTCTGTGGGGAGCATGTACTGGCAGGGAATCTGAAGTGGCAGTCATACTAGGGAAACAGGGCAAGGGGACCTTGTGCACCCTGAAACCAAAGGAAGGTTACGACCTCGAACAAATGGTCAGTAACACTCCGATGGCCTACCAGGCATTTGTGCGAGCACACTTCGCAGCATTTGCCAATCACAAGCACGAATGTGGGAGGGAAAAGGGGGTCGAGGTTAGTGTCAGCGAGGACCCAATGAGCGATCACAGAAGCAATACAATTTACTCAGGGAGGCAGAAGCTGACATAAGAACATAAGAACATAAGAAATAGGGCAGGAGTAGGCCAATTCGCCCCTCGAGCCTGCTCCGCAATTCAATAAGATCATGGCTGATCTGATCGTAACCACCAATCTACTATCACAGAACCATCTCCTGAATCTAACAGAATTGGACACAGAAAATAGGAGCAGGATCAGGCTACACGACATGGAAAGTGCCATGGCTTCTTTAGTAACACAGGGGGTATTGAGACCGATAGCCAGTCACGTAAATTCTCCAACGTGGCCGGTTAGAAAACCTGACAACTCCTGGAGGGCCACAGTGGACTATCGGGTACTCAACCGTAACATCTCCGCCTGTGCACCCACGGTAGCAGCCGTCGCCGACCTCATCGGAAGTATCCCAGCAGCTGCGACCACTTTCACAGTGCTGGACATTTCCAACAGGTTTTGGTCCATCCCAGTATGAAGAGAGGACCAGTACAAGTTCACCTTCACTTTTAAGGCAAACAGTACATCTGGAACTGCCTACCTCATGGCTTCCACAACAGCTCGAGCATTTTTCACCAATGCATGGCGAATTGTTTGAAGGGCTTCACCCGGCCAAGGCAGTTGGTACAGTATGTGGATTACCTACTCCTTTTCACTGATGAGGGAGAGGAACACGGTCCACTACTGGCTGAACTGCTGGAGCTGCTCCGGCAAGGAGGCTTCAAAGTAAACCCAAAAAAGGTACAGATTAGCCAACATTAATTCAAATTCCTAGGGCTAGCTGTGCGCGCTGGGGAAAGGGCCATCAACAAAGCTAGAAGGAAAGCAGTGCATGAGTTACCAGCCCACCACGGTGTCACAGGACTGAGATCCTTTCCAGGGCTAACCGGGTACTGCAGAGATTTCATTGAGGATTACGCAGACACCGCAGCCCCTCTGCTCCGAATCCTACATAAGGGTGTAGAGTGGGCCTGGGACGAGGGTGGCGAGACAGCATTTCTCAAGTTAAATTAAGATCTGCAGACCGTGCCAGCTCTAGGGGCCATTGATGGGGAGAGGGAGTTTTTCCTGGAGGTGGCAGCCAGCGGGGCAGTCTGAGTGCCGTGCTGCTCCAAGAGAGGCACGACCGGCTGAGACCGGTGGTTTACTCCTCCAGGAAACTCACCGATGAGGAGAACGGCTACTCCAACTGTGAGAGGCACCACATCGCCACTCACTGGGCTGCGAAAAGATCATTGATCTTTACAGGGACATCTCCCATCACCCTCCTCATCCATCACACGCCCATACAGATGCTCCTAGATGGGAGTATCAAAGACGTTACAGTGAGCAGTGCCCGTATTGCTCGCTGGACCCTGCTTCTCTCTCGGATAGATCTAAGGGTGAAAGGTCTCTGCGAGCCGAAGCTCGCAGCCACCATGATCTACGCAGGGACTGGCCACCGGTGTTTCATTGAAGGGTTATGGGAAGTCAACATAGATTTTCGGGCTTGGATATACCCCAGAGGCCGCGAAATCTATGTGGACGGTTCGAGCACAGTATCTACTGGCGAGCGACTCACCGGGTGTGGAATTTATAGAAACATAGAAATATAGAAACATAGAAGATAGGAGCAGGAATAGGCCATTAAGCCCCTCAAGCCTGCTCCGACATTCAATGAGATCATGGCTGATCTTTCAAATTCAGCACCCTGTCCCTGCCTTCTCTCCATAACCCTTGATCCCTTTAGTTTTAAGAAATATATCTAACTCCTTCTTGAATATATTTAATGAATTGGCCTCTACTGCCTTCTGTGGTAGAGAATTCCACAGGTTCACCACTCTCCGGGTGAATAAATTCCTCCTCATCTCAGTCCTAAATGGGTTACCCGTAACCTTAGACTGTGACCCCTGGTTCTGGACTCCCCGGCTATCGGGAACATCCTTCCCGCATCTAGTGTGTCTAGTCCAGTTAAATTTTTATAAGTTTCCATGAGATCCCCTCTCATTCTTCTAAACTCCAGTGAGTATAAGCCCAATCGACCCAATCTCTCCTCATTCCATTCCTGCCATCCCGGGTATCAGCCTGGTGAATCTTCGCTGCACTTCCTCCATGGCAAGAACACCCTTCCTCAGAAAAGGCGACCAAAACAGCACACAATACTCAAGATGTGGTCTCACCAAGGACCTGTACAACTGCAGCAAGACATCCTTGTTCCTGTGCTCGAACTCTTTCGCTACGAATGCCAACTTACCATTTGCCTTCTTAACCGCCTGCTGCACCTGCATGCTTATCTTCAGCGATTGGTGCACTAGGACACCCAGGTTTCGTTGCATTTCCCCTTCTCCCAATCTATTGCCATTCAGATAATTATCTGCCTTCCAGTTTTTGACACCAAAGTGGATAACCTCGCATGTATCCACATTATATTGCATCTGCCATGCTTCTGCCCAATCCCCCAACCTGTCCAAATCATACTGGAGTTTCTCGGCATCATCCTTCCGGCACACACTCCCACCCAGCTTTGTGTCGTCTTGAAACTTGGAGATATTACATCCAATTCCATCGTCCAGATCATTAATATATATTGTGAATAGCTGGGGTCCTCGGATCGATCCCTGCGGTGCCCCACTAGTCACCGCCTGCCACACGGAAAAAGAGGCATTTATTCCAACTCTTTGCTTTCTGTCTGCCAACCAGTCCTCTAGCCAAGTCAATACCTTGCCCGCAATCCCATATGCCTTAACTTTACACGCTAATATCTTATGCGGGACCTTATCGAAAGACTTCTGAAAGTCCAAATACACCACATCCACTGGTTCTCCCTTATCCATTTTACCAGTTACATCCTCAAAAAATTCCAGTAGATTAGTCAAGCACGATTTGCCTTTTGTAAATCATTGTTGACTTTGTCCGATCCTGTCACTCTTTTCCAACTGCTCAGCTATTACATCTTTTATAATGGACTCTAGCATTTTCCTAACTACCGATGTCAGGCTTACTGGTCTATAATTCCCCGTTTTCTCTCTACCACCTTTTTTGAATAGTGGGGTAACATTAGCTACCCTCCAATCCATGGGTAATGTTCCAGAGTCTATAGAAATTTGGAAGATGACTAGCAATGCATCTACTATTTCTAGGGCCACTTCCTTAAGTACCCTAGGATGTAGATTATCAGGCACTGGGGATTTATCGGCCTTCAATCCCGTCAATTTCCCTAACACCATTTCCCTAAAAATACTGATTTCTTTCAGTTCCTCCTTCTCATTAGACCCTATGTTCCCCGACATCTCTGGGAGGTTATTTGTGTCCTCCTTTGTGAAGACAGAATCAAAGTATGTATTTAATTGGCCTGCCATTTCTTTGTTCCCCATTATAAATTCCCCTGATTCTGACTGCAAGGGACCTACGCTTGACTTCACCAATCTTTTTCTCTTCCCATATCTATAAAAGCTTTTACAGTCCGTTTATATGTTTCTCGCAAGCTTACTCTCATACTCTATTTCCCCCCTCTTAATTATTCCCTTTGTCCTTCTTTGCTGAATCCTATACTGCTCCCAATCCTCAGGTTTTCTGCTTTTTCAAGCCAATTTATATGTCCTTTCCTTGGATCTTATGCTATCCCTAATTTCCGTTGTTAGCCACGGTTGAGTCACCTTTTTTGTTTTATTTTTATGCCAAACTGGGATGAACAAATTCTGTTATTCATTCATGCGATCTTTGAATGCTTGCCATTGCCTCTCCACCGTCAACACTTTGAGTGACATTCCCCAATCAATCCTGCCCAGCTCGCGCCTCATACCATCGTAGTTTATAGTATTGAAATTAAGGACCCAAGTCTCTGAGTCAAGTACTTCACTCTCCATCTTAATGAAGAATTCGGTCATATTATGATCGCTCCGACCCAAGGGGCCTCGCACAACAAGATGGCTAATTAATCCTTTCTCATTACATAATACCCAGTCTAAGATGGCCTGATCTCTGGTTGGTTCCTCGACATATTGGTCCAGGAAACCATCCCGTATACACTCCAGGAATTCCTCCTCCACAGTATTGTTACTAATTTGGTTAGCCCAATCTATATGTAGATATAAGTCGCCCATGATAACTGCTGCGTTCTTATTGCACGCATCTCTAATTTCCCCTTTATTGCCATCCCCAAACTCCATATTACTGATTGGAGTCTACACACCACTCCCAATTGCGTTGTCAGCCCCTTGGTATATCTCAGTTCTACCCATACAGATTCCACATCATCAGAGCTAATATACTTCCTTACAAATGTGTTAATCACATCTTTAACCAGCAATGCTACCCCACCTTCTTTTCCTTTTTGCCTATCTTTCCTGAATATTGAATACCCCTGTATGTTGAGTGCGCAGACTTGGTCACTCTGGAGCCATGTTTCCATAATCCCAATCATATCATATTTGTTTACCTCTATTTGCGCAGCTAATTCATCCACCTTATTACGAATGCTCCTCGCATTAAGACACAAAGCCTTCAGGCTTGTTTTTTAACGCTCTTAGAACTTTTAGAATTTTTATGACCCGGAGGCAGGCATTGCCCTGGCAATTAAACTCCCCAGCACCATGAGCGCCCAGCAGGCTGAACTTTCTGCGGTAGTATACGTGGTTACACACCCCGATAAGTTCCATACCCCATACAAGATTTGCTCGGACAGCATGTTCACATGCAATTCGTGTACGGAGTACCTGGCCATCTAGTCACGTCGCGGATATACCTCCGCTAATGGGAAACCCCTCACCATAAAGCACCTGCTGTAGAAAATCATGGCGGCCGTGGGGGAGGAAGGGAACGTCTTTATCCATAAGGTGAAGGACCATTCAAAGACAGAGCCCAGGTGGGAGGGTAACTGTAAGGCAGACGAACTGGCCAAACAGGGGGCATGAGAAGGGGTATTCTGGGATCTGTACCAAACAGGTTCGGTAGCCGCAATCCGGAGCAAGGTAGGCACCCAGGGGTAGCCTTGGCCCCTGACATAAAGCAGGCTCAAGCCCAGGATTCCGTCCTCAAGGCGTCCTGAACGCCCTGGAAAAAGGGGAAAAGATAGAGGTCCCTTATGGCACAGGAGTCATCACTGTAAAGGAAGGCATGCTGTTCAGTGCGGAGCAGTGGGTGGTGCCGCAGCAACACCGAAGGGAACTCCTCCAACTCGCCTATCAGGGTCCAGGAGCGGTTCATCCCAGACCTGAGACCACCTGGCAATGGATGGTACAGACAGGATGTTGGCCAGTACTCAGGGAAGAGGTTCGCGAGTTTTGTGCCGGCTGTTTGATGGGTGCTGCTAACAAACCAGTCCCCCAGAAAATGAACGTATCTATGAGACACATCAGGGGGGAGAGGGAACATGGCAGTCGATCTAGGTCGATTACATTGGGCCCCTACCCACCGCCCATGGAGGCTTTAAGTACTCCCTAGTCCTGGTGGATGTGTTCTCAATGTGGGTGGAAGCGTTCCCATGCTGTACTGCTACCGCACTGGGTACGGCTAGGATCCTGTTCAGGGAAGTGTTCTCACGATGGGGACTACCGCAGTATGTGGAGTCCGACCAGTGAAGTCATTTAACCGGGCAGGCCTTGCAAGAGACGCTCAGGTTATTCGGCATTGAAGGGAAATGACACATCGCCCACAACCCGCAGTCATCGGGTCCTGTGGAGCATTTAAACCATACCATTAAGAAAAGGCTATGGAAGGAAACGGGAGACTCACCGAAGAAGTGGGTAGAAGTCTTATCGTTGGTCCTAATGGGGATCCGAGCCAGCCAGTCAAAAATCATGGAATATTCCCGACACCAGCTCATGACTGGTAGTATTATGTGGTACCCACCCATGTGCTAGCCCCGGTGCTGAGAGGTGAACCGAGACAGCTTCGTCAGGAATCTGTTTGAACATCTTAAACAGGTTCACTGGCAGGCTGCTAGCAACATGGGAAAACAGCATCGGAGTAACCGACTGCTGCTAGAACCCCGCAAGCAACATGATTGGGAGATAGGGGATCAGGTGATAGTTAGAAATGTTGCCCAGGTATGGAGTTTCGAAGCACTGTACATGGGTCCTTACAGCATAGTCGACAAGGCAAGCCCCATGTTCTACGCCATAAAAATGCCCCGCCACACGAAGTGATTGCATATTATACAGTGTAAGCTCTTTAACCCCAAAGGGGAACAGCCAGCAAGGACGAACCACCCAAAAGGTAGAGATCCACAGCTAGCGACTGTGGCAGATTCACAGACCGCACCGTTAGGGGCAGTGGTTTGTGTCACCGGAGGGGCTACCCCACCAATTACGTGGGACTCGGACGCCGAGCCCCCAGTAGCCAGAGTCCTGAGAAGGTCTCCTCGCACACCACAGCCAAAACTACCGTGGCCACCAGCACATCAATGGTTCAGCCCAGCAAGGGCCGCATCCCGAAAAGGGATACGCAAAGTCAGGGATCATTCTAAGAAGAGGGTTTCACAAGCCTGCGGCCTCAGGCTGCGAGGAACCCAGAGGACAGGACAGGGACTCAGCAGCCACACCAATGGGGGTAGTATTATATAGAACTTTAGGGGACACTCCCCGGATTATCAGGGATTCAGGGAAACCCTGAGTTGTTTTAAAAAGGACTCTCCGGGTCCTGCTATACAGGCCAGCTTATGCCCAGGCGTACAGGCTGCTCAGAAGCTGCCCAAAATAGAGGTCAAACAGGAATTATCCTGGCTGTCCGGAGACGGACCGCGGATGTACAGAGCTTTAGGTATTTAGGTGTGTTTTACAGTTTTGGTAGTTTTAGATTTAATCAATTATTTTAATTAAGTATGTTTAAATTTTCGAGACTCGATCACCTGTCAAACCAGACAACCTTCTCGGGACATCACTATCTGTTTTGTGTGTACCTACAAAGAGGAAATCGGCATGAGGAAGGTTCTGCTCCTGCTCGCCCTGGTAGGGGTGAGCATCGGTGACCGAGGTGACGTGGAGGACTCCCACATTTATGGGTGCTCGGGAGAGAGAGAGCGCCGATCGTTACCGCTGGGGGTGGCAAACCAGGTGTGGAGTTGCTGGCTATTTACTTCCATGACGGAAGGTGGCCAGGGTGGCTAGGGTCTAACTCTGCAAAATACTCCTGCCAGACCGGGTTCACCTACGTGGAGGCCTCCATCCCGTGCCCCAGGGTACAGGTCGTTGCTACAAGTGTCAGCGTCACTGAAGGGAAACGTGTGTTTCTCACATGCAACGGACGGATTCCCCTGGATAGGTGGTGGTGGCTCAGGATGCTGAGCATGGATATAGGGGACAATACAGCTGACTGGGAACGACAACTACCGGACGATCACAGGGACCCCAGGGGGAGTGTGTGTGTGTTGGAATTAGTGGTGGAAAAGGGAATCTATGTCTGTATGTGGGGATCATAGAGAGCCTGCCCCACAGGCATAGCCATCATCTTCTCCAGACAATGGCAAGATACCAGGAAGTGGATGGGGTGGGATACTAGCCTGCATGCGTGCGCGCTCGCACTCTCCCCGATCCCAGTCAACGCCACCGAACTCGTAGCACGCACCCGATAGCCCCTGCCCACGACCATGACATCACGGGCAGTGATAGAGAGGTGTCCTACCACCAACAAGGGACCAGAGAATGGGCTTGTGCTAGTGCCGAACGAAAAGGTACAATACCAGGGTGTACACTATGCATTAGCTTCAGTTATCCCAAACGTTACCGAAGTACACTTATCTGAATGGTGTCCCGAGGAGACAGAACAGCTATACCAGGCCCTGCTGTAATAAATGTTTAGGAAATTCTACGAATTCGACTTTGCCAACATAGACAATGCAGAGCTGTACACATTAAACGCAGAGCACACTATGAGCGCAGGGAGTCAACGGACAGGGACCTGGAACGATATTTTCACTTTCTACAATACAGGATCCTCTGCAATAAATAGCCTGGACAATATAGAACTGCAAACACAGATAGATGGTCTAAAAAACAAACCATGAAAAATCCTAACGGAAAAAACTAAAGTGGTAGGCTCAGAGCTACACGAGGACCAAGCTATGACAGTCCATTTAAAGGAGATCATTGCTGAGCTAGAGAGAAACGCAAAAACAGTAAATGCACTCATACGGAAACATAGAATCTAGGAGCAGGAGTAGGCCATTCGGCCCGTCGAGCCTGCTCCACCATTCAACACGATCATGGCTGATCATCCAAATCCAGCACCCTGTCCCTGCCCCAATCCCCACAGTACACACATCCCACCCTACCCCCGCAACCCCACGCATTTAATTCCCCCCAACATATCCCATCCTATCCCCATAACCCCACATATTCAATCCCCCCCTAACACTAAGGGTCAATTTTTTTATCATAGCCAAATCAACCTAACCTGCACATTTTTGGACTGTGGGAGGAAACCGGAGCACCCGGAGGAAACCCATGCAGACACGGGGAGAATGTGCAAACTCCACACAGACAGTCACCCAAGGTCAGATTCGAACCCGGGTCCCTGGCGCTGTGAGGCACCAGTGCTAACCACTATGCCACCGTGTTGCGATAGGAATGTTTCGGAGCAGGCTGCACAGAATTAGGTGTGTGTGCTACATGTGGCATGTTTGAAGGGCGAGGGCCGTAGCAACGTGGAGGATTTAAAACAAGGTTTAGTCCCCTCCTGTATCAGCAACAAGCACTTCGCAGGCCTCCACCCGTTTAGCAATTCGCTGAGCCCGTGTCAGCTCCGCCTACCATCTGAAGCCTACCCTGTTCCAGTAGATTGTGGGCGTTCCAATCACTCTATCATGGGGATAGTAGTGAGGATGCCGGTCATGGGTGGGACAGCCAGGCCCGCACCGGTATACAGGGTTGAGAACATTGGGATCATTCAAGGGGGTGCACACGTCCGCTTCGCAGTGGTCCCACATTAATTCATGAAGTGGGAGCACACTTTGGCAGGCACTGACCTCTCCGGGAGTCGCAGACAGGGTGCACAAATAATACTGTGTCCCGAGCACTTGAATGCCTATTGTAGACCACAGTACGGGTTTAAAGCTGTTGGCGCACGACCTGTCAACTGTATCATGAAGGTATTGGCACAAGGCCATGTTGCCCCACAGTTCGCATTCATACGGGGTGGGATATATTGTGTCACCACAAGTGCGCCCCACTACCAGCATGGTTTGCACATCTGGTGTCCGGTAAGTGACAGCAGTTTCTGCTTTAGAGCCGAAGCAGAAGTTCAAGTGGCCCAGGAATGGATTGTCCCCATTCCTGAACCCTCCACTGTTCACCTCACTGTCAGGAAAATCATTATCAACCTTCAAAACTATGTCACATTCTTCAGCTTTAAGATGCTGTAAGATTCTCAAAATTCACAGATCCCCCTAAAACTCGAAGACAGACACTAAGAAAAAATACTTTGGACACTTTTCTAACTAATACAGGGTGGTGAAGTGCATGGGGCCTAAGCGAAGCACATATTGAGCAAAAAGAAAGATTTGGTATTTTAAACGACATGTCTGGACTTGTAAGGGAGAAAAAGCTGTGAAAGGAGGTGGGTTCAACCTCTGCAGAGAAAGTTTGTGTATTGGAGCTAGTGGAAACTTTCTGGGGAACCGCATGACCTCGCTGGGAGTTAAATCGGCCCCTATCAGACATTAACATCCTTACAATACACCCGATGTAAACGAGTCTCAACCTCAATTTACGGAGCACATTAAAACATGCATAAAACAGATTACTTCGGCCTACTCTATATAAATCCCAGGCCCAGTCAAGATAACCCAAAACATGAGGACAGTCAACTACTATTAAGTGGAAAATCGACAGGATGGGGCCATCCCAAAACAACTTCACATCTTAACAAACAAGTTACCATTGACGAGCCTGCCAAAATCTAACAATGACCGGGATCTGATTTGGCTCGCAGATAAGGGAGCTTCAATTGGTATAATTGAAGGCCGTTCTCAAACTGAAAAAAGAAGAAGAGGAAGGAAGAATAAGAAGACAGCCATGGAGTCATTCTCCGCAACACAGTTCTAAAACACCATCGTTCAGCGTTCCGTGTCCAGCCAGAAGGTCGACAGCTCGAAGGCCAGACGATCCAGCAACGTAGGCCGAAACATGAAGAAACCAGAACGACCGCCTCAGTGATCATCGGACACCTCACGGCAACAAGGCCCTCACGAAAAAAAGTAACGAACACCAAGTACGAATATTGGACCATCGCGACCAAAGAAAACACACTCGAAGAAAAATCGAAGATCCGCAAAGTTTCCACTTTATAATCTACTCCTGACTTACCCCTGGGTAAGATTTTCCCTTAAAAAACTCTAAACCCTACTTCTAAAGCAAAGACAAGTGGGTACTCACCTGATAGATCCAATACACACCCTTCCGCATCAGCGGACTCGCGAAGACTGACCAGCTTCGCATTTGAACTCCTCTACCGCGTACAGAGTACGGCAGACACCAACCAACAACCCCAATACCACGAACAAGCCCAAATGTCAAGGATTCTGGTGAGTATCATCCCCATTTCTCTGGAGTCCAGCCTAGCTAGGGAAGTGGGATTGGGATTGATGAAGCATTCTTCTAATGTTATTTCCCTCGTTTGTACCGAAGTGTTCCCGACTTTTAGAGTGTTAAGATTGTAGTGTTGTGTTTTACTCTCTTGAATAAAGATCAAAGTTCTTGCATCAAAACCAGTTGTCTGCTGCACTTTTGTCACAACCCCCAAATAAGTCCAAGGTCTAGAACCAAGGGTGTGGGAGCGATTCGAAGCGCTCAGAAGTCAGAGGTGAAGCTGACACAAACCACCAACCCCTGCAAGTCTCTCTCTTTAAAAGGGGTCACTGATAGTGAGACTCTCTCTTTAAAAGGGGTCCCTGATGTGAGTCTCATTCTTTAAAAGTGGTACCTGATGCTGAGACTCCCTGTTTAAAAGGCGTCAATGATGGCGATACACTCTTTTTAAAAGTTGTCCCTGATGGTGAGACACTGTGTTTAAAAGTGCACCCTGATAGAAAGACTGCCTCTTTAAAGGTATCCCTGAGGTTAGACTCACTCTTTAAAGGGTGTCCCTAATTGGAAGATTCTCTTTAAAAGGGGTCCCTGAATGAAAGACTCCCTTTTTAAGAGGGGTCCTTGATAGAAATACTTTCTCTTCAAAAGTGGTCCCTGATGGCGAGACTCTCTCTTTAAAATGTATCCCTGCTGGTGAGACTCCCTCTTTAAAAGGCGTCCGTGACGCTGAAACAACCTCTTTAAAATGGGATCCTGATGGCGAGAATCTTTATTTAAAAGGTGTCCCCAGTGGGGAGAATCTCTCTTTAAAAGCGTTCCCTGATAGAAAGACGCCCTCTTTAAAAAGGGTCCCTGAGACAAAGACTCTCTCTTTAAAAGGGGTCCCTGATGGTGACATCCACTTTTTAAAATGGGTCCCTGATGGTGAGACTCCCTCTTTAAAAGGGGTCCCTGATGGTGAGACTGCCTCTTTAAAAGGTGTCCCCGATGGTGAGACACCTTTTAAAGAGGAGTCTCGCCATCAGGGATCCCTTTTAAAGGGGGATTCTCTCCATGAGGTTGCCCTTTTAAAGGGAGTCTTTATATCAGGTACCCCTTTTAAAGAGGGAGTCTCACCATCTGAGACCCTTTGAAAGAGGCAGTCGTTCTATCAGGGACCCCTTTTAAAGAAGATCGTCCGCTTAGGGAAATATTTTAAAGAGAGATTCTCACCATTTGGGACCCCTTATAATGAGGGACTGTCTCAATCACGGACCCCTTTTAAAGAGGGTGTCCCTGAGGCTGAGATTCTCTCTTTAAAGGAGGTCCCTGATGGTGAGACTCACTCGTTAAAAGTGCTCCCTGATGGTGGGACTCCATCTTTAAAAGGTGTCCCTGATGCTGAGACACCTCTTTTATAAGGTCCCTGATGGGGAGACACCCTCTTTAAAAGTCATCCCTGATGCTGACTCCATTTTAAAATGCGTGACTGATGGCGAGACTCTCTCTTTAAAAGGGATCCCTGATTGTGAGAACCTCTCTTTAAAAGGTGTCGCTGATGGTGAGACAACCTCTTTAAAATGGGTCACTGATGGTGAGACTCTCTCTTTAAAAGGGGGCCCGGATGGAGAGATTATCTCATTAAAAGGGGATCCCTGATGGTGACACACACTCTTTAAAATGTGTCTCTGATATTGAGACTTCCTCTTTAATAGGGATCCCTGATGGGGAGACACTCTAGTTAAAAGATGTCCCTGATGGCGAAATTTCCTCTTTAAAAAGGGTACCTGAGTGGGAGACGCTCTCTTTAAAAGGTTTCCTTGAGTGGAAGACACTCTTTAAAAAGTCTTCCTTAAAAAATCTCCCTCTTTAAAAGGGTCCCTGATGGTGACATTTCCTCTTTAAACGGGCTCCCTGATAGAAAGACTCCCTCTTTAAAAGGGTCTCAGATGGGGAGACTTCCTTTAAAAGGCCTCCCTGATAGAACGACTCCCTCTTTAAAAGTGATCCCAGATGGTGAGACTCACTCCTTAAAAGGGCTCCCTGATAGAAAGACTCCCGCTTTAAAATGCTATCCGAGTGTGAGACTCCCTCTTTAATAGCGGTACCTGATATAAAGACTCTCTATTTAAAAGTGGTCACTGATGGTTAGACTCGCTCTTTGAAAGGGCTCCCTAATGGAGAGATTTTATCTTTAACAGGGTTCACGGATTGAAATACGTCCTCTTCAAAAGGGTTCCCTGAGAGATAGACTCTATCTTTAAAATTGGTGCACGAGGGTGAGACTCCCTCTTTAAAAGGGCTCCCTGATGGTGAGCCTCACTCTTTAAAAGGGGTCCAGGATGGTGAGTACCCCTCTTTAAAAGTGTCCCTGATGGAGACACTCCCTTTTTAAAAGGTGTCCTTGATAAAAAGACTCTCTCTTTAAAAGGGATCCCTGATAGAAAGACTCCCTCTTTAAACGGGATTCCTGCTAGAAAGAAATGCTCTTTAAAATGGTTCCCCAATGGAGTGACTCCCTATTTAAAATGGCTCCCTGATATAAAGAATCCCTCTTTAAAATGGTCTCTGATGGTGAGACGACCTCTTTAAAATGGGTCGCTGATGGTTAGACTCCCTCTTAAAAAGGTATCGCTAATGGAGAGACTCTGTCTTTAAAATGGGTCTCTGCTGGTGAGACTCCCTCTTTCAAATTGATCCCTGATGGTGAGATTCCCTCTTAAAAGGGGTCCCTGATGGTGAGATTCCCTCTTTAAAAGGGGCCCCTGATGGTGAGCCTCCCTCTTTAAAAGGAGTCACTGATGGGGAGACTCCCTCTTTAAAAGGGTTTCCTGATGGTGAGACTTCCTCTTTTAAAGGGGTCCATGATGGTGAGCCCCCTCTTTAAAAGTGTCCCTGATGGAGACACTCCCTTTTTATAAGGTGTCGCTGATAAAAATACTCTCTCTTCAAAGGGGCACGTGATGGAGAGACTCTCTCTTTAAAATGGGTCCCCGAGAGTGGGACTTCCTCTTAAAAGAGGTCCCTGATAGCAAGACTCCATCTTTAAAAGGGACTCTGAAGGTGTGACACTCTCTTTAAAAGTCGACCCTGCTTGTGAGACTCCATATTTTGAAGGGGTCCCTGAGTGTGAGATTGTATCGTTCAAATTGATTTCTGATGGTGAGACTCTCTCTTTAAAAGGCGTCAATGATGGTTACACTCTCTATAAAAGGTGTCCCTAATGTTGAGACACTCTCAGTAAAAGGGTCCCTGATGGTAAGACTCCCGCTTTAAAAGGGGTCCCTGATCGTGAGACTTTTTTAAAAGGGTTCCTTGATGGGGAGACTACCTCTTTAAAATGTGTCCTTGATTTTGACACTCCCTCTTTAAAAGGGATCCCTGATGGAGAGACTCTCTCTTTAAACGGTGTCCCGAATAGGAAGATTCTCTTTCAAATGGGTCCCTGATAGAAAGACTCCCTCTTTAAAAAGGATTCCTGATAGAAAGAAACTCTCTTTAAAATGGTTCCCCAATGGAGTGACTCTCTATTTAAAATGGCTCCCGGATATAAAGAATCCCTCTTTAAAAGGGTCTCTGATGGTGAGACAGTCTCTTTAAAATGGGTCCCTGATGCTCAGACACCCTCTTTAAAAGGGGTCGCTGATGGTTAGACGCCCTCTTAAAAAGACATCACTAATGGGGAGACTCTCTCTTTAAAATGGGTCCCTGATGGTGAGACTCACTCTTTCAAATTGATCCCTGATGGTGAGATTCCCTCTTTAAAAGTGATCCCTGATGGTGCTAGTGCCTCTTTAAAATGATTAACTGGTCGAGAGACACTGTCATTAAAATGGGTCCCTAATGGGGAGACTCTCTCTTTAAAATGAGTCCTTGATGGTGAGACTCCCTCTTTCAAATTGATCCCTGATGGTGAGGTTCCCTCTTTAAAAGTGATCCCGGATGGTGCTAGTGCCTCTTTAAAATGATTCACTGGTCGAGAGACACTGTCATTAAAATTGGTCCCTAATGGGGAGACTCTCACTTTAAAATGGGTCCTTGATGGTGAGACTCCCTCTTTCAAATTGATCCCTGATGGTGAGATTCCCTCTTTAAAAGTGATCCCTGGTGGTGCTAGTGCCTCTTTAAAATGATTCAGTGGTCGAGAGACACTGTCATTAAAATGGGTCCCTAATGGGGAGACTCTCTCTTTAAAATGGGTCCTTGATGGTGAGACTCCCTCTTTAAAAGGGGTCCCTGATGATGAAACTCCCAATTTAAAAGGGGCCCCTGATGGTGAGCCTCCCTGTTTAAAAGGGGTCACTGATGGGGAGACTCCCTCTTTAAAACGGTTTCCTGATGGTGAGACTCCCTTTTTTAAAGGGGTCCATGATGGTGAGACCCCCTCTTTAAATGTTGTCCCTGATGGAGACACACCCTCTTTAAAAGTGACCCTGATGGAGACAGTCCCTTTTTAAAAGGTGTCCCTGATAAAAAGACTCTCTCTTTAAAAGGGATCCCTGATAGAGAGACTCTCTCTTTAAACGGTGGCCCTAATAGGAAGATTCTCTTTCAAATGTGCCCCTTATAGAAAGACTCCCTCTTTAAAAGGGATTACTGATAGAAAGAAATTATCTTTAAAAAGGTTCCCCAATGGAGTGACTCCCTATTGAAAATGGCTCCCTGATATAAGGAATCCCTCTTTAAAAGGGTCTCTGATGGTGAGACACACACTTTAAAAGTGGTCGCTGATGGTTAGACTCCCTCTTAAAAAGGTATCGCTAATGGGGAGACTCTCTCTTTAAAATGGGTCCTTGATGGTGAGACTCCCTCTTTCAAATTGAACCCTGATGGTGAGATTCCCTCTTTAAAATTGATCCCTGATGGTGCTCGTGCCTCTTTAAAATGATTCAGTGGTCGAGAGACACTGTCATTAAAATGGGTCCCTAATGGGGAGACTCTCTCTTTAAAATGGGTCCTTGATGGTGAGACTCCCAATTTCAAATTTATCCCTGATGGTGAGATTCCCTCTTTAAAAGGGGTCCCTGATGATGAAACTCCCAATTTAAAAGGGGCCCCTGATGGTGAGCCTCCCTGTTTAAAAGGGGTCACTGATGGGGAGACTCCCTCTTTGAAACGGTTTCCTGATGGTGAGACTCCCTTTTTTAAAGGGGTCCATGATGGTGAGACCCCCTCTTTAAATGTTGTCCCTGATGGAGACACACCCTCTTTAAAAGTGACCCTGATGGAGACACTCCCTTCTTAAAAGGTGTCCCTGATAAAAAGACTCTCTCTTTAAAAGGGATCCCTGATAGAGAGACTCTCTCTTTAAACGGTGGCTCTAATAGGAAGATTCACTTTCAAATGTGCCCCTGATAGAAAGACTCCCTCTTTAAAACGGATTACTGATAGAAAGAAATTCTCTTTAAAAAGGTTCCCCAATGGAGTGACTCCCTATTTAAAATGGCTCCCTGATATAAAGAATCCCTCTTTAAAAGGGTCTCTGATGGTGAGACACCCTCTTTAAAAGTGGTCGCTGATGGTTAGACTCCCTCTTAAAAAGGTATCGCTAATGGGGAGACTCTCTCTTTAAAATGGGTCTCTGATGGTGAGACTGCCTCTTTCAAATTGATCCCTGATGGTGAGATTCCCTCTTTAAAAGGGGCCCCTGATGGTGAGCCTCCCTCTTTAAAAGGAGTCACTGATGGGGTGACTCCCTCTTTAAAAGGGTTTCCTGATGGTGAGACTTCCTCTTTTAAAGGGGTCCATGATGGTGAGCCCCCTCTTTAAAAGTGTCCCTGATGGAGACACTCCCTTTTTATAAGGTGTCGCTGATAAAAATACTCTCTCTTCAAAAGGGGCACGTGATGGAGAGACTTTCTCTTTAAAATGGGTCCCCGAGAGTGGGACTTCCTCTTAAAAGAGGTCCCTGATAGCAAGACTCCATCTTTAAAAGGGACTCTGAAGGTGTGACACTCTCTTTAAAAGTCGACCCTGCTTGTGAGACTCCATATTTTGAAGGGGTCCCTGAGTGTGAGACTCTATCGTTCAAATTGATTTCTGATGGTGAGACTCTCTCTTTAAAAGGCGTCAATGATGGTTACACTCTCTATAAAAGGTGTCCCTAATGTTGAGACACTCTCAGTAAAAGGGTCCCTGATGGTAAGACTCCCGCTTTAAAAGGGGTCCCTGATCGTGAGACTTTTTTAAAAGGGTTCCTTGATGGGGAGACTACCTCTTTAAAATGTGTCCTTGATTTTGACACTCTCTCTTTAAAAGGGAACCCTGATGGAGAGACTCTCTCTTTAAACGGTGTCCCGAATAGGAAGATTCTCTTTCAAATGGGTCCCTGATAGAAAGACTCCCTCTTTAAAAGGGATTCCTGATAGAAAGAAACTCTCTTTAAAATGGTTCCCCAATGGAGTGACTCACTATTTAAAATGGCTCCCTGATATAAAGAATCCCTCTTTAAAAGGGTCTCTGATGGTGAAACAGTCTCTTTAAAATGTGTCCCTAATGCTGAGACACCCTCTTTAAAAGTGGTCGCTGATGGTTAGACTCCCTCTTAAAAAGGCATCACTAAAGGGAGACTCTCTCTTTAACATGAGTCCCTGATGGTGAGACTCCCTCTTTCAAATTGATCCCTGATGGTGAGACACCCTCTTTAAAATTGGTCGCTGATGGTTAGACTCCCTCTTAAAAAGGTATTGCTAATGGGGAGACTCTCTCTTTAACATGGGTCCCTGATGGTGAGACTCCCTCTTTCAAATTGATCCCTGATGGTGAGATTCCCTCTTTAAAAGTGGTCCCTGATGGTGCTAGTGCCTCTTTAAAATGATTAACTGGTCGAGAGACACTGTCATTAAAATGGGTCCCTAATGGGGAGACTCTCTCTTTAAAATGGGTCCTTGATGGTGAGACTCCCTCTTTCAAATTGATCCCTGATGGTGAGATTCCCTCTTTAAAAGGGGTCCCTGATGGTGAGACTCCCAATTTAAAACAGGCCCCTGATGGTGAGCCTCCCTCTTTAAAAGGAGTCACTGATGGGGAGACTCCCTCTTTAAAAGGGTTTCCTGATTGTGAGACTCCCTCTTTAAAAGGGGTCCATCTTGGTGAGACCCCCTCTTTAAATGTTGTCCCTGATGGAGACACACTCACTTTAAAAGTGTCCCTTATGGAGATACTCCCTTTTTAAAATGTGTCCCTGATAAAAAAGACTCTCTCTTTAAAAGGGGCACGTGATGGAAAGACTCTCTCCTTAAAATGGGTCCCCGAAAGTGGGACTTTCTCTTAAAAGGGCTCCCTGATAGCAAGAATCCCTCTTTAAAAGGGACTCTGAATGAGTGACATTCTCTTTAAAAGTCAACCCTGCTGGTGAGACTCCATATTTTAAAGGGGTCCCCGAGTGTGAGACTCTATCGTTAAAATTGATCTCTGATGGTGAGACACTCTCTTTAAAAGGGGTCGCTGATGGTTAGACTCCCTCTTAAAAATGTATCCCTCATGGGGAGTCTCTCTCTTTAAAATGGGTCCCTGATGGTGAGACTCCCTCTTTCAAATTGATCCCTCATGGTGAGATTCCCTCTTTAAAAGTGGTCCCTTATGGTGCTCGTGCCTCTTAAAGTGGGTCACTGATCGAGAGACACTGTCATTAAAATGGGTCCCTGATGCTGAGACACACTCTTTAAAAGGTTTCGCTGATGGTGAGAATCCCTCTTTAAAATGGGTTCCTGATAGTCAGACTACTTCTTTAAATGTGCTCCCTGATAGAAAGACTCCCTCTTTAAAATGATCTCTGATGACGATAATCCCTATATAAAAGAAATCCCTAATGGGGAGACTCCCTCTTTAAAAAGGGTACCTGATGGTCAGATGCTCTCTTTAAGCGATGTCCCTAAAAGGACGGGTCTCTTTAAAAGGGGTCCCTGATGGAAAGACTCCATCTTTAAAAGGGGACCTTGATAGAAAGATTCTCTCTTTAAAATAGGTCCCCAAGTGTGAGACTCCCTATTTAAACGATAGAATGACTCCATAATTAAAAGGTTATCTGATGGCGAGAATCTCTCTTTAAAAGGGATTCCTAATGGGGAGACTCTCTCTATAAAATGTGTCCCTGTTGCTGAACCACCCTCTTTAAAAGGGGTCGCTGATGGTGAGACTCCCTCTTTAAAACGGGGTTCCTAATGGGAAGACGCTCTCTTTGAAAGGGGTCCTGATGTTGGGACTTGTAACGGATGGTGGGGTGTGTCAGCTTCACCTCTGACTTCTGAGAGGTTTGATTTGCTCCCACCCACTTGGTACTAGACCTTGGAGTTATTTGGGGGTTGTGACAAATGTGCAGCAGACAACTGGTTTGGTGCAAGAACTTTTGATCTTTATTCAAGAGGGCTCTACAGAACCAGGGATAATGCTCAGCAAATCAATCCTTGACAGTTGAGCTGGTTCGCGGTTTCGGCGTTCGCTGGATTGGATCGGGTGAGTACCCACTTTTCTTTGGTTAGAGGGAGGGTTTAGAGACGTTTTCAGTAAAACGTTTCGTAAGGCCCTTGTTGCTGCGAGCTTTCCGATGGTCACTGAGGCGGTCGCTCTGGTCTCTTCTTGCGTGTCGGCCCTTTCTGGAGCTGTTGGCCTCCTTTGTTGAACGGTCTTGTTTTCGAGCTGTCGACCTCCTGGCTGGACAAGTAACTGCTGAACGATTGTACTGGAGAGATGCTTCCTTTCTGCTTGCTGAACTCCTTGCTGCTTCTTGCTAAACTCCCTGAACAGCTTCTTGTTTAAATGCTTGCAGAATTCCTTGCTGCTGTGTAACTCTATATCTGCTTGTCTCCTTGAACTGCTGTGTAACTCTTGAACTGCTTGTCTCCATGAACTGGTGTGTAACTCTTGAACTGCTTGTCTCCTTGAACTGCTGTGTAACTCTTGAACTGCTTGTCTCCATGAACTGGTGTGTAACTCTTGAACTGCTTGTCTCCATGAACTGGTGTGTAACTCTTGAACTGCTTGTCTCCTTGAACTGCTGTGTAACTCTTGAACTGTGTGCAGTTGCACTCGAGGACTCCTTTCTGTTGTAACTGTGTAACTGCTCCACCCTTGAACTTGTAGAGAACTTTTTGTAACTGCTGAACTGACTTCTTCAGAAAACAGGCCTCAGTTATACTAATTGGGTGCTACCAATCAGTTCCGGTTTATTGTAAGATTTTGCGGGCTCGTCAACAGTAACGTGTTTGTAAATGTGTGAAGTTGTTTCGGGATGGCTTCATCCTGGCGATTTGTTGTTTAATTGTAGTTGAATTGTTCCAAGGTTTTGAGTTTCTTGACTGGGTCTGGGATTTATATAGAGTAGGTCTTAGCAATCTGTTTTATGCATGTTTGGATGGGTTCTGTAAATTTGGGTGGAGACTGTTTTTCCTCTTCTTTTGTTAGGATATTAATGTCTGATAGGGGCCGATTTAATTCCTAGCGAGGTCATGCGGTTCCAGAGACAGTTCCCATTAACTCCAATATCCAAACTGTCTTTACAGAGTTTGAGCCCACCTTCCTTTACAACCTTTTCTCCCTTACAAGTCCAGACATGTCTTTTAAAATACCAAATCTTGTTTTTTACTCTAAAATGTCCTTCTGTTAAACCCAAAGCATTTCGTTACCCTGTAATAGTTATAAAACAGTCCTAAGTCTTTTTCCTTAGGTTATGTCTTCGAGTTTTGGGGGATCTGTGAATTTTGAGAATCTTACCGACTCCCTCTTTAAACGGGGTCCCTGATGGTGAGACTCCCTCTTTAAAAGTGGTCCCTGATGGTTAGTCTCTCTCTTTAAAATGGATTCCTGATGGTAAGTCTCCCTCTTTAAAAGGGGTCCCTGATTTCGAGACTTACCCTTCAAAAGGGGTCCCTGATAGAAATATTCTATCTTTAAAATGGTCCACGAGGGTTAGACTCCCTCTTTAAAAGGGTTCCCTTATATTGAAATTCCCTCTTTAAAAGAGGTTCCTTGATGGGGAGACTCCCTCTTTAAAAGGGGTCCCTGATGCTGAGTTTCCTTCTTTAAAAGGTATCCCTGATGGTGCTACTCCGTCTTTAAAAGGGATCCCTGATGGGTAGACTCTCTCTTTAAATGGGTCACTGACCGTGAGACACTCTCTTTAAAAGTGAACCCTGATTGTGAGACTCACTCTTTAGAAGGTGTCCTTGATGGTGAGAGTCCGTCTTTAAAATGGATCCCTGATGGTGAGACACGCTCTTTAAATGGGCAGCCTGATAGACATACTCCCTCTTTAAAATGGTCTCTGATGGCGAGAATCCCTATTTAAACGGGATCCCTAATACGGATGCTCCATCTTTAAAAAGGGTCCCTGATGGTGAGATTTTCTCTTTAACCGGAGTCCCTAAAACGAACATTCTCTTTAAAAGGGGTCCCTGATGGAAAGACTCCATCTTTAAAAGGGGACTTTGATAGAAAGATTATCTCTTTAAACTGGTTCCCCAAGGGTGAGACTCCAAATTTAAATGGCCTCCTTGATAGAAAGACTTCCTCTTTAAAAGCGGTCGCTGATCGAAAGACTCTCACTTTAAAATATATCCCCAAGGGTGAGACTTCCTCATTAAAAAACGTTCTCTTTAAAAGGGGTACCTGAAGGTGAGACTCCCTGTTTAAAATGGCTCCCTGATGGTGAGACACCCTCTTTAATATTAGACCCTGATGCTGAAACAAACTCTTTAAAAGGGGTCCCTAATGGTGAGACTCCTCTTTAAAATTGCTCACTGATGGAAAGACTTTCTCTAGAAAAGGGGTCCCTGATGCTGAAACTCCCTCTTTAAAAGGGGTCACTGGTGAAGAGACTCTCTCATTAAAAGGGGTACCTGATGCTGCAACATCCTCTTTAACACGTGTCCCTGATGGTAAGGCTCCCTCTCTAAAAGGAACCCCTGATGGTGAGACTCTCCTTTAAAAGGGATACCTGGTCGAGACTCTCCCTTTTAAAGTGGTCCCTGATAGACAGACTCTCTTTAAAAGGTGTCCCTGAGGGAGATACTCCCTCATCAAAAGTGATCCCTGATAAAAATATTACCTGTTTAAATGGGTCCCTGATGGGGAATCTCTCTCTATAAAAGATGTCCCTAATAGGAGGTTCTCTTAAAAATGGGTCCCTGATAGAAAGACTCCCTCTTTATAAGGTGTCCCTGATGGGGACACGCCCTCTTCAAATGGGGTCACTGATGGTGAGACACTTTCTTTAAACGGTTTCCCAATCGGAAGTTCCACTTTAAAAGAGGTCCCTGATAGAAAGACTCTCTCTTTAAAATGGGGCCCCAAGGCAGAGACTCCCTATTTAAAAGGACTCCCTGATAGAAAGGCCCCCTCTTTTAAATGGCTCTTTGATTGTGAGGCTTTCTCTTTGAAAGGGTCTCTGATGGTGAGACTCCCTCTTTAAAACGATTCCGATAGAAAATCTCCCTCTTTAAAAGGAATCCCTGATGGTGAGACTTCCTCTTTAAAAGTTATCCCTAATGGGGAGACTCTCTCGTTAAAAGGGGTCCCTGATGATGAGATCCCACTTTAAATGCGTTCCCTGATGGGAACACTCACTCTTTAAAATAGCCCATGATGGCGAGACTCCATCTTTAAAGGTGGTACCTGATGTTGAGAATCCCTCTTTAAAAGGGGTCCATTATGGTGAGACACCATCTTTAAAAGGGTTCCCTGATGGTGACATACCCGATCTAAAATGTATCCCTGATTGAGACACACACTCTTCAAAAGGGATCCCTGATGGTGAGACACTCTCTTTAAATGTTGCCCCGAATAGGAAGATTATATTTAAAAGTGGCCACTGATAGAAATTCTCTCTCTTTAAAAGGGGCCTTGATAGAAAAACTCTCTCTTTAAAATGGGACCCAAAGGGAGAGACACCCGATTTAAAAGGGCTCCCTGATGGAAAGTTTCCCTCTTTAAAATTGTCTCGGATCGCGAGACTCCCTCTTTAAATGGGATCCCTAATGGGGAGATTATCATTTTAAAAGGGGTCTCTGATGGTGAGACTCTCTCTTTAAAAGTGGTACCTGATGATGAGACAACCTCTTTAATTGGTTCCCTGATGGTGACTCACCATCTTTAAAATGGTTTCCCTGATGGTGAGACTCCCTATTTAAAATGTGTCCCTAATGGTGAGACTCGTTATTTAAAAGTGGTCCTTGGTGCAGAGATTCTCTCTTTAAAAGGGGTCCCTGATGGTGTGACTCCCTCTTTAAAAGTGGTCGCTGATAGGAAGACTTCCTCATTAAAAGCTGTGCCTGATGGTGAGACTTACATTTTAAAAGGGGCACATGATGGTGAGCATCTCTCTTTAAAAGGGCTACCTGATGCTTAATCACGGTCTTTAAAAGGTGTCCCTGATGGTGAGACTCACAATTTAAAAGGTGACCCTGAGGGCGAGTCTCTCTCTTTAAAAGTGATCCCTGATGGTGAGTCTCCCTCAAAAAAGGGGTCCCTGGTTGTGAGCTTCCCTCTTTAACATTGTCCCTGATGGGGAGACTCCCTCTTAAATTGGTGTCCCTGATGGTGAAACTATCTCTTTAAAATGTGTGCTTAACAGGAAGATTCTCTTTAAATGTCGACCTTGATAGAAAGACTCTCTCTTTCAAATGGGTCCCCGAGGCTAAGAGTGAATTTTTAAAAGGGCTCCATGATAGAAAGCCTCCCTCTTTAAAACAGTCTCTGATGGTGAGACTCTCTCTTTAAAAGAGGTCCCTGATGGTGAGGCTCCATCTTTAACTGAGGTCCATGAGTGTGAGAATCTCTCTTTCAAAGGGGTCCCTGATGGTAAGACTCACTTTAAAAGGACTCCTTGAGAGAAAGAATCCCTCTTTGAAAGTATCTCTGATGGTGGGAATCACTCTTTAAAAAGGACTCCCTGATGGAAAGACTCCCTCCTAAAAATGTATCCCTGATGGGGAGACTTCCTCTTTAAAAGGGGTCCCTGATGGTGAGACACCCTCTTTAAAAGGCGTCCCTGATGGTGAGACTCCCTCTTTAAAATGGGTCCCTGATGGTGAGACACCCTCTTTAAATGGGGTCCCTGATGGGGGACTCACTCTTTAAAATGGATCCCTGATGGTGAGCCTCCCTCTTTAAAAGGAGTGCCTGATGGCGAGACTCATTCTTTAAAAGGGGTCCCTGATGCTGAGTTTCCTTCTTTAAAAGGTATCCCTGATGGTGCTACTCCGTCTTTAAAAGGGATCCCTGATGGGTAGACTCTCTCTTTAAATGGGTCACTGACCGTGAGAAAACTCTCTTTAAAAGTGAACCCTGATTGTGAGACTCACTCTTTAGAAGGTGTCCTTCATGGTGAGAGTCCGTCTTTAAAATGGATCCCTGATGGTCAGACACGCTCTTTAAATGGGCAGCCTGATAGACATACTCCATCTTTAAAATGGTCTCTGATGGAGATAATCCATATTTAAACTGGATCCCTAATAGCGATGCTCCATCTTTAAAAAGGGTCCCTGATGGTGAGATTTTCTCTTTAACCGGAGTCCCTAAAACGAACATTCTCTTTAAAAGGGGTCCCTGATGGAAAGACTCCATCTTTAAAAGGGGACCTTGATAGAAAGATTCTCTCTTTAAAATGGTTCCCCAAGGGTGAGACTGCATATTTAAATGGCCTCCTTGATAGAAAGACATCCTCTTTAAAAGGGGTCGCTGATCGAAAGACTCTCACTTTAAAATATATCCCCAAGGGTGGGACTTCCTCATTAACAAAACTTTCTCTTTAAAAGTGGTCCCTGAAGGTGAGACTCCCTGTTTAAAATGGGTCCCTGATGGTGAGACACCCTCTTTAATATGAGACCCTAATGCTGAAATAAAATCTTTAAAAGTGGTCCCTAATGGTGAGACTCCTCTTTGAAATGGCTCCCTGATGGAGAGACTATCTCTAGAAAAGGGGTCCCTGATGCTGAAACTCCCTCTTTAAAAGGGGTCACTGGTGAAGAGACTCTCTCATTAAAAGGGGTACCTGATGCTGCAACATCCTCTTTAACACGTGTCCCTGATGGTAAGGCTCCCTCTCTAAAAGGAACCCCTGATGGTGAGACTCTCCTTTAAAAGGGATACCTGGTCGAGACTCTCCCTTTTAAAGTGGTCCCTGATAGACAGACTCTCTTTAAAAGGTGTCCCTGAGGGAGATACTCCCTCATCAAAAGTGATCCCTGATAAAAATATTACCTGTTTAAATGGGTCCCTGATGGGGAATCTCTCTCTATAAAAGATGTCCCTAATAGGAGGTTCTCTTAAAAATGGGTCCCTGATAGAAAGACTCCCTCTTTATAAGGTGTCCCTGATGGGGACACGCCCTCTTCAAATGGGGTCACTGATGGTGAGACACTTTCTTTAAACGGTTTCCCAATCGGAAGTTCCACTTTAAAAGAGGTCCCTGATAGAAAGACTCTCTCTTTAAAATGGGGCCCCAAGGCAGAGACTCCCTATTTAAAAGGACTCCCTGATAGAAAGGCCCCCTCTTTTAAATGGCTCTTTGATTGTGAGGCTCTCTCTTTGAAAGGGTCTCTGATGGTGAGACTCCCTCTTTAAAACGATTCCGATAGAAAATCTCCCTCTTTAAAAGGAATCCCTGATGGTGAGACTTCCTCTTTTAAAGTTATCCCTAATGGGGAGACTCTCTCGTTAAAAGGTGTCCCTGATGATGAGATCCCACTTTAAATGCGTTCCCTGATGGGAACACTCACTCTTTAAAATAGCCCATGATGGCGAGACTCCATCTTTAAAGGTGGTACCTGATGTTGAGAATCCCTCTTTAAAAGGGGTCCATTATGGTGAGACACCATCTTTAAAAGAGTTCCCTGATGGTGACATACCCGATCTAAAATGTATCCCTGATTGAGACACACACTCTTCAAAAGGGATCCCTGATGGTGAGACACTCTTTAAATGTTGCCCCGAATACGAAGATTATATTTAAAAGTGGCCACTGATAGAAATTCTCTCTCTTTAAAAGGGGCCTTGATAGAAAAACTCTCTCTTTAAAATGGGACCCAAAGGGAGAGACACCCGATTTAAAAGGGCTCCCTGATGGAAAGTTTCCCTCTTTAAAATTGTCTCGGATCGCGAGACTCCCTCTTTAAATGGGATCCCTAATGGGGAGATTATCATTTTAAAAGGGGTCTCTGATGGTGAGACTCTCTCTTTAAAAGTGGTACCTGATGATGAGACAACCTCTTTAATTGGTTCCCTGATGGTGACTCACCATCTTTAAAATGGTTTCCCTGATGGTGAGACTCCCTATTTAAAATGTGTCCCTAATGGTGAGACTCGTTATTTAAAAGGGGTCCTTGGTGCAGAGATTCTCTCTTTAAAAGGGGTCCCTGATGGTGTGACTCCCTCTTTAAAAGTGGTCGCTGATAGGAAGACTTCCTCATTAAAAGCTTTGCCTGATGGTGAGACTTACATTTTAAAAGGGGCCCATGATGGTGAGCATCTCTCTTTAAAAGTGATGCTTAATCACGGTCTTTAAAAGGTGTCCCTGATGGTGAGACTCCCAATTTAAAAGGTGACCCTGAGGGCGAGTATCTCTCTTTAAAAGTGATCCCTGATGGTGAGTCTCCCTCAAAAAAAGGGGTCCCTGGTTGTGAGCCACCCTCTTTAACATTGTCCCTTGATGGGGATACTCCCTCTTAAATTGGTGTCCCTGATGGTGAAACTCTCTCTTTAAAATGTGTGCCTAACAGGAAGATTCTCTTTAAATGTCGACCTTGATAGAAAGACTCTCTCTTTCAAATGGGTCCCCGAGGCTAAGAGTGAATTTTTAAAAGGGCTCCCTGATAGAAAGCCTCCCTCTTTAAAACAGTCTATGATGGTGAGGCTCCCTCTTTAACTGAGGTCCATGACTGTGAGAATCTCTCTTTCAAAGGGGTCCCCGATGTTAAGATTCACTTTAAAAGGACTCCTTGAGAGAAATAATCCCTCTTTGAAAGTATCTCTGATGGTGGGAATCACTCTTTAAAAAGGACTCCCTGATGGAAAGACTCCCTCCTAAAAATGTATCCCTGATGGGGAGACTTCCTCTTTAAAATCGGTCCCTGATGGTGAGACACCCTCTTTAAAAGGCGTCCCTGATGGTGAGACTCCCTCTTTAAAAGGGGTCCCTGATGGTGAGACACCCTCTTTAAATGGGGTCCCTGATGTGGGACTCAATCTTTTAAATGGATCCCTGATGGTGAGGCTCCTTCTTTAAAAGGAGTGCCTGATGATGAGACTCATTCTTTAAAAGGGGTCACTGATGATGAGACTCTCTCATTACAAGATATTCCTGATGGTGCGACTCTCCTTAAACGGTGTCCATAATAGGAAGATTCTCTTTAAAAGGGGTCTCTGATAGAAAGACTCCCTCTTTAAAAGGGGAATTTGATAGAAAGTCTCTCACTTTAAAAGGGTTCTCAAGGGTGAGACTCCCGATTTAAAAGGGCTCCCTGATAGAAACACTCCCACTTTAAAACGGTCTCTGATCACGAGACTTAATCTTTAAAAGTGTTCCCTAATATGTAAACTCTCACTTTAAAAGGCGTCCCTGATGGTGAGACTCTCTCTTTAAAAGGGGTCCCTCATGGGGGTACTCTCATTTTAAAAGAGGTACCTGACAGAAAGACTCCCTCATTTTAGAGGTCCCTGATGTTGAGTCTCCCTCTTTAAAAGGGATCCATGATGGTGAGACTCCCTCTTTAAAATTGATCCCTTATGGTGAGTCTCCCTCTTCAAAACGGATCGCTGATGGTTAGACTCTTAAGGAATAAGCCATATTCCGAAAAATACACAATTCTATGAAATAATTCTGGCATTTGTAACATGACAAACTGGGCTTGAAAATCTAAAAACCTAACATTGGAGAACCTGTAAACAGCATACAGCCTTTTGAGATAAGATAATTTCTTTACACTGAATCAATAACCTTATTGAAACAGTAGGTTGGAAGCTCTTGAAGTCTGAAGCTTTGGAAAGAACATAATGGTACACCCTGTTAAGCTGTCCTAAATTACACTTTAGAAAGAAACGAAGAAAAATAAGAAACATATGCCTTCGTAAAAATGACATCAAATGAAACACAGGAGACACGATTCTGTGTTGCAACCAGTTGAGGTAACTAAGAAAACAATGGTGCACCCGGTTGAGGTGTTTTTGATTTACACGTCGTAAAAAAACACAAACAGAAGACCTTGGTAAGAATGACATCAAATAGATACATCTGCTGTCACATCGTTTTTATATTAAGCTTCGAACACCTAATGTTGGAGACACGATTCTTAATGCAACCAGCTGAACTGACTGTAAGAATAGCAGGGGTGAGAATAAAAATGACTGGAGATATTTAACTGACATCAGCAGAAATCTTCAAAGGAAATAATCCCATTGTAAATATTTATAAAAATTGAACTTTCAAATGGGATGATAGATTCGCTCTAAAGGGGCAAAGCGATTCTCATCTTCAGAGGCACGCTCTGTAAGTCTTCAACTCTTTGCATCTCGGGGATCAAGGTTCTTGTATTTGATTTTGGTGGATATCCAGGAATAAGACTAAGAAATGTAAAAATGTAACGCAGTAAAGTTTTCGATAATAAGTATCTCTGATAATAAGATCGTAAAAGCTTACTCTTTTTGGAATTGCTAAAGTTGCGATTGAAAAACCAACTGTAATTACATTTCGATTCTTTAATAAATCTATATATTTTTAGAATTGTCTCACTTAATACTTCTGTATGAAACTCACGAACTCAATCTCTGTACATTCTTTGGTGAGGAGTTGCAGAAATCTGAGGGAGTTTTCCAGACCCTCATAATATCCGGAACGTTACCATCCAGCTTAACTTACTAAAAGTGCTTTCTGGAGGACGGTAACATCTTCAGGTTGTTCCTTTCCTTTTGGGAGAGATAGTCTGGACCTTTAGATCCAGTTAAATGTCTTTAGGATTCGGCTACCTCAAACTTTAGCTGAAAGTGAACGGCTGGGAAATACGCCTGATCTGGGGAGCCCTAAAGGGGCAAGGACTAGTAATTATCCCTTCAGTTGGCGCCCAATGTGTGTGTTAATGAGTTGATACGAAACCTATACTTATATTTATATCTAAATCCATCTTGTAGAGTGTTAAGTACAGAAGGAGTGTTTTACTGACAGTGGTACTAAGACACAGATTTAAGTCTCTAGAGACGACATGTCCCTGACCATGTTTTTTTGTAGAACATAAGTTAGAACTCCCTCAATATAACATTGAGTTCTAGAAATTTCTTATAAAATTCATGTTAAACCCTAACCGATGTTAGGTCCTGACGAAATGGCAAACCTTGTCGGAATTGGCCAAGAATTTTTATTAGGAAATTCACACGATTGCTTTATTAGGGGAAATAATCCTCTCCCTTTACCTCCACAAAAACAAGTGATAATTTATGAAATAGAAGGCTTTGATGCCGACGGTGCCATTAGAAATTATGGCACAATTGATGTTGATCCCCAGAACTAGGTGATACAGAATACCCAGTGGGATAATCAAACAAATACTCCAAATCCACTAAATTCCTTAATGATAAGGTGCACACCCGCACAATACGGAGGCCTAATGATCGGTGCCCAACACGGTGGTGGCAACCATGGGCGAATAATAGGACTCGGAGCAGCCTATGCTCCTGGGGGCCATGGATTCCGATTAAGCTGGAAAGCTCATGATGAAATAAATGACAAGAATCTTCGAGAATATTACAGAGTGCTTAGAATCCTATGGAGAGCTTGGAATCCAGTATAATCAATGCCGACAGGCACTAGCTCAATCTTATATGAATGCTGGAGGCCCGGTGAATACTGGTCCAGTAAGCCAACCCCAACAATCACAAATTGCACCCCTAGTTCAAGTAAAACTGACCGGCGGCGGCGTTCCAGAGCACATCACAATTCAAAAAGTGATGTGGAGAAGAGGAAGCAGCTGATTGGGTGAGTACGGCCAGGTGAGTATTTATACTACTCTGTAGTTTGACAGTTGAGTTTAATAGTTTATAAAGTTTAGTGGTTATTGTTTCTAATGTCTCTGTTGTGTAGCAGGGAGTGCTAGTATACTAGGGCCCTTGAGTATATCATTTAATTGTAATGCAATTTGTGGTATTGATTAGAGTTAATTTGTTAGAATTAAAGGATAAGTCATGGCAGCACAGCTCAGCCACGTGGCATGCTCCTCCTGCACTATGTGGGAAATCAGGGACACTTCCTTTGTCTTTGTTGACAATGTGTGCGGGAAGTGTATCCAGCTGCAGCTACTGGCAGACCGCATTGCGGCACTGGAGCTGCAAATGGATGCATACTGGAGCATTCGCGATGCTGAGGCCATCGTGGATAGCACGTACAGCGAGTTGGTCACATCGCAGGTAAAAGCTGCACAGGCAGGAAGGGAATGGGTGACCAATAGGCAGAGTAGTTTGTGCAGGCAGGTAGTGCAGGGGTCCCCTGTGGACATTCCCCTCTCAAACAGATATACCACTTTGGATATTGTTGAGGGAGAGGCTGATCGGTGGAAGGCAGCAGCAACCAACTTCCTGGCAACATGGGTGGTTCTGCTGCACAGGACGGGAGGTAAAAGAGCAGGAGAGCTATAGTGATAGGGGATTCGATTGTCAGGTGGATAGATAGGCGTTTCTGCGGCCGCCAACGAGACTCCAGGATGGTATGTTGTCTCCCAGTTGCAAGGGTCAAGGATGACTCGGAGCGGCTGCAGGGCATTCTGTTGGTGGAGGGTGAACAGCCAGTTGTTGTGATGCATATAGGTACCAACGATACAGGTAAAAAACGGGATGAGGTCCGAAAAGCTGAATATAGGAAGATATGAGGTAAATTAAAAAATAGGACCTCAATGGTAGTAATCTCAGATTGCTACCGGTGCCACGTGCTAGTCAGAGCAGAAATAGAAAGCTATTGCTGATTAATACGTGGCTAGAGGAATGGTGCAAGGGGGTGGGATTCAAATTCTGGGGGAGCTGCGACCAGTACAAACTGGACGGTTTGCACCTGGGCAGGACCGGGACCGATGTCCCAGGGGGAGTGTTTACTAGTGCTGTTGGGGAGGGTTTAAACTAAAATGGCAGGGGGTTGGGAACCTGTGCAGCGAAACAGAGGAAAGTGAAGCAAGGATAGAAGCAAAAGACAGGAGGGAGAAAAGCAATTGTGGAAGGCAGAGAAATCAAGTGTGTAAATCCAACACGGCTAGAGTATAAATAATTATAAAAGAACTAAGAGTGTATTAAAAACAAGTCTGAAGGCTTTGTGTCTTAATGCGACAAGCATTCGCAATAAGGTGGATGAATTAGCTGCGCAAATAGATGTACGTGGATATGATATAATTGGGATTACGAAGACATGGCTCCAGGGTGACCACGGCTGGTAATTCAACATCCAAGGGTATTCGATATTCAGGAGGACATAAAAAGGAAAAGGAGGTGGGGTAGCTTTGCTGGTTAAAGCGATATTAACACAATAGTAAGGAAGGATATTAGCTCTGATGAATTGCAATCTGCATGGGTCGAGCTTTGTAATACCAACGGGCAGAAAACGTTAGTGGTAGTTGTATACAGACCCCCAAACAGTAATACTGAGGTTGGGGATAGCATTAAACGGGAAATTAGAGATGAGTGCAATAAGGGCACAGCAGTTATCATGGGTGACTATAATCTACATATAGATTGGGCTAACCAAATTAGTAACAATACTGTGGAGGAGGAATTCCTAGAGTGTATACGGGATGGATTCCTGGACCAATATGTTGAGGAACCAACTAGAGTTCAGACCATCTTAGACTGGGTATTATATAATGAAAAGGATTAATTAGAAATCTTGTTGTGCTAGGCCCCTTGTGGAGGAGCGATCATAATATGATAGAAATCTTCATTAAGATGGAGAGTGAAGTAGTTGACTCAGAGACTAGGGTCCTGAATTTAATTAAAGATAACTATGATGTTATGAAGCGCGAGTTGGCTAAGGTGGATTGGGGAGTGTTACTTAAAGGTTTGATGGTGGATAGGCAATGGCAAACATTTAAAGATCGCAAGAATGAACTACAGAATTAGTTCATCCCTGATTGGAATAAAAAAAAAGGTGACTCAATCGTGGCTAACATCGGAAATTAGGGATAGCATAAGATCCAAGGAGAGGACATAGAATTTGGGCAGAAAAAGCAGCAAACCTGAGGATTGGGAGCAGTTTAGGATTCAGCAAAGAAGGACAAAGGAATTAATTAAGAGGGGGAAAATAAAATATGAGCGTAAGCATCAGGGAATATAAAAACTGACCGTAAAAGCTTCTATAGATATGTGAAGAGAAAAAGATAGATGAATTCAAGCGTAGGACCCTTGCTGTCAGAATCAGGGGAATTTAAAATGGGTAACAAAGAAATGGCTGACGAATTAAATGCATACTTTGGTTCTGTCTTCAGGAAGGAGGACACAAATAAACTCCCAGCGATGTCGGAGAACATAGGTCTAATGAGAGGGAGTAACTAAATGAAATCACTATTTGTAGGGAAATGGTGTTAGGGAAATTGACGGGATTGAAAGCCGATAAATCCCCAGCGCCTGGTAATCTACATCCTAGGGTACTTAAGGAAGTGGCCCTAAAAATAATAGAAGCATTGCTGATCATCTTTCAAAATTCTATAGACTCTGGAACAGTTCCCATGGATTGGAGGGTAGCTAATGTTAACCCACTATTTAAAAAAATGGTAGAGAAATAACGGTGAATTATCGACCGGTAAGCCTGACATCGATAGTAGGCAAAATGCTAGAGTCCATTATAAAAGCTGTAAAAGCAGAGAACTTGGAAAACAGTGACAGGATCGGACAAAGACAACATGGATTTACAAAATGGAAATCATGCCTGACTAATCTGCTGGAATTTTTTGAGGATCTAACTGTTAGAATAGACAAGGGAAAAACAGTGGATGTGGTGTATTTGGGCTTTCTGAAGGCTTTCGATAAGGTCCCGCATAATAGATTAGCGTAAAAAAGTTAAAGCACATGGGATTGGGGGTGAGGTACTGATTTGGATAGAGAACTGTTTTGCAGACACGAAGCAAAGAGTTGGAATAAACGGGTATTTTTCTGAGTGGCACGCAATGACTAGTGGGGTACCACAGGGATCGGTGCTAGGACCCCAGCTATTCACAATATATATTAATGATCTAGACGAGGGAACTAGATGTAATATCTCTAAATTTGCAGACGACACAAAGCTGGGTGGGCGTGTGTGCTGTGAGGAGGATGCAGAGAAACTCCAGTATGATTTGGACAGTATGGGTGATTGGGCAGATGCATGGCAGACGCAGTATAATGTGGATAAATGCGAGGTTATCCACTTTGTTTCCAAAACAGGAAGACAGATTATTATCTGAAAGGCAATACATTTGGAAAAGGGGAAGTGCAACATGATATGGGTGTCCTTGTGCACCAGTCACTGAAGGTAAGCATCCAGGTGCAGCAGGCTGTTAAGAAGGCAAATGGTATGTTGGCCTTCATAGGCGAGAGGATTCGAGTACATGAGCAAGGATGTCTTGCTGCAGTTGTACAAGGCCTTGGTGAGACCACACCTTGAGTATTGTGTGCAGTTTTGTTCGCCTTATCTGAGGAAGGATATTCCTGCCATGGAGGGAATGCAGCGAAGATTTACCAGACTGATACCTGGGATGGCCGGAATGACGTATGAAGAGAGAGTGGGTCGGTCAGGTTTATATTCGATAGAGTTTCGTAGAATGAGGGTGATCACATTTAAACTTATAAAATTCTAACAGGACTAGACAGACTAGATGCAGGAAGGATGTCCCGATGGCGGGGGAGTCCAGAACCAGAGCTCACAGTCTAAGGATAAGGGGTAATCAATTTAGGACTGAGATGAGGAGGAATTTCTTCACCCAGAGAGTGGTGAACCTCTGGAATTCTCTACACGGGAAGGCAGTTGAGACCAATTCATTAAATATATTGAAGAAGGAGACAGATATATTTCTTAAGACTAAAGAGATCAAGGGATATGGGTAGAAAGCAGGGACAGGGTACTGAATTTCGATGATCAGCCATGATCTCATTAAAAAGCGGAGCATGCTCGAGGGGCCGAATGGCCTACTCCTGCTCCTATCTTCTATGCTTCTATGCTTCTATGCTTCTATCTACACAATGTCTGGTAGACCGGGAAACACCAGTCGGGAAAAAAACCTGCTGGATTCTAACTAACCTTGATAAATTGGAATCCTGTTGCCTAGATTGGAATGCCCAACCCCTCCGACAACTACTGCAAATGATACTAAGTTCAGACTAAATTTACCCATTAAACCAGTGTAAAAATTGGTTTAAAATATACGCCTATGTTCTCAGGGCAACTCAAAGAGGGCATGTAATGGTTTCCATTAAGGAAATACTCACTAATGCAGCCACAACTATGAGGCTGGTAACTGCCTACAGATTAGGCAAAGTAGTTACACAGGATAACTGGGACATTTTCCATGGTTGCCTCGCCAATCAATACCGAAATACAGCCCTCAAACTTGCCTGTGAGTGTGCACTAAACGATTATCGAGATAACCAACCAAGATGGGATATTGTGAATCGCATGGTACAATTAAATCATGACCTCTTAGGTCTACCTCGAAGTAAACCTGTAATGAGATCTGAAACTCGGGGAAAAAAACCGGAGATGATAGCTTTGGTACTCAGAAAGAAGGGACGTATGGACTCAAGTCTCAATCCACCCCGCCCAGACACAAAGCCGTGGCTCGGGACACCTAAGAGGGTATTCCAGAAGGTTTACACCCCCAACTCGCCCACAATATGAGAAAGATTTCTCCCCAGAAAGATGGGAAAGACGAGTGGCAAGATCTCGAAACAAAAGCGAAGGACCGTGGACTCCCTATGGGGACAGCTTTTACACTGGCCAAATTTATCAGACAGCCATGGAAAACAGAAATGGCGATCAAAAAGATTCCCAGCAGAACCAAAATCCAGCCCAACAACAGAATCGTCAAGATAATAAACGGTCCGAAAAACCCCCTCAGGGATCTGGAAAATATAAAACCCCAAAGAGGGAGGAACAAAAATCATTTAAAATAATTAAAGACAAAGCAGCAAATGAAACTCAGGATCCTGATAATGAAAAATCCCAGGATTGCAGGGCTGGCACCCAGCCAGGTCCTCTTGAATTCCCCTATGCCCTGGCAACCTTACACACAAACACACAAGTGAAGGCCCTGTTTGAAACGGGTGCTGATTAAACTGTAATAGATCCTGCAATTATAAAAACTAAGTGGACACATTTGGGGAGCCCAATTTGTAAAAGATCATTTGGGGGATTCACACAAGACAAAACCAAAGTAATTAATTTATACAAAATACCTATTACTGTATATGGAATCACGGTGACCCTAGATGTAGGACTGGTACCACAATTGGCCTGTTCCCTCATTATAGGAAAACCAGACATGAAATATTACCTTAAAATCTCAACCAGACCTGTAGAAGCATCAACAGACCAGAATGACAGGGAAAAACGTGTTCGGACACTGCTTGATCGAACTTGCTAAGAGGGGGGAGGAAAAGATCTCCTCGAGCAACTAATTAATAGATACAACCCTTATCTATAACGCCATCCAATTCAATGCGAAAAGCTAGACATCAAACCCCACCCACCTGATGCTGGCTGGCACAAACCTAAAAAACAGTGACCTATTCAAGACCACAAAGGAAAAATAGATCTCCTAAAAACGCTCAAAGAACTAACAGAGTAAGATATCTTAATCAAAATGGCATCTAGAACTAAGTCACCATTGTTTGGTGTTGCTAAACCAGATGGGATATGGAGATTAGTGTCGATTATAGAGCCTTAAATAGGGTGCCCGCCACACATACTGCACAACAGCAAAATTAACAGCCCTTCTCTCTGGAATCACGAGGGAAAAATATAAATATTAACTAAAACCTATTAAGAAAAAATAGCCAATATTCAATATCCTAAAACTCTGAAAAATCTGCAAGCAAGTTCAGGACTCCTGAGTTTTGCTCGATACTTTACGCCAAACGTTGCCGAGCTCTCAGCACCCCTGTATGCTAGAGTGAGAGAAGCAGCAAAAGGACCATTCACATTTTCTCCAGACAATTACTCAAAATGGCAACAATTATGCCGATATGTACATAATGCCATAGACCTGGAACAGAGAGACTTAAAAGTTCCTCTTAATATTCATCTCCTGTCATCTCCTAAAGTGGCAGTTGCAGTTTTATATAATGAAAAGGGCATTGTAACCATTCATTTCCATTCTTAGAACATTTCCAACGTCGAAACGAGATACATTAAAAAAGAAAGGGTCATGATTATGGGAGTCCAATGCCTCTTCAAGGCACGAACCCTTCAATGGAAATACCCCATTACCATCTACACTGAGATTCCGATTTAAGATCAGTATTGATGATGGCGTCTGATGAAAAAAGAGCCACCCAGATCCGATATGATAAATGGGCATCGTTCTTGAATGATTCTACACTCATTTGTAAATTCTTCTCCCCGGAAATGGACTTACAGCATGTCCCCATCATGGAGGATGATGATACGGAGAGGCAATAAAACAAAAACCTATGAGACCGCTTACAGAATAAGATCAAATAATTTACTGCGATGGATCGTCAATCATGATTTAAAAATGGACATCCCAACAATCCTCAGCTGGGATGGGGATAGTAGTAGGGACATTTCGAGATTTCGATTCTTTTTATCCAGAAGAATTACTGACTATAACCCTTGGCCATAAGACAGCGAAATATTGCTGAAGCCCCAGCATTATGGTATGCATTAGAAAAGGTAGACCTTATTAAACTCAAACTGGTCTGTATGGATAGTGACTGTTGTAAAAGAGGATAAAACCAAGATCTAGTTTTCTGGGAACAAACAAATCTTACCAACCATAAGGTAAACCAATAAAACATAAGTAATTGTTGGAAGACATTCTCCGTTCTAGAATGGAGAAACAGAATTGTCAGGTGATTCATGTAAACGGGCATACAACTGGGATAGTACACTCAAAGGAAACAGTCTTGCAGACGAACAAGCGAAACGCTCGGTCTGCATATCACCCCCTCGAGAGGGGCCTGCCAGTGTTATTGTAATCACTAGGGCAGAACGGGCAGCTAATCAGGATGAGGAACTGATTCAGCTATTAGACCCAACAAAAGAGAATCCACCAGGATTTCCACAAAAGTACTTTTACTCAGAATCCCCTACGGGTACTGTGCTAGTTAAGTTGCCCAAAGGAAATCGATAAGTACCCCCAAGACACAAACGAGAACAGATTGTAAAAGAAGCTCACGAGGGCATAAGTCAAGCACACTGTGGAGCCAGAACAACATTCTGCAAATTGTCCCCCTAATATTGGTGGCCAGGCATGCTTAAGTCCTGTAAAAAGTTTGTGGCAAATTGTGAGCTATGCAATGCAACCAATAAGTTAGCACTAATTAACCCACCACCATTGCTAACTACTATGCAACACGGTGGCATAGTAGTTAGCACTGTTGCCTCACAGCGCCAGGGACCCGGGTTCGAATCTGGCCTCGGGTGACTGTCTGTGTGGAGTTTGCACATTCTCCCCGTGTCTGCGTGGGTTTCCTCCAGGTGCTCCGGTTTCCTCCCACAGTCCAAAAATGTGCGGGTTAGGTTGATTTGGCTAAGATAAATTGACCCTTAGTGTTAGGGGGGGATTGAATATGTGGGGTTACGGGGTTAAGATAGGAAGGGATATGTTAGGAGGAATTAAATACGTGGGGTTACGGGGAGAGGGGGGTGATATGTGTCGGTGCAGGCTCGATGGGGATTCTGTGTGAGAAAGCAGGGACAGGGTACTGGATTTGGATGATCCGCCATGATCGTATTGAATGGTGGAGCAGGCTCGACGGGCTATGTTTCTATTGGCTCGTTTGAAAGCTGATGAGGCAATGGGAATATTCTTTATTGACTTTATTGGACCACTTCCCCCGTCTTTGGGATACAGACATGTTCTCGTTTGTGTAGATGGATGCATTTCCTTCTGCTGGCTGGTCCACACAAAAACTGTTTCAGAAAACACACTCGCCAATGCTATTTCTGACATTATTACTGTAGCCGGTGCACATAAAATCTTACACTCTGATCAAGGCTGAGCCTTTGTATCCAAGGTCTTCGAAGACTACTGCGAACAAAGGGGGATTGGGTTAGAGCAGAGCACTCCACATCATCCGCAATCAGCGGGGCTGCTGGAACGTAAAAACCAGGAAGTAAAAAAAGGTATTGCTCAAACTGTTGAGAATCAGGGGAATAAGTGGACCACCATCATTACGGAGGTGCAGCTAACACTCAATTATGAGCCCGCATCTGCATCAGGGACAGTGACCCTTAAAAATCAATATTATCTGATGTATGGGGTTGAGCTGCATACACCGCTTACCCATAGTTCTTTTATTGCCTCTACAGACCTGAGAACTTGACCCGACAGCGACAGTTAGATTTGAAAAAAGAAGTAACAGAGGAGATTCATCAAATTGATCAGAAGATAAAGGAAGCAAATAGGCAGAAAAAATTGAGAAACAAAGCATGGCAACCCCTAGTAGGAGAATGGGACAGGAATAGAAGTTCGAGCAAAAACCTGGTTTAAGATCGAAGTGGAAAAAACCTGTTCAAATACATTCTGTTATTAACGAAAGAACAGTTCAAATACATATTAATTAGCCGACTGGCAAGCATATTCTTAAAACTGTTTCCATCGAAAATCTCAAAAAGATGTCCTGGGGGATACCGAAATGGAGGAACAATGCAAGGTGCAGTCGCACACTGGTTTTCAAGACCCAGCTTGGAGCACGACACAGAAATGGATGCGATCGAAATACTGACGATGTTTAATCTGATGGTGTCGCTGACTCCTCCACACGATGCTTGTCAGCGCATCAGGAATTGGTGTCACGAAAAGCAACAGCCGAAACAAGGAAAGATCAACGAGTTTCGTCAGCGAGGACGAAAGACACCACGGATGAAGAAGGAATCAACTGTGCGCCTGGCAAGGCCTTTGTGAAAACAAGAATCTGTACACATGCCGGATCGACGGAAAAGCGTGTCAAGCTTCAGCAAATTCCAAATGACGTCTCCTTGACTCGTATGAATAACTCATCTCTACGGAACGTACATCTGCCGACTGAAGATTCTAAGTACATGCTGTTTTGCTACATGCATGACTATGTACCTATCATCCTTTTAAATTGAGTTCAATTTAAAATAAGAGAAAAACGTTGTCCTATGATGAATTAAAATAAATTTTCATGTAGCACATGATTGTGAATCTCCTGAAATTAATGTGCTGTTGTAACCTTATTATAAACATTGACCAAACTCTATCCAGATGGTCCAGTTCATTTTTTGGTCAAGAGGGGTGTGTGAAGGAATATGCCATTTTCAGAAATATACAACATCCTATTAAATAATTCTGACTGTATTCAACATTACAAATTGTGCTTGGAAATCAGAAAGCCTCAACAATCAGAAGCTATAATCAGCATACAGGCCTTTGAGATAAGATAAGTTTTTGAAACATGAACAATAGCTTCATTGAAATAGAAGGTTAAAGGTTCCGAGATGTCTGCAGCTTTGGAAACAAGACAATACCATACCCAGTTAAAGGTATCTTAAACCAACACTTTGAAAAGAAACAGAGATTGATAAAGAAACATATGCTTTCGTAAGAATGATATCAATAGATGTAACAGCCATCACATTGTTTTTGTGTTGAACTTCGAACACCTAGGAGACACAAATCTGTGTTGCAACCAGCTAAGGTGAATTATGAATTAAACAGAAGCCCTTGGTAAGAATTACATCTTTACACCGTTTTTTATGATAAGTTTGAGACACCTACACAGCAGACACAATTCTACAAGCTACAAGCTGAACTAACTGTAAGAATAGAAGGGGTCAACAGAAAACTTACTAGAGTTAATTAGCTTACATCAGCAGAAAACTTCAAAGGATACATCAGAGAGAAAGAGTATACATATAGAACTTTCAAATAGGAAGATAGAGTCGCTGAAGTGGCAAAGAGGTTCGCAGGCTTTAGAGGCAAGCTCTGTAAGTTTTCAACTCTTTAAGTCTCGGGGATCAAAGGTACTTGTATTTGATTTTGGTAGATATCCTGGAATAGACTAAGAAATGTAAAAATGTAACGAAGGTAAGAAATAAGAAAAAAAGATCTCTGATGATAAGAATATAATTTTTTTTTGGAATTGTGAAAGTTGCGATTGAATCAACAACTGTAATTACATCTCGGTTCTTAAATAATTCTATATATTTTTATATTTGTCCCAAATAGTATTTCTGTATCCAACTCCCAAACTCAATCTGTGTAAATTCTTTGGTGAGGAGTTGCAGAATTCTGGGGGAATTTTCCGGACCCTCATAATATCCGGAAGGTTACAGTCTAGCTAAACTTATTAAAAAGTGTTATCTGGAGGACGGTGACATCTTCAGCTCATTCCTTTGCTTTAGGGAGAGATAGTCTGGACCTTTAGACACATTTAATGATTTTTAGGATTTGGCTAACTCTAAATTTAGTTGAAGGTGAAATTCTGGGGAATACGGCTGATCCGGGCTAGCCATAAATGGGCTATGACTAGTAATAATCCATTTAGTCGAACTCTGTAATAAATCTCACAGTGCGGATACAGACTCTTTAATAAATCTACCATTGATGAGTCGGACTCTGTAATAAATCTCCCGGTGATGAGTCGGACTCTGTAATAAATCTCCCAGTGAGAAGTCGATCTCTGTCATATATCTCCCAATGATGAGTCGGACTCTGGATTAAATCCACCAGTGAGGTGTCGAACGCTGAAATAAATGTCGCAGTGCGGATTCGATCTCAGGAAGTAATCTCCGAGTGAGTAGTCGGACTCAGCAATACATCTTCCAATGAGGAGACGGATTCTGGAATAAATCTGCAAGTGAGGAGCCGGACACTGTAATAAATCTCCCAGTGAGCTGTCGGACTCAGTAATATACATTCCAAGGAAGAGTTGGACTCTGGAATAAATTCGCCAGTGAGGAATCGGACACGGTAATTAATCTCCCAGTGAGGAGACGGACCCAGTAATAAATCTCCCAGTGAGGTGTCGGACTCGGTAATAAATCTCCCAGTGAGAAGTCGGACTCGGTAATAAATCTCCCAGTGAGAAGTCGGACTCGGTAATAAATCTCCCAGTGAGAAGTCGGACTCGGTAATAAATCTCCCAGTGAGAAGTCGGACTCGGTAATAAATCTCCCAGTGAGGAGTCGGACTCTGGAATAAATGTCCCAGTGTGTAGTCGGCCTAAGTAATAAATGTCCCAGAGTGTAGTCGGCCTAAGTAATAAATCTCCCAGTGAGGAGTCGGAATCTGTAAAAAATCTTCCAGTGAAGAGTCGGACTCTGTAGTAAATGTCGCAGTGTGCAGTCGGACTCTGTAATAAATGTCCCAGTGAGGAGTCGGACTCAGTAATAATTCTCCCAGTGAGGAGTGGGACTCTGGAGTAAATCTCCCAGTGAGGTGTCGAACTCAGTAATAAGTCCCAGTGAGTAGTTGGACTCTGTAATCAATCTCCCATTGAGGAGTCGGACTCAGTAATAAATGCCCCAGTGAGTAGTCGAACTCAGTAATAAATCTCCCAGTACCGCGTCTCCACCCCCTACCTTTTTACTTCTCTCTCTATCCCGTCTGAACATCCTGCAACCAGGAATGTTGAGCTGCCATACCTGCCCTTATTTCAGCCACCTCGATGTAATAGCTATATTATCATAGTACCAAGTGTCTACCTGTAACATCAGCTCATCTGCATTGTTCGCTATATTCCTTACATTGAAGTATATACCATTTAGTGCAGGCAAACCTCCTTGTTGACTACTATCTTACCATCGACTCTCTGTTCTTCCAATTTATTTTCTACGTTTTTGTTTTCCAATTCAAGTTTTTCTTCCCTCCCTATTGACTCTATACTTAGGTTCCCATCCCCCTGCCAAGCTAGTTTAAACCCTCCCCAACAGCAATAGTAACTCTCCCGCGAGGATATTGGTGCAGTTTCCGTTGAGATGCAACCCGTCTGGCTTGTAGAGGTCCCACCTGCCCCAGAAATGTTTCCAATTCCTTAGGAATTTAAAGCCCTCCCTCCTACTCCATCTCTCCAGCCGCGCATTCATCTGCTCTATCTTTCTATTTCTTACCACGTTAGCACGTGGCACTGTTAGTATTCCGGATATACGACCTTTGACATCCTGCTTTTTAAACTATTTCCTAGCTCCCGAGACTCTGCCTGCTGGACGTCATCGCTCTTCCTACCTATGTCGTTGGTACCGATTTGGACCACGACCTCTGGCTGCTCACTGTCACCCCTCTGAATGCCCTGCAGCCGTTCAGTGATATTCTTGACCCTGGAACCAGGGAGGCAACATACCATCCTGGAGTCACGTCTGCGGCCGCATAAACAATCTGTCTGCTCCCCTAATTATTGAGTCCCCAAACACTAGTGCTCTACCTCTCCTCTTCAACGCCAACCCCCCCGCCCGCGCTTGTGTGCAGCTGAGCCTTCCACGGTGCTGTGGACTTGGCTGTGGCTGCACTCCCCAGAGGAACCATTGCCCTCACCAGTACTCGGTACCGAATCCTGGTTGGTGACCAAGATGGGCTCAGGGAACTCCTGGACACCCTGCCTGGTCCTCCCCTTCTGTCTGACCGTCACCCATTCCCTCTCTGCCTGCACACTCTTAAGCTGCGGGGTGACCACCTCCCGAAACGTGTTAGCCACGTAGCTCTCAGCCTCGTGAATGCACAGCAGTGACTGCAACCGCCGGTCAAGCTCCGTAACCCGGTGCTGGAGTTGCTCCAGCTGGCGACACTTCCCGCACATGTGGTCGACCAGATCACGAGAGGTGTCCAGTACTTCCCACAGGGCACAGAATGTGCATTCCACGGGTGTGTGCTGCCCTGCTATACCTCTAATTAATTTCGAATTTACTAACCTCGTTGGAATAAACTTAAAACCTTAAGAAAGCCAAGTAAAAATTAAAAACACTTACCGGATACTCACCAATCAGCTCCCTCCTTTGTGCCGACGTCACTTTTAACTTCTGACGTCACTCTTTGAAAAGGACCAAGGTTTGTCGGGTCCCGTGTTCGCTGATCCACACTGGCCTCCAATTTAATATGTTCATTCCCGAGTTCGGAACTCTCCATCGCATCACCCCTTCCTATCTGTACAACCATCGCCAGTTCTGCAACCCTGCGAGATATCTTCGCTACTCCAATTCTGACCTCGACTGAATCACAGATTTGCAACCCCACTCCATTGACGGCCGTGCCTTCAGCCGTCGAGACCCTCAGCTCTGCATTTTCCTCACTGAACCTCTCCTCATTTTAGTACTTTTTATATATTTACTCTTAGACCAATCTTTCGGTCAGCTCTCTTAATATCTCCTTAACTGGTTCGGTGACAACGCTTGTTTCTTAACTATTCTGGGAAGCGCGTTTGGACATTTTATTACTTGAACGGCGCTATATAAATGCAAGTTGTCATTGTTATGGGAGAAGCTCATTGACCCCCAGCATCCACAGACTTTTGGGAGAGAGCGTTCCAAATTTCCACTACACTTTGTGTGAAGAAGCGCTTCCCTGAATACCCCCCTGAACTTTCCAGCTCGAATTATAAGGTTCTGCTCCCTTATTCTGGACTCACTATATGAGGAAATCGTTTCTTTTTATTTACCCTAAAAATTACTTTACTGATATGACACACCTCGAGCAGATTACTTCTCGGTCTTCTAAACTCAAGGGAATACAAACCTAATCCTCGCAACCTCTCCTCATAATTTAACACTTTCAGAATCGTATCAATCTTGTGACTCAGGGCTACATAAACTCCAAGACCAATTTCATGTCTGAAAGTCTGAGTGCATAGGGAGTGCAGCAGATTCAGAGGGGCAGCACTGAGGGAGTGCCGCGCTGTCGAGGACGGTCAGTACTGAGCGAGCACTGCACTGATGGAGGAGCAGTAATGAGGGACTGCTACACTGTCAGAGAAGCAGCAATGATAGAATGCCACTGTCGGAGTGTGCAGTACTGAGGGAGTGCTGGAGTGTCATTTGTGAAGTACTGAGGGAGTGCTGCAGTGTCGGAGGCGCTATATTGAGGGACCACTGCACTGTCGGATGGTCACTATTGAGCGAGTGCTGCACTGACAGAGTGCCAGCATTGAGGCAGCACTGCACTGTCGGAAGGGCAGTACTGAGAAAAAGCTGCACTGTCGGAGGGTCAGTACTCAGAGAGCGCTGCACTGTCGGAGGGGCAGTACTGAGGGAGCTCTGCACTGTTTGAGGGGCAGTACGGAGGGAGCGCTGCACTGTCGGAGAGTCAGTATAGAGGGAGCACTGCACTGTTGGAGGGGCATTACTGAGGGAGCGCTGCACTGTCAGAGGGTTAGTACTGAGGGAGCGCTGAACTGTTTGAGCGGCAGTATTATAGGAGCGCTGCACTGTCGGAGGGGCAGTACTGAGGGAGCGCTGTAGTGTCCCTGTGCCAATACTGAGGGAGCGCTGCACTGTCGGAGCGGCAATACTGATGGAGTGGCTGCTGTGTCAGAGGGATTGTACTGAGGGAGCGGTACACTCGCTTAGGATCAGTATTGAGGGGGCCTGCACTGTCGTATTGGCAATACTGAGGGAGCGCTGCACTGTCGGAGGGTTAGTACTGAGGAGCGCTGCATTGTCGGAGGGGCAGTACTGAGGGAGCGCTGCACTGTTGGAGGGGCAGTACTGAGGGAGCGCTGCACTGTCAGAGGGTTAGTACTGAGGGAGCGCTGCACTGTTTGAGGGGCAGCATTAGGGGAGCGCTGCATTGTCGGAGGGGCAGTACTGAGGGAGCGCTGTAGTGTCGCTGTGCCAATACTGAGTGAGCGCTGCACTATCGGAGCGGCAATACTGATGGAGTGGCTGCTGTGTCAGAGGGATTGTACTGAGGGAGCGGTAGACTAGCGGAGGATCAGTATTGAGGGGGCCTGCACTGTCGTATTGGCAATACTGAGGGAGTGCTGCACTGTCGGAGGGTTAGTACTGAGGAGCGCTGCACTGACGGAGTGGCAGTACTGAGGAACGCTGCACTGTCGAAGTGGCAGTACTCAGGGAGTGCTGCTCAGTCGAGGGGCAGTACTGAGGGAGTGCTGCTGCGTCGGAGGAACAGTGTTGAGGAAGAGCTGCGCTGCCGGAGTGCCAGTACTGAGATTGAAATGCACTATCGAATGTGCGGTACTGAGGGAGTGCCACACTCTCGGACGGGGCAGTATTTCGGGAGCGCTGCACTGTCGAAGTGTGAGTACTGATGGAGCGCTGCACTGTCGGAGGTGCAATATTGAGGCTGCGCTGCATTGTCGAAGTGTCAGTACTGAGGGAGTGCTGCACTATCCGAGGTCCAGTAATGAGGGAGTACTGCAATGTTGGAGGGGCAGAATTGAGAGAGTGCTGCACTGAAGGAGCGGCAGTACTGAGGGTGTGGTGCAATGTCGGTGTGCTAGTATTGAGGGTGCACTTTGCTGTAGGATTTGCAGTAGAGAGGTAGCGCTGCAATATCGGAGGGGCAGCACTGAGGGAGAGTTGCTGTGTCAGAGGGGCAGTACTGAGGGAGCGCTACACTATTGGAGGTTCACCATGGAGGTAACATTGCACTGTTTTATGGCAGTACTGAGGGAGCGCGAAACTGTCGGAAGTGCAGCAATGAAGGAGTGCTGCAATGTCATTTGTGCAGTACTGAGTGACTGCTGAAGCGTCGGAGTGGTTTTACTGAGGGAACGCTACATAAGAACATAAGAACATAAGAAATAGGAGCAGGAGTAGGCCAATCGGCCCCTCGAGCCTGCTCCGCCATTCAATAAGATCATGGCTGATCTGATCCTAACCGCCAATCTACTATCTATCATAGAACCATCTCCTGCATCTAACAGAATTGCACACACGAAATAGGGGCAGAATCAGGCTACAGGGTCCCTGGGCCCGCTCCACTACCCACAGGGCCATGACCGATCCGAACCTAGACTCATGTCCAAATTCCTGCACGCTCCCCGTAACCCTTAATGCCCTTTACTTCTGGGAAACTGTCTATTTCTGTTTTAAATTTATTTAATGATGTAGCTTCTACAGCTTTTTGTGGCAGCATATTCCATGGACTTACCACCCTCTGAGTGAAGTAGTTCCTCCTCATCTCAGTTTTGAAAGAGCAGCCCCTTATTCTAAGACTATGTCCCCTAGTTCTAGTCTCACCCGTCATCGGGAACATCCTCCCCGCATCCAACCGATCCAACCCCTTCACAATCTTATATGTTTCAATAAGATCGCCTCTCATTCTTCTGAACTCCAATGAGTAGAGTCCCAATCTACCCAACCTCTCCTCATATGACCACCCCCTCATCCCCGGGATTAACCGAGTGAACCTTTTTTGCACTGCCTCGAGAGCAAGGATGTATTTCCTTAAGTAACGACATCAAAACTGTATGCAATATTCCAGGTGCGGTCTCACCAATACCTTGTACAACTGAAGCAATACCTCCCTATTTTTATATTCTATCCCCCTAGCAATGAAAGCCAACATTCCATTTGCCTTCTGAATCACTTACTGCACCTGCATACTAACCTTTTGAGTTTCGTGCACCAGGACCCCCAGATCCCTTTGTACTTCAGTACTCTCCAGTTTCTTGCCATTAAGATAATAAATTGCTCTAGGATTTTTCCTGCCAAAGTGCATCACCTCACACTTTCCAGTGTTGTATTCCACTATGAGAGGATCATTATTGAGTGAGCCCTGCTCTTTCGGTGTGTCAGTACTGAGGGAGCGCTGCACTGTCAGAGGGGTGGTACTGAGGGAGCGCTGCACTGTCAGATCTGCAGTACTGAGGAGCGCTGCAGTGTCGGAGGGGCAGTACTGAGGAGCGCAGCACTGTCTTATCTGCAGTACTGAGGGAGTGCCGCACTGTCGTAGGGGCAGTTTTTACGGAGCGCTTCACTGGTGGAGTGGCAGTACTGAGGGAGCGCTGCCCTGTCGGAGTGTCAGAACTGATGGAGCGCTGGACTGTCGGAGGTGCAATATTGAGTTAGCGCTGCACTGTCAGAGGGGCAATACTGAGGAAGTTCTGAACTATCGGTGGGGCAGTGCTGAGAGAGTGCTGCACTGTCGGAGGGGCAGTACTGAGCGAGTCTAACCATCAGGGACCCATTTTAAAGAGGGATCCACATCATCAGGGACCCCTCTTAAAGAGGGAGTGTCAGCATCAGGGAACGATTTTAAAGAGAGATTCTCACCATCCCGGACCAATTTTAAAGACAGAGAAACATCATCAGGGGCCCCTTTTAAAGAGGGAGCCTTTCCATCAGGGACCCCTTTTAAAGATGGAGTCTCCCCATCAGGGACACCTTTTAACGAGAGTCTCACTGTCAGGGTTCCCTTTTAATAAGGGAGTCTCTGCATAAGGGGTCCCTTTTAAAGAAGGACTCTCGCCATCAAGGATGCCTTTTAAAGAGGGAGTCAGCATCAGGGACCACGTTTAAAGAGTGAGGCTCATGATCAGGGATCCTTTTATAGAGGGAGTCTCACAATCAGGGACCCCTTTTAAAGAGGGAGTCTCATCATCAGGGACTCCTTTTAAAATAGAGTCTTTCTCTCGGGGACCCCTGTTAAAGCGGGAGTCTCACCCTCGGAGACACGTTTTAAAGAGAAACTCTTTCTATCAGGGACCCGTTTTAAAGAGAGAGTCTCCCCATTATGGACACATTTCAAAGATGTTCGCCAGCATGGACCCCATTTAAAAAGGGTATTTCAGCCTCAGGCGCTATTTTTAAAGAAGGAATCTTTCTATCAGGGACCCCTTTTAAAGAGAGAGTCCCCCCATTAGGCACACCATTTAAAGGGGCTCACCTTCAGGAAACAATATTAAAGAGGGAGTCTCACCATCAGGGACCCATTTTAAAGAGAGAGTCTTTCTATCAAGGATCCCTTTTAAATAAGGTGTCTTTCTATCAGGGACACTTTTTAAAGGGAATCTTCCTATTAAGGACACCTTTCAAAAAAGGCAGTCTCACCATCAGTGATCCCCTTTAAAGAGGGAGTCTCTCCATCAGGGATTCCTTTTAAAGCGAGTCTCACCATAAGGGACGCTTTTAAAGAGAGAGTCTCGCCATCAGAGACCTCTTTTAAAGAGGGAGACACATCATCAGGGCCCCTTTTAAAGAGGGAGCCTTTCCATCAGGGACCCCTTTTAAAGAGGGAGTCTCCCCATCAGGGGCCCCTTTTAAAGAGGAAGTATCCCGGTCACGGACCCCTTTTAAAGATGGAGTCCCACCATCAGGGACCCTTTTAAAGAGGGAGTAACTGCATCAGGGACTGAATTTAAAGAGGCAGTCTCTCGATCAGGGAACCCTTTTAATGATGAAATCTGGCCATCAGTGACCACAATTAAAGAGAGAATCTTTCTATCAGGTACCCCTTTTAAAGAGAGAGTCTCAACATCAGGGACCTCTTTTAAAGACAGAGACACATCATCAGGGGCCACGTTTAAACAGGGAGCCTTTCCATCAGGCGCCCCTTTTAAAGAGGGAGTCTTCCCATCAGGGACACCTTTTAAAGAGAGTCTCACTGTCAGGGTTCCCTTTTAAAGAGGGAGTCTCATCATAAGGGGACCCTTTTAAAGAAGGACTCTCGCCATCAGGGACGCCTTTTAAAGAGGGAGTCACCATCAGGGACCGCGTTTAAAGAGTGAGGCTCATGATCAGGGGTCCTTTTATAGAGGGTGTCTCACCATCAGGGACCCCTTTTAAAGAGGGAGTCTCATCATCAGGGACGCCTTTTAAAATAGAGTCTTTCTCTTGGGGACCCCTGTTAAAGCGGGAGTCTCACCCTCGGAGACACGTTTTAAAGAGAAACTCTTTCTATCAGGGACCCGTTTTAAAGAGAGAGTCTAACCATTATGGACACATTTTAAAGAGGCTCACCAGCATGGACCCCATTTAAAAGGGTATTTCAGCATCAGGGGCTATTTTAAAGAATTAATCTTTCTATCAGGGACCCCTTTTAAAGAGAGAGTCCGCCCATTAGGCAAACCATTTAAAGGGGCTCACCATCAGGAAACCCTATTAAAGAGGGAGTCTCACCATCAGGGACCCATTTTAAAGAGAGTATTTATATCAAGGATCCCTTTTAAATAAGGTGTCTTTCTATCAGGGACACTTTTTAAAGGGAATCTTCCTATTAAGGACATCTTTTAAAAACGCCGTCTCACCATCAGGGATCCCCTTTAAAGAGGGAGTTTCTGCATCAGGGATTCCTTTTAAAGCGAGTCTCACCTTAAGGGACCCTTTTAAAGAGAGAGTCCCGCCATCAGAGACCCTTTAAAAGAATGTGTCTTTCTATCAGGGACCTCTTTTAAAGAGAATCTTCCTATTAGGGACCCCTTTTAAAGAGAGAAACTCACCATCAGGGGCCCCTTTTAAAGAGGGAGTATCCCGGTCAGGGACCCCTTTTTAAAGAGGGAAACTCACCATCAGGGACACATTTTAAAGAGAGACTCTCACAATCATGGACCCCTTTTAAAGAGGGAGCATCACCATCAGGGACCCCTTTTAAAGATGGAGTCCCACCATCAGGGACACCTTTTAAAGATGGAGTAACTGCATCAGGGCCCCATTTAAAGAGGTCGTCTCAACATCAGGGAACCCTTTTAAAGATGGAATCTGGCCATCAGTGACCACTTTTAAAAAGAGCATCTTTCTATCAGGTACCACTTTTAAAGAGAGCGTCTCCCCATTCGGGACGAATTTAACAGATGCTCACAATCAGGGACCACAATAAAAGGGTGTTTCAGCATCAGGGTCTCCGACTAAAGAGGGAGACTCACCTTTAGGGATCCATTTTAAGGAGAGAATCTCACCTCCAGAGACCCTTTTAAAGAGGGAGTCTCACCATCAGGGACCCCTTATAAAGAGGGAGTCTAACCACGGTGACACTTTTAAAGTGGAAGTTTTTCTATAAGCGACCCATTTTAAAGAGAGAACATTCCCATTAGCTTCCCCCATTAAAGAGGCTCACCATCAGGGACGTTTTTAAAAGGGTGTTTCAGCATCAGGGACTCTTTTTGAAGAGGGAATCTTTCTATCAGGAACACCTTTTAAAAAGAGAGTCTCCCCATTAGGGACACCTTTTAACATTCTCACCTTCTGGGAGCCTTTTAAAGAGGGTGGTTCAGCGTCAGGGACCCCAATAAAAGGGGGAATCTCACCATCTGGGATCCCTTTTAACAGACTCACCAGCAGGGAGCCTTTTAAAGAGCGTGTTTCAGCATCAGGGAACGCTATTAAAGAGTAAGTCTCACCATCAGGTACACCTTTTAAAGAGAAAGTCTTTCTATCAAGGATCCCTTTTAAAGTCCGAGACTTACCATCAGAGACCACTTTTAAAGAGAGAGTCTCACCTTCAAAAACACTTTTAAAGAGGGAATATTTCTATCAGGGACCACTTTTAAAGAGAGAGCCTCCTCATTAGGGACCCCTATTAAAGAGGCTCAACATCAGGGACCTTTTTTAGAAAGGGTGTTTCAGCATCAGGGACTTTTTTAAAGAGCGTGTCTTTGTATCATGGCCCCCTTTTAAAAAGAGAGTCTCCCCATAAGGGACCTCTTTATAACAGGCTCACCATCAGGGACCCTTTTAAAGCAGGTGTTTCAACATCAGGGACTCCTATTAAAGAGGGAGTCTCAACATCAGGGACACATTTTGAAGAGAAAGTCTTTTTATCAAGGAGACATTTTGAATTGGGAGTCTCACCATCAGAGACCCCTACGTAAAGAGTGAGTCTCGCCTTCAGAAACCCTTGTAAAGAGGGAATCTTTCTATCAGGGAACACGTTTAAACAGGTAGATTCAGCTTCAGGGAACGCTTTTAAAGAGAAAGTCTCACCATTAGGGACACCTTTTAAAGAGGGTATCACACCACAAGGAACCTCTTTTAAAGAGGGAGTCTCACCATCAGGGACCCCTTTTAAAGGGAGTATATTTTTATCAGGGACCCCTTTTAAGAGCATATCTTTCTATTAGCGACCCCTTTTAAAGTAGAGTCTCGCCATGAGGGACCCCTATTAAAGATGGAGTCCTACCATCGGGGCCACTTTTAAAGAGGGAGTATACACGTCTGAGCAGTTTTAAAGAGAGAGTCTCACCATCAGGGGCCCCATTTAAAGAAGGAGCCGCACCAACAGGGGCACCTTTTAAAGAGAGAGTCTCACCATCAGGGAACCAATTTTTAGTGGGAGTCTCATCATCAGGGACCCCATTTAAAGAGGGAGTCTGATCATCAGGGACCCCTTTGAAAACATAGAAGCATAGCAGATAAGGGGAGGAGTAGGCCATTCGGCCCCTCGAGCCTGCTCCACCATTTAATGAGATCATGGCTGATCATACAAATTCAGTACCCTGTCCCTGCCTTCTCTACATATCCCTTCATCCCTTTAGCCTTAAGAAATAAAACTATCTCCTTCTTGAATATATTTAATTAATTGGCCTCAACTGCCTTCTGTGGTAGAGAATTCCACAGGTTCACCACTCTCTGGGTGAAGAAATTCCTCCCGATCTCAGTCCTAAATGGCTTACCCCTTATCATTAGACTGTGACCTCTGATTCTGGACTCCCCCGCCATCGGGAACATCCATCCTGCATCTAGTCGGTGAATTCCTGTTAGAATTTTATAAGTTTCAATGAGATCCCCTCTCATTCTTCGAAACTCTAGCGAATATAAGCCTGATCGACCCAATCTTTCTTCATACGTCATTCCTGCCATCCCAGGTATCAGTCTGGTAAATCTTCGCTGCACTCCCTCCATGGCAAGAACATCCTTCCTCTGCTGTTACATCTTTTATAATGGACTCTAGCATTTTCCCCACAACCGATGTCAGGATTACCGGGCTGTAATTCCCCGTTTTCTCTCTATCACCTTTTTTGAATAGTGGGGAAACATTAGCTACCCTCCAATCCATGGGTACTGTTACAGATTCCATCGAATGTTGGAAGATGATCAGCAATGCATCTATTATTTCTAGGGCCACTTCCTTAAGTTCCCTAGGATGTAGATTATCAGGCCCTGGGGATTTATCGGCCTTCAATCCCGCCAATTTCCCTAATGCCATTTCCCTACAAATACTGATTTCTTTCAGTTCCTCCTTTTCATCAGACCCTATGTTCCCCGACATCTCTGGGAGGTTATTTGTGTCCTCGTTTGTGAAGACAGAACAAAAATATGTATTTAATTGGTCCGCCATTTCTTTGTTCGCCATTATAAGTTCCCCTGATTCTGACTGCAAGGGATCAACGCTTGTCTTCACCAATCTTTTTCTTTTCAAATATCTATAAAAGCTTTTACAGTCACTTTTTTTGTACCCTGCAGGTTTCCTCTCATATTTTATTTTCCCCTTCTTAATTAATCCCTTTGTCCTCCTTTGTTGAATCCTAAACTGCTCCCAATCCTCAGGTTTACTGCTTTTTATGGCCAATTTATATGTCCTCTCCTTCGATCTTATGCTATCACTAATTTCCCTTGTTAGCCATGGTTGGGTCAACTTTTTTGTTTTATTCTTATGCCATACTGGGATGAAAAATTTCTGTACTTCATTCATGAGGTCTTTGAATGTTTGCCAATGCCTATCCACCGTCAACCTTTGAGTGAAATTCCCCAATCAATCCTACCAACTCGCGCCTCATAACATCGTTTTTTCCTTTATTTACATTCAGGACTCTAGTCTCTGAGTCATCTACTTCACTCTCCATCTTAATGAAGAATTATGTCATATTATGATCGCTCCAATCCAAGGGGCTGCGCACAACAAGATTGCTAATTAATCCTTTCTCATTACATAATACCCAGTCTAAGATGGCCTGTCTCTGGTTGGTTCCTCGACATATTGGTCCAGGAAACCATCCCGTAAACACTACAGGAATTCCTCCTCCACGGTATTGTTACTAATTTGGTTAGTCCGATCAATATGTAGATTAAAGTCACCCATGATGACTGCTGTTCCCTTATTGCATGCCTGTCTACTTTCCATTTTAATGCCATCCCCAAACTCCACATTACTGTTTGGAGGTATATATACCACTCCCACTAACGTTTTCTGCCACTTGGTATTTCTCAGTTCTACCCATACAGATTCCACATCATCAGAGCTAATATCTTTCCTTACAATTGTGTTAATCCCCACTTTAACCAGCAATGCTACGCCACCTCCATTCCGTTTTGCCTATCTTTCCTGAAAATTGAATACCCCTGGATGTTGAGTAACCAGCCTTGGCCACCCTGGAGCCATGTTTCCGTAATCCCAATCAAATCCTATTTGTTTACCTTTATTTGTGCATCTAATATGTCCACCTTATTGCGAATGCTCCTCCCATTAAGACACAAAGCCTTCAGGCGTGTTTTTTTAACGCCCTTGGACCTATTAGAGTTATTGGCCCGAAAATTAAACCTACTACGCGAGAGTACGCACTGTGTACTCTCGCGTATTAGATCCGAATTGCTGGTTTCCTGCATGCACTGCGCATGCGTGGGAAACTGGCACTTCGTGAATTGAAAAGGGGGCGGTTCCTAAGTGAACCGCGTGCGCACTACAGGCTGTGCGCACGCAGTGCACTTAGTTTTTTTTTCAGCTTTGAACGCGCAGGTAAGTGGTGAAGATTTTACACACAAAGAAAGCAGGCGTAGGACCCCATTTTAACAAGATAAGTAGTTAATTAACAGTTATTTTAAATTGTTTTCAACAGGTTTATCTTTTTTAGAGACTTTAAAGAAAAGTAAGTTTATTTTTAGAACTTTTAAAATAATTTTAAACTTCTTCAAAAATTTAATTTTTTGTTTAAAGTGGTTAATTTATTTAACTATACTTATTTTATTCATGTGATGGCATTTTTTTTAAATTTAATTGAGGTGTAGCTGTTCTTTTGGGGGTTTATAGTATTCTTGCCGTCAAAACTATGAATGAAAGATGGTGTGCTACCATTGGCTCTAACTGAATCACGTGATCCCAGAGCTCGCACGAACTAATTGCGCCTTTGGGTCAGGCAAGCACTGCACGGTTCCAGCAGAGAGAGCCTTTGAAACTAAAGTTCGTGTGGGCCCGGAGCAAAAAGGTAGGCGTGCAGTGCGATATCGCGGGGAATCCTTATCCCCACGGGAACCATCCATGTTTAATTTCTGGGCCATTATTTACTGTGGCCATGTTTGATTTAAACCGTTGATTTATCTGACTGTTATTTTTTTTTCTCCTTCCTATATTTTGCTTTTATCACTATTTCCCTTTCCTCTCTCTCCCTGCTCAGGTTTCAACCCCCTGCCATTTTAGTTTAAACCCTCCCCCAGAGCACTACCAAACACTCCCCCTAGGACATCGGTCCCGGCACTGCCCAGATCCAAATCGTCCGGTTGTACTGGTCTCACCTCCCCCAAAACCGTTTCCAATGTCGCAGGAATTTGAATCCTTCCCCCATGCACCTTTCCTCTAGCCACGTATTCATCTGAAATATCCTTCTATTTCTACTCTGACTAGCTCGTAGCACTGGTAGCAATCCGGAGATTACTACCTTTGAGGTCCTATTTTTTAATTTACCTCCTAACTCCTAATATTAAGCATTTAGGACCTCACTCCCTTTTTTACCTATATCGTTGATACCTATATGCACCACGACAACTGGCTGTTAACCCTCCCCTTCCAAAGTGTTCTGCAGCCTCTCTGAGACATCCTTGACCCTTGCACCAGGGAGGCAAAACACCATCCTGGTGTCTCGTCTGTGGCCGCAGAAACGCCTATCTATTCCCCTATCCCTATAGCTCTACCCCTCTTTTTTCCTCCCATGCTGTGCAGCAGAGCCACCCCTGGTGCCAGGAAGTTGGCTGCTGCTGCCTTCCTCTGATAACCCATCCCCCCCAACAGTATTCAAAGTGGTATATCTGTTTGAGAGGGGGATGTCCACAGTTGAATCCTGCAGTACCTGCCTGCGCCTACTACTCTGTCTGTTGGTCACCCATTCCCTTTCTGCTTGTGCATCCTTTGCCTGTGGTGTGACCAACTGCTTAAACGTGCTTTCAACGAAGTCCTCAGCATTGCGAATGGTGCAGTATGTATCCAATCGCAGCTCCAGCGTCGCAATGCGGTCTGCCAGTAGCTGTAGCTGGATACACGTCCAGCACACATGATTGTCAGGGGCACAGGAAGTGTCCCTGAGTTCCCACAAAGCGTAAGAGGAGCATACCACGAGGCCGAGCTCTCTTGCCATGACTTACCCTTTAATTAATTCAAATTAAATTGAATCAAATCAATCCCAACAATTACAATACAGTTGAATGATATACTTAAGGGCCCTGGTTTACCTACAGTCCCCACTAAACCACACAGAGTTTAAAAACTACAAACCACAGAGTTTAAGTTTAAAAAGAGAGAACTACTCACCAACGAATGACATTACCTGCTTTCTGGTGACGTCAAACTTCGATTACTTTTTAGTTCTCTCCCTCCCTCTGAGCTCGGAGATTGGTAAGCCTACCTGGCCTCTGCCGCCTCTTTAGAGTACCGCCACCGCCCCTGTTTCCCCGCAGTCCGCCGTCGCTCTGAGGGCTCCCTGGTCTCTGCCGCCTCTTTTGAGTCACGCCGCCGCCGCCTGGTTCCCCGCAGGTCCGCCGCCGCTCTGAGGCCTTCCTGGTCTCAGCCGCATCCTTTCAGTCCCGCCGCCGCCGCCGCCTGGTTCCCCGCAGGTCCGCCGCCGCTACTTGTCATGCTACATGTAACCCCACCTGACGTAGAGTCATCCAGACTCGAGTTGTCGTTGGCTTGTTCTCTCTACACAGTTGCCGCCGGACCCGCTGTGATTTCCAGCAAAAATAGTTTTTTGTTTTCCATACAGACCCCAGCATCTGACACATTGTCTTTGATGTAATGTTTTCCTGACTGACCTGTTTGGACACCATCCACACCTTTGATTGCCGTGATTATCTCTCTGCCGACGTGGGATAAAGGGCAGTTAGTAAGATTAAGCATCTGGCAGTGTTCTCTGACTATAGATGCTGTGCCTATATGCATCTCTTCACTTCACCTGAGGAAGGAGCAGCGCTCCGAAAGCTTGTGATTTCAAATAAATCTGTTGGACTATAACCTGGTGTTGTGCGATTTCTCAGTTTTATGGAGAAAGTCTCACCAACAGAGATCCTTTAAAAGTGGGAGTCTCACTCTCGGGGACCCATGTTGAAGAGGGTGGCTTCATATCAAGGATACCTTTTAAAGTGGGAGTCTTTCTACCATGGACCACTGTTAAAGACGGAGTCTCACCATCAGAGACACTTTTAAAGATGCAGTCTTTCTTTCAGAGAGACATTTTAAAGAGAATGTCACACCATCAGGGACGCCGTTTAAAGAGGTAGTATACCCATCATGGAGCCCTTTAGCAGAGGGAGTTTCAGCAACAGGGGCCGCTTTTAAAGAGATAGTCTGTCCATCAGGGACCCCATCGAATGAAGGTGTCTCACCATCAGGGAAATTTTTTTAACAGAGAGTCTCACCTTCAGGGACCCCTTTTAAAGAGTGAATCTCCCCATCAGGGACCCCTCCTAAAGATGAAGTCTCACCATAAGGGACCCCTATTAATGAGGAATGTCACCAACCCGGATCCTTTTTAAGAGTGCGTCTCAACATCAGAGACCCCTTTTAAAGAGTGAGTCTCACCATCAGGGACCCTTTTAAAGAGGGAGTCTCCCCATCGGGGATCCATTTTGAAGAGGGAGTATTTCTATCAAGGACCCCTTTTAAAGCGGGTGTCCTTCTAACAGGGACCCCTTTTAAAGAGGGAGTCTCACCATCAGAAAACCTTTTAAAGAGGAAGTCTTTCCACAGGCACTCCATTTAATGAAGGAGTCTCTCAATCAGGGACCCCTTGTAAAAAGAGATTCTCGCCAAATAGGGCCCCAGTTTCAGGGAGTGTTTCTATCAGGGAACCTTTTTAAACAGGGAGTCTTTCTATCAAGGACCCCTTTTAAAGAGACAGTTTCCACATTAGGGATACATTTTAAAGAGAGAGTCTCACGATCAGGGACCGTTTCAAAGAGGGAGTGTCTCCATCAGGGACAACTTTTAAGAGGGTGTTTCCCCATCAGGAACCCCTTTTAAAGAGGTTGTCTCACCATCGGGGACCCCTTTTAAAGAGGAAGTCTCACCATCAGGGACCCCATTTAAAGAGGGAGTCTCAGCATCAAATACCCCTTTTAAACAGAAAGTCTCCGCATTTGGGATCCCTTTTAACGAGAGAGTCGCACCGTCAGAGACCTTTTGAAGAGGGTGCGTTTCTCTCATGGAGCCCTTTTAAAGCGTAAGTCTCACCATCAGGGATCCCTTTTAAAGAGGGAGTCCTTCTATCAGGGAGACTTGTTAAACAGAGAGTCGCAGAATCAGAGAGTCTTTTAAAGAAGAAGTCTTTCTATCGGGGAGCACATATAAAGAGAAAGTCCCTCCATCAGGGACCCCTTTGAAAGAGGGAGTCTCTCCATCAGGGACCCTTTTAAAGAGAAACCACATTTAAAGAGGGTCTCACATTCAGGGACCCCTTTTAAAGAGAGCATCATCCCATTACTGATCACTTTTGAACAGGGAGTCTCTGCATCAGAGACACTTTTAAAGTGGGAGTATTTCTTCAGGGATCACTTTTAAAGAGAGAATCTCACAATCAGGGATCCATTTAAATGACGGAGGCTTTCGATCAGGGAGCCCTTTTAAGAGGGAGTCTCACCATCAGAGAACCCTTTAAAGAGGTAATCTTTCTATCAGGGAGCCCATTTAAAGATAGTCTTACTTTCAGGGACCCCTTTTAAAGAGGGAGTCACTATCAATGACCGCTTTTAAAGAGAGAGATTCACCATCAGGGACCCCTTTTAAACAGAGAGTCTTTCTATCAGGGACCCTTTTTAAAGAGGGAGTCTCACCATCAGCGACCCCTTTTAAAGAGGGTGTTTCAGCATCAGGGACCCATTTTAAAAGAGAGTCTCAACATCAATAACCCTTTTAAAGAGTGAGTCTCGCCATCTGAGATCCTTTTCAAGACGGATTCTTTCTATCAGGGAACACATTTAAATAGGCAGTCTCCCTTGTGGACCTATTTTAAAGAGAGTGTCTTTCTATCAACGTTGCCTTTTAAAGAGGGGGTCTTTCTAACAGGGACCCTTTTTAAAAAGAATCATTCTATTAGGGACTCCTTTTAAAGAGAGTCTCACCATCAGTTACCACTTTTGAAGAGGGTGTCTCACAATCAGGAACCCCTTTTAAAGAGGGACACTCACCATCAGGGACTCCATTTAGAGAGATATGTTAACTATCAGGGACCACTTTTAAAGAGAGAGTTTCTCCATCGGAGACCAATTTTAAAGAGATACTTTCTATCAGGGACACCTTTTAAAGTAGACGTCTTTCTATCAGAGACCCCTTTTAAATGGAGTATCTACCCATTAGGGACCCCTTTTCAAGAGGGAGTTTCACCATCAGGGACCACTTTTAAAGAGGGTGTTTCAGAATCAGGGATTCCTATTAAAGAGGGAGTCTCAGTAATAGGGATCATATTTAAAGAGGGAGTCTCACCTTAAGGGACGTCATTTAAAGAGGGAGGCTGACCATCAGGGCCCCGTTTTATAGAGAATGTCTGAGCATCAGTGACCACTTTTAAAAAGGGAGTCTCAGCATCAGGAGCCCCTTTTAAAAAGGGAGTCTCACCATCAGGGACATCTTTTAAAGAGAGTCTCACCATCAGGGTTGCCTTTTAAAGATGGAGTCTCCGCATTAGGGACATCGTTTAAAGAGAGAGTCTCACTATCAGGAACCCCTTTTAAAGAGGAGGTATCCCCGTTATTGACCCCTATTAATGAGAGTTCTCTCCACCACGAACCGTTTTAAATGAGGGAGAGTCACCATCAGGGACCAATTTTAAAGAGGGTATCTCACCATGAGGGACCACTTTTAAAGAGAGAATCTCGCCATGACGGTCCCACTTTGGAGAGGGAGATTCACCATCAGGGATCCCATTTAAAGAGAGAGTCTTTCTCTCAGAGACCCCTTTTAACATGAGAGAGTCTTCCCATTATGTCTCATTTTGAAGAGAGAGACGTACGATCAGGGACCCCTTTTAACGAGGGAGTGTCTCCATCAGGGACAACTTTTAAAGAGGGTTTCTCCCCATCGGGATCCCTTTTAAAGACGGGAGTCTCGACATCAGGGATATATTTAAAGAGGGAGTCGCCCCATCAGGGACCCATTTAAAGAGAATCTCACTGTCAGTGACTCATTATAAAGAGGGAATGTTACCATCAGGGGCACCTTTTAAAGAGTGAGACACACCATCAGCAAAGCGTTTTAAAGAGTGAGTCTCTCCATCAGGGATCCATTTTAAAGAGGGAGTCTTTCTATCAGGGAGCCCTTTTAAAGAGTGTCTCACCATCCGTATTCAATTTTATAGAGATTGTCTCACCATCAGAGACCCTTTTAAAGAGGTAGTCTCAACCTCGGGGACCAATTTTAAAGAGTGAGACTCAGCATCAGGACCCATTTTAAAGTGTGAGTCTCACCATGAGGGACACCTTTTAAAGCGGGAGTCTCACCATCAGGATCCCTGATAACGACGGTTTTTCAGCATTAGGGGCCTCTTTAAAGAGAGTCTCAACATCAGGGACCCCATTTAAAGAGAGACTCTCACCATCAGGGACACCTTTTAAAGGGATAGTCTCACCATCAGGGATGCCTTTTACAGAGAGTGTCTCACAATCAGGTACCCATTTTAAAGAGAGAGCCTCACCATCAGGGACACCTTTTAAAGTTTCAGGAATACAGATCGCAAACCCACTCAAGTCGACATACAACACAGACTAGGCTGAGAGACTCTGCCGTCGTACCTGTCGCACACTCCTCAACCATCTCGTACACCAGCTCTACAGCAGACGCCGCAACCTTGAAACCAAAATAGAGTACATGTTGTCAGCCTGTGCTCAGGACACAGCAGAGCAGCTATGAGACACCGACAAACAGATGAGGCAACGGAACTACGCTACCTACATGCACACCATAACAGAAAGCTTGAGAAACTCGGCATCACCACCAGCAGCAACCAAGCCTCCCCCGGTATAACGGTTGCAACCACAGGGAAGTCCATCGTCAACTTTTACAACCACACCCTGCAACCAGACGAAATCGAACTTCTCAGCCGAGGGCTCAATTTCTGCCCCACCATCAAAATGGACCTCATCGGTCTTGCGGCAGACACAGAGGAATTCATCAGGAGAATGAGGCTCCGGGAATTCTTCCACGAATCCCAAGATATCAGCAGCGAACCCATTGAGACAATCAATGATCCGAACAGCAGACAGAGGGACCCGCAGTGCAGCAACCAAATAAGAAAGAGTCAAATTGGACCCCTCGGAAAGTCGCTGCCCTAAGCTTGAAATATATGCATCAAAGCCAGATTCATCAGCCGCACTCACAAGACAGTCCAGAATGTCACCCTAGCACAACGCAACGCCATCCACGCTCTCAAGACCAACCCAACCACGTCATCAAATCAGCGGACAAATGAGGAGCCATCGTCATACAGAACAGAATGGACTATTGCAAAGAAGCATTACCGATAACTGGACAACCGGGAACACTACAGACAATTACCCGCAGATCCGACCAAAGAACACACCCGCCAACTCAATAGACTGATCAAGTCTTCGATCCAGACTTCAAAGCATCCTATGCGCTCTAATCCCACGTACTCCCCGCGTGGGAGACTTCTACTGCCTCCCAAAGATACACAAAGCCAACGCACCCGGACGTACTTTCATATCTTGCAACGGAACCCTGTGCGAGAACCTCTCTGGATACGTCGTGGGCATCCTGAAACCCATCGTTAAGCTTCTGTCGCGACACTACAGACTTCTTACAGAAACTCAGCACCCACGGACCAGTTGAACCAGGAACACTCCTCGCCAAGATTGGACGTCTCGGCACTCTACACCAGTATCCCCCACGATGACAGCACCACGTAGCGACAGCCTCAGTACTCAACACCAACAACAGCCAATCTCCAGACGCCATCCTGCAACTCATCCACTTCATGCTTGACCACAATGTCTTCACCTTCGACAACAAGTTTTTTACCCAAACAAACGGAATAGCCATGGGGACCAAATTCGCACCCCAATATGCCAACATCTTCATGTACAAGTTCGAGCAAGACTTCTTCACTGCACAGGATATCCAGCCAACGCTATACACCAGATACATCGACGACATTTTCTTCCTATGGACCCACGGTGAAGAATCACTGAAAAGACTACACGATAACATCAACAAGTTCCATCCCAACATCAAACTCACCATGGACTACTCCTCAGAATCGGTTTCATTATTGGACACACGAATCTCCATCAAAGACGGACACCTCAGCACTTCACTCTACCGCAAGTCCACAGACAACCTCACGATGCTCCACTTCTCCAGCTTCCACCCTAACCACGTTAAAGAAGCCATCCCCTATGGACAAGCCCTGCGAATTCAAAGGATCTGCTAAGACGAGGAAGAACGCGACGGACACATACAGACGCTAAAAGACGCCCTTCGTAAGAACGGGATATGACGCTCGACTCATTGATCGACAGTTCCGACGGTAAACAGCGAAAAATCGCATAGGCCTCCTCAGAAGACGAACACGGGCCACAACCAAAAGAGTACCCTACGTCATGCAGTACTTCCTCGGAGCGGATAAACTACTCCATGTTCTTTGCAGCCTTCAACTTGTCATCGATAACGACGAGCACCTCACCAAGGCAATCCCCACGCCTCCACAACTCGCCTTCAAAGGGCCACCTAACCTCAAACAGACCATCGTTCGCAGCAAATTACCCAACTTTCAGGAGAACAGCCAGCACGACACCACACAACACTGCCACGGCAACCTCTGCAAGACATGCCAGATCATCAACAAAGATACCATCATCACACGTGAGGACAGCACCCACCAGGTACATGGTACATACTCATGTGACTCGGCCAACGTTGTCTACCTCATACGTTGCAGGAAAGGATGCCCCGGAGCATGGTACCTCAGCGAGACCATGCAGACACTGCAATAACTTATGATGAACACCGCGTAACAATAGCCAGGCGGGAGTGTTCCCTCCCAGTCGCGGAACACTTCAGCAGTCAAGGAAATTCAGCCTCCGATCTTCGGGTAAGCGTTCTCCATGGCGGGCTTCGAGACACATGACAACGCAAAATCGTAGGGCAGAAACTGATAGCCAAGTTCCGCACACATGAGGACGGCCTCAAACGGGATCTTGAGTTCATGTCACGATACATTTAACCCCACCTGACGTAGAGTCATCCAGACTCGTGTCGTTGTTGGCATGTTCTCTCTGCACAGATGCGGCCGGACCTGCTGTGATTTCCAGCAAAAAAAGTTTTTTGTTTTCCATACAGACACCAGCGTCTGCCACATATGACCCCTCGTGACCCCACCTCATTGTCTTTGATGTAATGTTTTCCTGGCTGACATGTTTGGACACCATCCACACCTTTCATTGCTGTGATTATCTCTCTGCCGAGGTGTGATAAAGGGCAGTTAGAAAGATGAACTGTAATCATCTGGCAGTGTTCTCTGACTATATATGCTGTGCCAAAATACATCTCTTCACTTCACCTGACGAAGGAGCAGCGCTCCGAAAGCTTGTGATTTCAAATAAAACTGTTGGACTATAACCTGGTGTTGTGCGACTTCTCTCACATTTGTCCACCTCTGTCCAACACCGGCATCTCCACAGCATTACCTTTTAAAGAGGGAGTCTCTCCATTAGCAACACCTTTTAATGAGGGAGTCTTTGTATCAGGGAACCCTTTTAAATAGGGAGTCTCTCCCTTGGGGAACCATTTTAAGGAGAGAGTCTTTCGAACACGGTCCCCTTTTAAAGAGGGAGTCTCACCATCAGGGACCCCTTTTAAAGAGAGAGTCTCACCATCAGGGATACCTTTTGAAGAGGAATTGTTTCCATCAGGGACATCTTTTAAGGAGAGAGTCTCAAAATCAGGGACACCTTTTAAACAGGGTGTGTTTCGATCAGGGACACCTTTTGAAGAGAGAGTCTCGGAATCAGGGATCCCTTTTAATGATGGAGTCTTTCTATCAGGGAGCCCTTTTAAAAAGGGAGTCTCACGCTTTTTAAAGAGTGTGTCTTTCGATCAAGGTTCCCTTTTAAAGAGGCTGTCTCACATTCAGGGACAACTTTTAAAGTGAGTGTCTCACCATCAGGGACATCTTTAAAAGAGGGAGTTACTCCATCAGTGACCCCTTTTAAAGAGAGAGTCTCAGCATCAGGGAGACATTTTAAAGAGGGTGTGTCGCCATCAGAGACACCTTTTAAAGAGGGTGCCTCCCCATCAAGGGCAACTTTTAAAGAGGGAGTATCCCAGTCAGGGCCCACTTTTAATGAGAGAGTCTCACCATCAGGGACCCCTTTTAAAGATGATGTCTTACCATCAGGGACCCCTTTTAAAGAGAAAATCTCACCATCAGGGATACCTGTAAAACAGGGAGTCTCGTCATGAGCGACAACTTTTAAACAGTGAGTCTCAACATCAGGACACCCTTTTAATGAGAGAGTCTCACCATCAGGCACCGCTTTTAAATAGTGAGTCTCAACATCGAGAATACCTTTTAAGGATAGAGTTTTTCTTTCAGGGACCCCTTTTAAAGAGGGAGTGTCACCCTCGGTGACCCATTTTAAAAAGAGAGGCTTTCTATCAGGGACCCCATTTAAAGAGGGCGTCTAAAAAGGGGTCCCTGATGGAAAGATTCTCTTTAAAAAAGCTCCCTGAAAGAAAGACTCCCTCTTTAAAAGGGTCTCTGATGGTGAGAGTCCCTTTTTAAAACGGCCGCCTGATAGGAAAACTCCCCCTTTAACAGGGTCTCTGACGGTGAGACTATTGCTTTGGTACGTGTGAAGAGATGCATATACATTACGTTGACAGTGTGCCCCGTCTAATTTATAACCAGTGTCAGCATCGAGCGCTCCCAGGGCAGGTACAGCACGGGTTGGTACAGTATAGAGCTCCCTTTATATTACCCCTTCCAGTGTGTCCACCACCATATAACCAGTCAGCATCGAGCGCTCCCAGGGCAGGTACAGCACGGGTTAGATACAGCGTAGATCTCCATCTGCATTACCCCGACATTGTGTCCCCCACTTTATACCCAGTGGCAGCATCGAGCGCTCCAAGGGCAGGTACAGCACTAGTTAGATACAGTGTAGAGCTCCATCTACATTAGCCTGACAGTGTGTCCCCTACTTTTTACCCACTGTCAGCATCGAGCGCACCGAGGGCAGGTACAGCACGGGTTAGATACAGTGTAGAGCACCCTCTACATTACCCTGACAGTGTCTCCGCACTTTATAACTAGTGTCAGCATCTAGCGCTCCCAGGGCAGGTACAGCACGGGTTAGATACAGTGTAGAGCTCCCTCTACATTACCCTGACAGTGGGTCCCCACTTTATAACCAGTGTCAGCATCGAGCGTTCCCAGGGCAGGTACAGCACGGGTTAGATACAGTGTAGAGCTCCCTCTATATTACCCCTGACAGTGTGTCCCCCACCTTATAACCAGTGTCAGCTCGAGCGTTCCCAGGGCAGGTACAGCACGGGTTAGATACAGTGTAGAGCTCCCTCTACAATAACCCGACATTGTGTCCCCCACTGTATACCCAGTGTCTGCATCGAGCGCTCCCAGCGCAGGTACAGCAAGGGTTAGATGCAGTGTAGAGCTCACTCTACATTAGCCTGACAGTGTGACCCCTACGTTATGCCCACTGTCAGCATCGAGCGTTCCCTGGGCAGGTACAGCACGTGTTAGATACAGTGTAGAGCTCACTCTACATTACCCCGATAGTGTGTCCCCCACCTTATACCCTGTGTGTATATCAAGGTCTCCCAGGGCAGGTACAGCACGGGCTGGACACAGTGTACAGCTCACTCTACATTAACCTGACCGTGTCTCCCCCACTTTATACCCAGTGTCAGCATCGAGCGCTCCCGGGGCAGGTATAGCACGAGTTAGATAGAGTGTAGAGCGCCCTCTACATTACCCTGGCAGTGTGTCCCCACTTTATAACCAGTGTCAGCATCGAGCGCTCCCAGGGCATTTACAGCATGGGTTAGATACAGTGTAAAGCTCCCTCTACATTACACTGACTGTGTCCCCCCCCCCCCTCCCCCCCCCCCACTTTATACACAGTGTCAGCATCGAGCGCTCCCAGGGAAGGTACAGCACGGGTTAGAAACAGTATAGAGCTCCCTCTACATTACCCTGTCAGTGTGCCTTGCACCATATTAAAGACAGGAGTCCTGCACAAATGCATTTGCAAGTCGCTGATGGAGAGATGGCGATGCAAGCTATGGCAATGGCTTTAAAGTGAACACGATGATTCAACGACTTTCAGGTGATATGAAATGTTATTTTATTGCACCCGTCTGGTACGGTCTGACCATATAACTCTTTATTCATTGACTGAACATATTACAGCCGTCACACAGTCTATTTCCAATGATAAACCTCGGGCACTCGAGAGGGTTCAGTGAGAGCAACATTCACAGATAAAGTGCAGTTAAAGGCACAGGTCACCAGGACCAGAGGTCAAACTCCTCTATCCGTGGTGGGTGTTGGGGAGAGGCTGGGGTTTGGGGAGATGGGGTGATTGAGGCTCCCCCAACCCCGTCTAAAGGCACTTTATGCGGGCAGCGTGTAATATCTTCAATCGATTTGGAATTCCGCTCATATCCCGACCAGATCCGTCTCGCGCTTTGATCCCCGGGCGGTCGGTCAAAGTTCCGGTTCGATCGCAAGCTCCAGGACGGATCAGTCCATCGCCCCTCCCCTCCCCCCACAACCACAGCACGAGATGACGGGGATGGAAGGATGTGCGAGGCTGACAGGGATAAATTCGCTCGCACCCCGCCCGCTCCAGGTTGCCAGCCCTCTCCGATTGGGTCCGGGCACAATTCAGCGGTTGTGGGGATGCAGCGATAGTCAGCCTCAGCAGAGTGGGACGCGAGTCCCGTGTAGGCAGCAGCGGGTGGTTTGGGTGGAAACGGCAGATTCCCTTCCCTGAACAACAAATCAGCCAGAATCTCACTGAATGACGGAACAGGCTCGAGGGGCTGAATCGCCTCCTCCTGTGACTGTGAAACGGGCTCGAGGGGCTGAATGGCCTCCTCCTATTCCTGTATAACGGGCAGGAGGGGCTGAATGGCCTCCTCCTAAACCTGTGTAACGAGCTCGAGCGACTGAATGGCCTCCTCCTTTTCTTGTGTAACAGTTTCGAGCGGCTGAATGGCATACTACTGTTTCTGTGTAACAGGCTCGAGGGGCTGAATGGCCTCCTCCTGTTCCTGTGTAACAGTTTTGCGGTGCTGAATGTCCCACTCCTGTTGCTGTGGAAAGGGCTAGAGGGCTGAATCGCCACCTCCTGTTCCTGTGTAATAGGCTCGAGGGACTAAATGGGCCTACTCCTGTTCCTGTGTAACAGGCTTGAGGGACTGAATGGCCTCCTCCTGTTCCTGTGTAACGGGCTCGAGGGGCTGAATGGCCTCCTCCTACTACTCTGTAATGGGCTCGAGGGGCTGAATGGCCTCCTCCTATTCCTGTGTAACGGGCTCGAGGCGCTGAATTGCCTCTTCCTTTTCCTGTGTAACAGGTTCGAGAGGCTGAATGGCCTACTCCTGTTCCTGTGTAACTTGCTCGAGGGGCTGAATGGCCTCCTCCTGTTCCTGTGTAACAGGCTCGAGGGGCTGAATGTGCCTACTCCTGTTCCTGTGTAATAGGCTTGAGGAGCTGAATGGGCCTCCTCCTGTTACTGTGTAACAGGCTCGAGGTGCTGAATGGGCCTCCTCCTGTTCCTGTGTAACAGGCTCGAGGGGCTGAATGTCCACCTGTTCCTGTGTAACTGTCTCGAGGGGCTGATTGTGCCTCCTCCTGTTCCTGTGTATTGGGCTCGAGGGGCTGAATAGCCTCCTCCTGTTCCTGTGTAACGGGTTCATGGGGCTGAATGGCCTCCTCCTGTTCCAATGGAAAAGGCTCGAAGGGCTGAAAGGGTATCCTCCTGCTCCTGTGTAACGGGCTCCATGTGCTGAACGGCCTCCTCCTGTTCCTGAGTAACAGGCTTGAGGGGCTGAATGGGCCTCCTCCTGTTCCTGTGTATCGGGCTCGAGGGGCAGAATGGCCAGCTGTTCCTGTGTAACAGGCTCGAGGGTCTGAATGGCCTCCTTCTGTTCCTTTAGTAACAGGCTCGAGTGGGGCTGAATGGCCACCTCCTGTTCCTGTAAAACGAGCTCGAGGGGCTGAATGGCCTCCTCCTCTTCCTGTGTAACGGGCTCGAGGGTCTGAATGGGCCTCCTCTTGTTCCTGTGTAATGGACTGAATGGACCTACTCTTATTCCTAGGCAACAGGTTCGAGTATCTGAATGGGCCTCCTCCTTTTGCTGTGTAATGCGCTCGAGGGGCTGAATGGCCTCCTCCTGTTCCTGTGTTACAGGCTCGAGGGATGAATGGGACTCTTCCTGTTCCAATGTAACAGGCTCGAGTGTGGCTGAATGGCCCCTTCCTGTTCCTATATTAACAGACTCCAGGGTGCTGATTGGCCGCCTCCTGTTCCTATAGTAACAGGCTCGAGGGGGCTGATTGGCCTACTCCTGTTCCGAGGAGTCAACCAGTTGTTGTTTTCCCACAAATATGCCAATTTGGTGGCTAATCCCTAAAGTTGAGGAAAAGATCCAAGCCCAATCAGGATTGGTACGTCACTAACATAAACACCTCCCTTCCATAGAAACTATTCGGGCAGCCAAGGGGCAGAACTGAGGGAGCGCCACACTGTCGGAGGGGCAGTATTAAGGGAGCACCGCACTGTCGAAGGGCGTTACTGAGGGAACGCCACACTGTCAGTGGAGCAGTACTGAGGGAGCGCTTCACTGTGGGAGGATCAGTACAGAGCGAGCGCTGCACTTTCTGAGGGACCAGTATTGAGGGACCGCTCCTCTGTTATAGTGGCAGTACTGAGGGAGCGCTGCAGCGTTGGAGCGTTATGATTTTTTTTTTATTCGTTGCTGTGCTTTGGGCGTCCCTGGAAAGGCCAGCAATTATTCTTCATCTATAATTGCCCTCGAGAAGGCGTTGGTGAGCCGCCTTCTAATACCGCTGCAGTCCATGTGCTGAAGGTACTCCCACAGTGCTGTTTGGGAGAAATTCCCAGCGTTTTGACCCAGCGACGATGAAGTATCGGCGATATATTTCTATGTCAGGATCATGTGTGACTTGGAGATGAACTTGGAGGTGGTGGTGTTCCCATACGCCTGCTTCCCTTGTCCTTCTAGGTGGAAGAGATCACGGGTTTGGGAGGTGCTGCCGAAGAAGCCTTGATGAGCTGCTGCAGTGCATCTTGTAGATGGTACACACTGCAGCCACGGTACGCCGGTGGTGTAGGGAGTGAACGTTTAAGATTTTTGATTGGGTGCCAACCAAGTGGGTTGCGTTGTCCTGGATGATGTCGAGCTTCTTGAGTGTTGTAGGCGCTGCACTCATCCAGGAAAGTGGAGTTTATCTCCATCACACTCCTTACTTGTGGCAAGTAGATGGAGAAAAGACTTTGGGGAGTCAAAGCTGAGACACTCGCAGCCTCTGATCTGCTCCTGTTCCCACAGTATTTATGTGGCTGGTCCAGTGAAGTTTCTGTTCAATGGTGAACCCCAGTTGTTGATGGTGGGTGATTCGGTAATGGCAATGCCGTTGAATGTCAAGGAGCAGTGGTTAGACTCTCGCTTTTTGGAGATAATCATTCCCTGGCACTTCTGTGGCGTGAATGTTACCTGCCACTTATCAGTCCAAGCCTAAACGTAGTCCAGGACTTGTTGCATGCGGGCATGGACTGCTTCATTATCTGAGGATTTGTGGTGGAAGAAAAACTGTGCAGTCATCAGCGAACATTCCCATTTCTCATCTTATGCTGGAGGGAAGGCCATTGATAAAGCAGCTGAACATGGTTGGGCCGAGGAAACTGCACTGAGGAACTCCTGCAGCGAAGTACTGGGGCTGAGATGATTGACCTTCAACCACTACAACCATCTAACTTTGTGCTAGGTATAACTCCAGCCAGTGGAGCGTTTTCCCTCTGATTCCCAATGGCTTCAATTTTACTAGGACTCCTTGATGCCAGACTCGGTCAAATGCTGCCTTGATGTCAAGGGAAGTCACTCTCACCACACCTCTGGAATTCATCTACTTTGTCCATGTTTGGACCAAAGCTGTAATGAGGTCGGAAGAGGAGTGGTCTTAGCGGATCCCAAACTGGGCATCAGTGAGCAGGTTATTGGTGAGTAAGTACCACTTGATAGCAGTGTCGAGTACACCTTCCATCACTTTGCTGATGATTCAGAGTAAACTGATGGGGCGGTAATTGGCCGGGTTGGATTTGTCCTGCTTTTTGTGGACAGGACATACCTGGGTAGTTTTTCACACTGTCGGATAGATGCCAGTGTTGTTGCTGCAGTGGAGCAGCTTGGCTAGAGGCTCGGCTAGTTCTGGATCACACGTCTTCAGCACGATAGCCGGGATTTGTCGGGGCCTTTGTTTTATCCAATGGGCTCAGTAATTTTTTGATGTCACGTGGAGTAAATCGAATTGGCTGAAGACTAGCTCCTGTGATGGTGGGGACCTCAGGAGGAGGCCGATATGTCATCCAATCGGCAGATCTGGCTGAAGATGGTTGCAAACACTTGAGCCTTGTCTTTTGTCCTCACGTCGTGGGCTCCACCATCATTGAAGATGCGGATATTCAAGGAGCTTCAACCTCACGTTAGTTGTTTGATGGTCCACCACCATTCACGACTGGATGTGGCAGGACTGCAGAGCCTTGATCTGATCCGTTGATTGTGGGATCGCTTCGCCCTGTCTATAGCAGGCTGTTTCCGCTTCCCCAGGTTGGCACCTCATTTTCAGGTGCGCCTGATGCTGCTCCCGGCATGCTCTGCTACAAGCCGCCTAACCTCAAAAGTACCATCGTTCGCAGCAGATTACCCATCTTTCAGGAGAACAGCAACCACGACACCACACAACCCTGCCACGGCAACCTCTGCAAGACATGCCAAATCATGGACACAGATACCATCATCACACGTGAGGACACTACCCACCAGGTACATGGTTCATACTCATGTGACTCGGCCAACGTTGTCTACCTGATACGTTGCAGTAAAGGATGCTCCAGAGCATGGTACATCGGCGAGACCATGAAGACACTGAGACAACATATGAACGGACACCGCGCAACAATCGCCAGGTAGGAGGGTTGCCTCCCAGTCGGGGAACACTTCAGCAGTCAGGGGCATTCAGCCTCGGATCTGCGGGTAAGCGTTCTCCAAGGCGGCCTTCGGGATACACGACAGCGCAAAATCATAGAGCAGAAACTGATAGCCAAGTTCCGCACTCATGAGGATGGCCTCAATCGCGATATCGGGTTCATGTCACGATACAGAACGTGACTTGACATCATGGCCGGTCTTTCCAGGTTTTGTTTTAAAAAGACTGACACGACAAAACTGGAGAGGATATGCGGCCAGCAGGTGTTTTGACACGTTGGACCCCCTGGGACACATCTCATTGTCTTGGCTGTGCTTTTAGTGTGTCTTTGATGTTGGGAAAGATTTGAATACATTTTTACTGTGTTTATATTGTGAATTCTGGGAGATTCTCTCACAGCTACCTTACCTGAAGAAGGAGCGAACAGCTCCGAAAGCTTGTAAAATTAAATAAATCTGATGGACTATAACCTGGTGTTGTGCGACTTCTGATTTTTGTACACCCCAGTCCAACGCCGGCATCTCCACATCATGACAATCCTTATTGAACTAGGATTGGTCCCCTGGATTGATGGCAATGGTAGAGTGAGCGATATGCCGGGCAATGAGGTTACAGAATACAATTCTGCTGCTGCTGATGGCCCATCGCGCCTCAAGGATGCCCAGTCTTGAGATGCTAGATCGGTTCTGAATCTATCCCATTTAGCACGGTTGTAGTGCCGCACAACAGGATGGAGGGTGTCCCCAGTGTGAAGACGGGACTTCGTCTCCACAATGACTGTGCGATGGTTACATCTACCAAGGCTGTCATGGACAGATGAATCTGCGACAGGTGCATCTGCGACAGGCAGATTGGTGAGGACGAGTTGAAGTAAATGTTTGCCTCATGTTGGTTCTCTGACCTCCTGTCGCATGCCCAGACTGCTATGTCCTTCAGGATTCGGCCAGCTCGTTCAGTAGTGGAGCTACCGAGCCACTCTTGGTGATGGACATTGAATTCCCCCACCCAGAGTACATTCTGTTTCCATGCTGCTCTCAGAGCTTCTTCCAAGTGGTGTTCGACATGGATGAGTACTGATTCATCAGCTAAGGGAGGGCGGTATGTGGAAATCAGCAGGAGGGTTCCTTGCCCATGCTCAACCTCAAGGTATGTGTCTTCAGTGGGTCCGGAGTCAAAGTTGCTTTCCCTTCGCTTTAAGTGTTTGATGGGGCAGTGTAGAGGGCGACTTACTCTGTATCTAACCCGAGCTGTACCTGCCCTGGGAGCGTTTGATGGGGCAGTTTGGAAGGGAGCTTTACTCTGTATCTAACCAGTGCTTTTCCTGCTTTGGGAGTGTTAGATGGGCTAGTTTACAAGGAGCTTTCCTCTCTATCTAACTCATGCTGTACCTATACTGGGTCTGATTGATGGGTCAGTGCAGAGTAAGCTTTATTCCGTATCTAATCCGTGCTGTACATGCCCGGGAGTGCTCGATGCTGTCACTGTGTATAATGTGGGGACAGACTGTCAGGGTAATGTATAGATACTCTGTATCTAACCAGTGCTTTTCCTGCTTTGGGAGTGTTAGATGGGCAAGTTTACAAGGAGCTTTCCTCTCTATCTAACTCATGCTGTACCTATACTGGGTCTGATTGATGGGTCAGTGCAGAGTAAGCTTTATTCCGTATCTAACCCGTGCTGTACCTGCCCTGGAAGCGCTCGATGCTGACACTGGGTATAAAGTAGGGTCACACTGTAGGGGTAATGCCGATGGAGTTCTACAGTGTATCTAACCCGTGCTGTACCTGCCCTGGGAGCGATCGATGCTGACACTGGGTATAAAGTCGGTCACACTGTCAGGGTATTGTATAGGGAGCTCTACATTGTATCTAATCCGTGCTCTACCTGCCCTGGGATCGCTCGATGCTGACACTGGGTATACAGTGGAGGACACACTGTCACGGTAATTTAGAGGGAGCTCAACACTGTATCTAACCCGTGCTGTACATGCTCTGGTAGTGTTCGATGCTGTCACTGTGTATAAAGTGGGGGACACACTGTCTTGGTACTGAAGAGGGAGCTCAACACTGTATCTAACCCGTGCTGTTCCTGCCCCGGGAGTGCTCGATGCTGACACTTGGTATAAAGTGGGGGACACACTGTCAGGGTGATGTAGAGGGAGCTCTACACTGTATCTTACCCATGCTGTACCTGCCCTGGGAGCGCTCGATGCTGACACTGGGTACAAAGTGGAGACAAGCTGTCAGGGTAATGTAGAGGGAGCTCTACACTATATCTAATCCGTGCTGTACCTGCCCCGGGTGCGCTCGATGCTGACACTAGGTATAAAGTGGAGACACACTGTCAGGCTAATGTAGAAGGAGCTCAACACTGTATCGAACCCGTGCTGTAGCTACCCTGGGAGCGCTCGATGCTGACAATGAGTATAAAGTGGGGGAAACACTGTCAGGGTAATGTAGAAGGAGCTCTACACTGTATCTAACCCGTGCTGTACCTGCCCTGGGAGCGCTCGATGCTGACTCTGGCAAGCCGGACGCTTCCACCATTTGCTCCTCATGAACCTTGGATGTAACAATCTAAATCAAGTCTTTCACTCCCCGTGTTTAAACAGAGTCGTCACTGGCCTCGGAAGAGCAGCAGAATGGAAGATGGGCCATCTCCTTTTGGACACAGTGCCGCACACTGACAGCCAGAAACAACAAGCAACGGCGAGAAATCATCCTCTCCTGCCTTAAACTCATCCAGAACCTGACCATGGCCATCTTCCCCGGGGCAAATTGGTGGCAAATCCCAAAGTTGTAGGAGCAGATCCAGGCCCGTTCGGGATTGGCACTTCCATCCCATAATCCCTCTCGCTTCCACAGAAACTATTCGGGCAGCCGAGAGGCAGAACGGAGGGAGCGCTGCACTGTCAGAGACTCCGTACTGAGAGAGGGCTGCACTGTCGGAAAGGAAGTACTGATGGAGCGCTGCACTGTCGGAGGGGCAGAACTGAGGGAGCGCAGCACTGTCGGAGGGGCAGCACTGAGGGAGCGCTGCACTGACGGAGGGGCAGTACTGTGGGAGCGCTGCACCAACGGAGGGTCAGACTGAGGGAGAGCTGCACTGTCGGATGGGTCAGTACTGAGGGAGCACTGCACCGTCAGAGGGGCAGTACTGAGGGAGCGCTGCACTGTCGGAGGTGCAGGACTGAGGGAGCGCCGCACTGTCAGAGGGTCAGTACTGAGGGAGAGCTGCACTGATGGAGGGACAGTGCTGCGGGTGCGCTGCAATGACGGAGTCTTGGTACTGAGGGAGCACTACACTCTCGGAGGGAAGGTATTGAGGGAGCGCTGCACTGACAGAGAGTCAGACTGAGGGAGCAAAGCACGGTCGGAGGGTCAGTACTGAGGGATCGCTGCACTGTTGGAGGGGCAGTACTGAGGGAGCAATGCAGTCTCAGAGGGGCAGTACTGAGGGAGCACCGCACTGTCGGAGAGGCAGTACCGAGGAAGCGCCGCACTGTCGGAGGGGCAGTACTGAGGGAGCGCTGGACGGTTGGAGGGGCAGTACTGAGGGAGCGCTGCACTGTTGGAGGGGCAGTACTGAGGGAGCGCTGCACTCTTTACGGGGCAGTACTGAGGGAGAGCTGCACAGTCGGAGGGGCAGTGCTGAGGGACTACTGCATTGTCGTAGGGGCAGTACTGAGGGAGCACTGCTCTGTCGGTGGGGTAGTACTGAGGGAGCACTGCACTGTCAGATCGGCTGTACTGAGGGAGCGCCGCACTGTCGGAGGGTCAGTACTGATGGAGCACCGCACTGTCAGAGGATCAGTGCCGAGGGAGAGCTCCACTGATGGAGGGTCAGTAATGAGTGAACTCTACACTATCGGAGGGGTAGTACTAAGGGAGCGCTGCACTGTCGGAGGGGCAGTACTGAGGGAGCTCTGCACTGTCCGTGGGGCAGTACTGCGATGGCGCAGCACTGTCGGAGGGGAAGTAATGAGGGAGCGCTGCACTGACGGAGGGGCTGTACTGAGGGAGCGCTGCACTGTCGAAGGGACAGCACTGAGGGAGCGCTGCATTAATAGAGAGTCAGACTGAGGGAGCGCTGCACTGTTGGACGGGCAGTACTGATGGAGCACCGCACTGTCGGAGGGGCGGTAATGAGGGAGCGCTGCACTGATGGAGGGACAGTGTTGCGGCTGCACTGCAATGAAAGTGTGGCGGTATTGAGGGAGCGCTTCACTGATGGAGAGTCAGATTGAGGGAGCATTGCACGGTAGGAGGGTCAGTACTGAGGGATCTTTTTCCTGTTGCAGGGGCAGTAATGTGGGAGCACTGCATTGTCGGAGGGGCAGGACTGAGGGAGCTCTGCACTATGGGAGGGGCAGTACGGAAGAAACACCGCATTGTCGGAGGGGCAGTACTGAGGGAGCGCTGCACTGTCGGAGGGGATGTACAGAGGGAGAATGCACTGTTGGAGGGGCAGTACTGAGGGAGCGCACACTATTGGAGGGGCAGTACTGAGGGAGCTCTGAACTTTCGGAAGGGCAGTCCCGTTTGAGCGCTGCACTTTTGGACGGGCAGTACTAAGGGACGCTGCACTTTGGGAGGGGCAGTACTGACGGAGTACCGCACTTTCGGAGGGGCAGTAATGAGGGAGCTCTGCCCTGTCGGTGAGTCAGTACCGATGGAGCACCGCATTGTCGGAGGGGCAGTACTCAGAGAGCGCTGCACTGTCGGATGGGCATTACTAAGGGAGCGCTGCACTGTTGGAGGGGCAGTACTGAGGGAGCGGTGCACTGTTGGGGGATCAGTACTGAGGGAGCGCTGCACTGTCGGAGGGGCAGTACTGAGGAAGCGTTGCACTGTCGGAGTGGCAGTACTGAGGGAGCGCTGAACTGTCGGAAGCGCAGTACCGAGGGAGCGCTGCACTGTGGGACGGGCAGTACTAAGGGATGCTGCACTGTGGGAGCGGCGTTACTAAGTGAGCCCCGCACTGTCGAAGAGGCAGTACGGAGGGAGCGCCGCACTGTCAGAGGGACAGTGTTGAGGGAGCGCTGCACAACTGGAAGAGCAGTACTGTGGGAGCGCTGCACTGTCTGAGGGGCAGTACCGATGGAGCGCCGCACTTCGGAGGGGCAGTACTGAGGCAGCGCTGCCTTGTCAGAGGGGCAGTACTGAGGGAGCGCTGAAATGTTGGAGGGGCAAAACTGAGGGAGCGCTGCTCTGTTTACGGGGCAGTAGCGAGGGAGCGCTGAACTGTCGCACGTGCAGTGCTGGGGGAGCGCTGCGCTGTAGGAGGGGCAGTGCTGAGGGAGTGCTGCACTGTCGGAGGGGCATTACTGAGGGTGGGCCGCACTGTCACAGGGTCAGTACTGAGGGAGTGCTGCACTGACGGATGGGCACTACAGAGGGAACACTGCACTGTCGGAGGGGCAGTACTTAGTGAGCGCTGCACTGTCGGATGGGCAGTACTGAAGGAGCTCTGTACTGCCGGAGGGGCAGTACTGAGGGAGCTCTGCACTGCAGGAGGGGCAGTACTGTGGGAGCGCTGAACTACCGGAGGTGCAGTAATGAGGGAGCGCAGCACTGACGGAGGGGCAGTACAGTGGGAGCGCGGCACTGTCGATGGGCAGTACTGAGGGAGCGCTGCACTAATGCAGAGTCAGACTGAGGGAGCGCTGCACTGTTGGACGGGCAGTACTGAGGGAGCGCCGCACTCTCAGAGGGGCAGAACTGAGGGAGCGTGCACTGATGGAGGGGGAGTGCTGAGGGTGCGCTGCAATGATGGAGTTGTGGTAATGAGTGAGCACTGCACTCTCGGAGGGAAGTTATTGATGGAGCGCTGCACTGATGGAGAGTCGCACTGATGGAGAGTCAGACTGAGGGAGTACTGCAGGCTCAGAGGCGCAGAACTGAGGGAGCACTGCACTGATGGAGGGGCAGTACTGAGGGAGCGCTGCACTGCCAGAGGGTCAGACTGAGGGAGCGCTGCACTGTCAGAGAGTCAGTACTGAGGGAGCGCTGCACTGTCGGAGTGGGAGCGATGAGTGAGCGCCGCACTGTCGGACGGGCAGTTCTGAGGGGCGCTGCACTGTGGAAGGGGCAGTATTGAGGGAGCGCTGAACTGTCGGAAGGCCAGTACCGATGGAGCGCTGCACTGTCGGACGGGCAGTACTAAGGGGGGCAGCACTGTGCGAGGGGCAGTACTGAGGGAGCACAGCACTGTCGGACGGGCAGAACTGAGGGAGCGCTGCCCTGCTGGAGGGGCAGTACTGAGGGAGCGCTGCACTATGGGAGGGGCAGTACTGAGGGAGCTCTGCACTGTCGTAGGGGCAGTACCGATGGATTACCGCACTGTCGGAGGTGCAGTACTGCTTGGGAGCTGCACTGTCGGAGGGGCAGTACTGAGTGAGCGCCGCACTGCTGGAGGGGTAGTACTGAGGGAGCGCTGCACTGTCGGTATGGCAGTACTGAGGGACCTCTGCACTTTCGGAGGGTAGTACTGAGGGAGCGCTGCACTGTCGGAGGTGCAGTACTGAGGGAGCTCTGCATTGTCGGAGGGACAGTATTGAGGGTGCGCTGCACTGTCGGAGGAGCAGTACTGAAGCAGCGCTGAACTGTCGGAGGGGCAGTAATGAGGGAGCACAGCACTGACGGATGGGCAGTACTGTGGGAGCGCTGCACTAATGCAGAGTCAGACTGAGGGAGCGCTGCACTGTTGGACGTGCAGTACTGAGGGACCGCCGCACTGTCGGAGGGGCAGTACTGAGGGAGCGTGCACTGATGGAGGGGGCGTGCTGAGGGTGTGCTGCAATGATGGAGTCGTGGTAATGAGTGAGCACTGCACTCTCGGAGGAAGTTATTTAGGGAGCGCTGCACTGATGGGGAGTCAGATTGAGGGAGCAGTGCACGGTGGGAAGGTCAGTACTGAGGGATCGCTGCACTGTTGGAGGGGCAGTACTGAGGGAGCACTGCAGTCTCAGAGGTGCAGAACTGAACGAGCACTGCACTGACGGAGGGGCAGTACAGAGGGAGCGCTGCACTGACAGAGGGTCAGACTGAAGGAGCTCTGCACTGTCGGACGGGCAGTTCCGATGGATCACCGCACTGTCAGAGTGGGAGTACTGAGGGAGCGCCGACCTTTCGGAGGGGCAGTACTGAGAGAGCGCTGCACTGTCGGAGGGGCAGTACTGAGGGAGCGCTGAACTGTCGGATGGGCAGTACCAAGGGAGCGCTGCACTGTCGGAAGGGTAGCAATAAGGGATGCTGCACTGTGGGAGGGGCAGTACTGAGGGAGCACAGCACTGTCGGAGGGGCAGTATTGAGGGAGCGCTGCCCTGCTGGAGGGGCAGTACTGGGCGCGCTGCACTGTCGGAGGGGCAGTACTGCGTGACCTCTGCACTGTCGGAGGGGCTGTACCGAAGGAGCACTGCATTGTCGGAGGGGCAGAACTGAGGGAGCGCTGCACGGTTGGAGGGACAGTACTGAGGGAGTGCCGCACTGCCGGAGGGGAAGTACTGAGGGAGCGCTGCACTGTCGGAGGGGCAGTACTGAGGGAGCGCTGCACTGTCGGAGGGGCAGTACGAGGGAGCGCTGCACTGTGGGACGGGCAGTACTTATGGACACTGCATTGTGGAAGGGTTAGTACTGAGTGAGTACCGCACTGTCGGAGAGGCAGTAGCGAGGGAGCGCCCCACTCTTGGAGGAGCTTTACTGAGGGAGCGCTGCACTGCTGGATGGGCAGCAGGAGAGAGCGTTGCACTGTCGGTGGGGCAGTACTGAGGGAACACTGCACTGTCGGAGGGGCAGTACTGAGTGACCGCTGCACTGTAGGAGGGTCAGTACTGAGGGAGCACTGCACTGCTGGAGGGACAGAAATGAGGGAGCGCTGCACTGTCGGATGGGCAGTGCTGCAGAAGCGATGCACTGTCGGAGGGGCAGTGCTGAGTGAGCGCTGCACTGTCGGAGGCGCAGTACCGAGGGAACGCATCACTGTCGGAGGGGCAGTCCTGAGGGAGCGCTACATTATCGGAGGGGCAGTACTGAGGGAGCACTGCACTGTCAGAGGGGCAGTACTGAGGGAGCGCCACACTGTCGGAGGGGCAGAAGTGAGGGAGGGCCGCACTGTCAGAGGGACAGCACTGAGGGATTGCTGCACTGACGGATGGGCAGCACTGAGTGAGCACTGCACTGTCGGAGGGGCAGTAATGAGGGAGCGCGGCACTGTTGGAGGGGCAGTAATGTGGGAGCGCTGCACTGACGGATGGGCCGTAATGAGGGAGCGCTGCACTGTCGAAGGGGCAGTACTGAGGGAGAGCTGCACTAATGGACAGTCAGACTGAGGGAGCGCTGCACTGTTGGACTGGAAGAAATGAGGGAGCGCCGCACTGTCGGAGGGTAAATACTGAGGGAGCGCTGCACTGATGGAGGGGCAGTGCTGCGGGAGTGCTGCACTGTCGGAGGGGCAGGTCCGAGGGAGCGCCGCACTGTCGGAGGGGCAGTTCTGAGGGAGCGCTGCACTATCGGAGTGGCAGTACTGAGGGAGCACTGAACTCTCAGAGGGGCAGTACTGAGGGAGCGCTGCATTGTCGGACCGGCAGTACTGAGGGAGCACTGCACTGTCAGAGAGGCAGTACTGAGGGAGCGCCGAACTGTCGGAGGGGCAGTACTGAGGGTGGGCCGCACTGTCACAGGGTCAGTACTGAGGGAGTGCTGCACTGACGGATGCGCACTACAGAGGGAACACTGCACTGTCGGAGGGCCAGTACTTAGTGAGCGCTGCACTGTCGGATGGGCAGTACTGAAGCAGCTCTGCACTGTCGGAGGGGCAGTACTGAGGGAGCTCTGCACTGTCGGAGGGGCAGTACTGAGGGAGCACTGCACTGTCGGAGGGGAAGTAATGAGGGAGCGCAGCACTGACGGAGGGGCATTACAGTGGGAGCGCGGCACTGTCGATGGTCAGTACTGAGGGATCGCTGCACTGTTGGAGGGGCAGTACTGAGGGAGCACTGCAGTCTCAGAGGGGCAGTACTGAGGGAGCACCGCACTGTCGGAGAGGCAGTACCAGCGAAGCGCCGAACAGTCGGAGGGGCAATACTGAGGGAGTGCTGCAATGCTGGAGGGGCGGTACTGAGGAAGCACTGCACTGTCGGAGGGGCAGTACCGATGAAGCGCCGCACTGTCGGAGGGGCAGTACTGAGGGAGCGCTGGACGGTCGGAGGGGCAGTACTGAGGAACGCTGCACTGTTGGAGGGGCAGTACTGAGGGAGCGCTGCACTCTTTACGGGGCAGTACTGAGGGAGAGCTGCACAGTCGGAGGGGCAGTGCTGAGGGACTACTGCATTGTCGTAGGGGCAGTACTGAGGGATCACTGCTCTGTCGGAGGGGTAGTACTGAGGGAGCACTGCACTGTCAGATCGGCTGTACTGAGGGAGCGCCGCACTGTCGGAGGGTCAGTACTGATGGAGCACCGCACTGTCAGAGGATCAGTGCCGAGGAGAGCTCCACTGATGGAGGGTCAGTAATGAGTGAACTCTACACTATCGGAGGGGTAGTACTAAGGGAGCGCTGCACTGTCGGAGGGGCAGTACTGAGGGAGCTCTGCACTGTCGGAGGGGCAGTACTGCGATGGCGCAGCACTGTCGGAGGGGAAGTAATGAGGGAGCGCTGCACTGACGGAGGGGCTGTACTGAGGGAGCGCTGCACTGTCGAAGGGACAGTACTGAGGGAGCGCTGCATTAATAGAGAGTCAGACTGAGGGAGCGCTGCACTGTTGGACGGGCAGTACTGATGGAGCGCCGCACTGTCGGAGGGGCGGTAATGAGGGAGCGCTGCACTGATGGAGGGACAGTGTTGCGGCTGCACTGCAATGAAAGTGTGGCGGTAATGAGGGAGCAGTGCACTCTCGGAGGGAAGGTATTGAGGGAGCGCTGCACTGATGGAGAGTCAGATTGAGGGAGCATTGCACGGTAGGAGGGTCAGTACTGAGGGATCTTTTTCCTGTTGCAGGGGCAGTAATGTGGGAGCACTGCATTGTCGGAGGGGCAGGACTGAGGGAGCTCTGCACTATGGGAGGGGCAGTACCGAAGAAACACCGCACTGTCGGAGGGACAGTACTGAGGGTAGCGCTGCACTGTCGGAGGGGAAGTACAGAGGGAGAATGCACTGTTGGAGGGGCAGTACTGAGGGAGCGCACACTATTGGAGGGGCAGTACCGAGGGAGCTCTGAACTTTCGGAAGGGCAGTCCCGTTTGAGCGCTGCACTTTTGGACGGGCAGTACTAAGGGACGCTGCACTTTGGGAGGGGCAGTACTGACGGAGTACCGCACTTTCGGAGGGGCAGTAATGAGGGAGCTCTGCCCTGTCGGTGAGGCAGTACCGATGGAGCACCGCATTGTCGGAGGGGCAGTACTCAGAGAGCGCTGCACTGTCGGATGGGCATTACTAAGGGAGCGCTGCACTGTTGGAGGGGCAGTACTGAGGGAGCGGTGCACTGTTGGGGGATCAGTACTGAGGGAGCGCTGCACTGTCGGAGGGGCAGTACTGAGGAAGCGTTGTACTGTCGGAGTGGCAGTACTGAGGGAGCGCTGAACTGTCGGAAGCGCAGTACCGAGGGAGCGCTGCACTGTGGGACGGGCAGTACTAAGGGATGCTGCACTGTGGGAGCGGCGTTACTAAGTGAGCCCCGCACTGTCGAAGAGGCAGTACGGAGGGAGCGCCGCACTGTCAGAGGGACAGTGTTGAGGGAGCGCTGCACAACTGGAAGAGCAGTACTGTGGGAGCGCTGCACTGTCGGCGGGGCAGTACTAAGGGAGCTCTGCACTGTCTGAGGGGCAGTACCGATGGAGCGCCGCACTTCGGAGGGGCAGTACTGAGGCAGCGCTGCCTTGTCAGAGGGGCAGTACTGAGGGAGCGCTGAACTGTTGGAGGGGCAAAAATGAAGGTGTGCTGCACTGTTTACGGGGCAGTAGCGAGGGAGTGCTGAACTGTCGGACGGGCAGTGCTGGGGGAGCGCTGCGCTGTAGGAGGGGCAGTGCTGAGGGAGTGCTGCACTGTCGGAGGGGGAGTACCGAGGGAGCGCCGCACTGTCGGAGGGGCAGTACTGGGGGAGCGCTGCATTGTCGGAGCGGCAGTACTGAGGGAGCACTGCACTGTCAGAGAGGCAGTACTGAAGGAGCGCCGAACTGTCGGAGGGGCATTCCTGAGGGTGGGCCGCACTGTCACTGGGTCAGTACTGAGGGAGTGCTGCACTGACGGATGGGCACTACAGAGGGAAAACTGCACTGTCGGAGGGGCAGTACTTAGTGAGCGCTGCACTGTCGGATGGGCAGTAATGAAGGAGCTCTGTACTGCCGGAGGGGCAGTACTGAGGGAGCTCTGCACTGTAGGAGGGGCAGTACTGTGGGAGCGCTGAACTGTCGAAGTGGCAGTAATGAGGGAGCGCAGCACTGACGGAGAGGCAGTACAGTGGGAGCGCGACACTGTCGATGGGCAGTACCGAGGGAGCGCTGCACTAATGCAGAGTCAGATTGAGGGAGCGCTGCACTGTTGGACGGGCAGTACTGAGGGAGCGCCGCACTCTCAGAGGGGCAGAACTGAGGGAGCGTGCACTGATGGAGGGGGAGTGCTGAGGGTGCGCTGCACTATGGGAGGGGCAGTACCGAAGAAACACCGCACTGTCGGAGGGACAGTACTGAGGGTAGCGCTGCACTGTCGGAGGGGAAGTACAGAGGGAGAATGCACTGTTGGAGGGGCAGTACTGAGGGAGCGCACACTATTGGAGGGGCAGTACCGAGGGAGCTCTGAACTTTCGGAAGGGCAGTCCCGTTTGAGCGCTGCACTTTTGGACGGGCAGTACTAAGGGACGCTGCACTTTGGGAGGGGCAGTACTGACGGAGTACCGCACTTTCGGAGGGGCAGTAATGAGGGAGCTCTGCCCTGTCGGTGAGGCAGTACCGATGGAGCACCGCATTGTCGGAGGGGCAGTACTCAGAGAGCGCTGCACTGTTGGATGGGCATTACTAAGGGAGCGCTGCACTGTTGGAGGGGCAGTACTGAGGGAGCGGTGCACTGTTGGGGGATCAGTATTGAGGGAGCGCTGCACTGTCGGAGGGGCAGTACTGAGGAAGCGTTGTACTGTCGGAGTGGCAGTACTGAGGGAGCGCTGAACTGTCGGAAGCGCAGTACCGAGGGAGCGCTGCACTGTGGGACGGGCAGTACTAAGGGATGCTGCACTGTGGGAGCGGCGTTACTAAGTGAGCCCCGCACTGTCGAAGAGGCAGTACGGAGGGAGCGCCGCACTGTCAGAGGGACAGTGTTGAGGGAGCGCTGCACAACTGGAAGAGCAGTACTGTGGGAGCGCTGCACTGTCGGCGGGGCAGTACTAAGGGAGCTCTGCACTGTCTGAGGGGCAGTACCGATGGAGCGCCGCACTTCGGAGGGGCAGTACTGAGGCAGCGCTGCCTTGTCAGAGGGGCAGTACTGAGGGAGCGCTGAACTGTTGGAGGGGCAAAAATGAAGGTGTGCTGCACTGTTTACGGGGCAGTAGCGAGGGAGTGCTGAACTGTCGGACGGGCAGTGCTGGGGGAGCGCTGCGCTGTAGGAGGGGCAGTGCTGAGGGAGTGCTGCACTGTCGGAGGGGGAGTACCGAGGGAGCGCCGCACTGTCGGAGGGGCAGTACTGGGGGAGCGCTGCATTGTCGGAGCGGCAGTACTGAGGGAGCACTGCACTGTCAGAGAGGCAGTACTGAAGGAGCGCCGAACTGTCGGAGGGGCATTCCTGAGGGTGGGCCGCACTGTCACTGGGTCAGTACTGAGGGAGTGCTGCACTGACGGATGGGCACTACAGAAGGAAAACTGCACTGTCGGAGGGGCAGTACTTAGTGAGCGCTGCACTGTCGGATGGGCAGTAATGAAGGAGCTCTGTACTGCCGGAGGGGCAGTACTGATGGAGCTCTGCACTGTAGGAGGGGCAGTACTGTGGGAGCGCTGAACTGTCGGAGTGGCAGTAATGAGGGAGCGCAGCACTGACGGAGAGGCAGTACAGTGGGAGCGCGACACTGTCGATGGGCAGTACCGAGGGAGCGCTGCACTAATGCAGAGTCAGATTGAGGGAGCGCTGCACTGTTGGACGGGCAGTACTGAGGGAGCGCCGCACTCTCAGAGGGGCAGAACTGAGGGAGCGTGCACTGATGGAGGGGGAGTGCTGAGGGTGCGCTGCAATGATGGAGTTGTGGTAATGAGTGAGCACTGCACTCTCGGAGGGAAGTTATTGATGGAGCGCTGCACTGATGGAGAGTCGCACCGATGGAGAGTCAGACTGAGGGAGTACTGCAGGCTCAGAGGCGCAGAACTGAGGGAGCACTGCACTGATGGAGGGGCAGTACTGAGGGAGCGCTGCACTGCCAGAGGGTCAGACTGAGGGAGCGCTGCACTGTCAGAGAGTCAGTACTGAGGGAGCGCTGCACTGTCGGAGTGGGAGCGATGAGTGAGCGCCGCACTGTCGGACGGGCAGTTCTGAGGGGCGCTGCACTGTGGAAGGGGCAGTATTGAGGGAGGGCTGAACTGTCGGAAGGCCAGTACCGATGGAGCGCTGCACTGTCGGACGGGCAGTACTAAGGGGGGCAGCACTGTGCGAGGGGCAGTACTGAGGGAGCACAGCACTGTCGGGCGGGCAGAACTGAGGGAGCGCTGCCCTGCTGGAGGGGCAGTACTGAGGGAGCGCTGCACTATGGGAGGGGCAGTACTGAGGGAGCTCTGCACTGTCGGAGGGGCAGTACTGCTTGGGAGCTGCACTGTCGGAGGGGCAGTACTGAGTGAGCGCCGCATTGCTGGAGGGTTAGTACTGAGGGAGCGCTGCACTGTCGGTATGGCAGTACTGAGGGACCTCTGCACTTTCGGAGGGTAGTACTGATGGAGCGCTGCACTGTCGGAGGTGCAGTACTGAGGGAGCTCTGCATTGTCGGAGGGACAGTATTGAGGGTGCGCTGCACTGTCGGAGGAGCAGTACTGAGGGAGCGCTGAACTGTCGGAGGGGCAGTAATGAGGGAGCACAGCACTGACGGAGGGGCAGTACTGTGGGAGCGCTGCACTAATGCAGAGTCAGACTGAGGGAGCGCTGCACTGTTGGACGTGCAGTACTGAGGGACCGCCGCACTGTCGGAGGGGCAGTACTGAGGGAGCGTGCACTGATGGAGGGGGCGTGCTGAGGGTGTGCTGCAATGATGGAGTCGGGGTAATGAGTGAGCACTGCACTCTCGGAGGGAAGTTATTGAGGGAGCGCTGCACTGATGGAGAGTCAGATTGAGGGAGCAGTGCACGGTGGGAAGGTCAGTACTGAGGGATCGCTGCACTGTCAGAGGGTCAGTACTGAGGGAGCGCTGCACTGTCGGAGTGGGAGTGATGAGGGATCGCCGCTCTGTCGGACGGGCAGTACTGAGGGGCGCTGCACTGTGGAAGGGGCAGTACTGAGGGAGCGCTGAACTGTCGGAAGGCCAGTGCCGATGGAGCGCTGCACTGTCGGACGGGCAGTGCTAAGGGGCGCTGCACTGTGGGAGGGGTAGTACTGAGGGAGCACAGCACTGTCGGACGGGCAGTACTGAGGGAGCGCTGTCCAGCTGGAGGGTCAGTACTGAGGGAGCGCTGCAGTATGGGAGGGGCAGTACTGAGGGAGCTCTGCACTGTTGGAGGGGCAGTACCGATGGATCACTGCACTGTCGGAGGTGCAGTAATGAGGGGGAGCTGCACTATCGGAGGGGCAGTACTGAGGTAGCGCCGCACTGCTGGAGGGGTAGTACTGAGGGAGCGCTGCACTGTCGGTATGGCAGTACTAAGGGACCTCTGCACTGTCGGAGGGTAGTACTGAGGGAGCGCTGCACTGTCGGAGGTGCAGTACTGAGGGAGCTCTGCATTGTCGGAGGTACAGTATTGAGGGTGCGCTGCACTTTCGGAGGAGTAGTACTGAGGGAGCGCTGAACTGTTGGAGGGGCAGTAATGAGGGAGCGCAGCAATGTTGGAGGGGCAGTACTGTGGGAGCGCTGCACTGTCGAAAGGGCAGTACTGAGGGAGCGCTGCACTAATGCAGAGTCAGACTGAGGGAGCGCTGCACTGTTGGACGTGCAGTACTGAGGGAGTGCCGCACTGTCGGAGGGGCAGTACTGAGGGAGCGTGCACTGATGGTGGGGGCGTGCTGAGGGTGTGCTGCAATGATGGAGTCGTGGTAATGAGTGAGCACTGCACTCTCGGAGGGAAGCTATTGAGGGAGCGCTGCACTGATGGAGAGTCAGACTGAGGGAGCACTGCACGGTGGGTTGGTCAGTACTGAGGGATCGCTGCACTGTTGGAGGGGCAGTACTAAGGGAGCACTGCAGTCTCAGAGGTGCAGAACTGAGGGAGCACTGCACTGACGCAGGGGCAGTACAGAGGGAGCGCTGCACTGACAGAGGGTCAGACTGAAGGAGCTGTGCACTGTCGGACGGGCAGTTCCGATGGATCACCGCACTGTCAGAGTGGCAGTACTGAGGGAGAGCCGCACTTTCGGACGGGAAGTACTGAGGGACGCTGCACTGTCGGAGGGACAGAACTGAGGGAGCACCGCACTGTTGGAGGGGCAGTACTGAGGGAGCGCTGCACTGTCGGAGGGGCAGTACTGAGGGAGCGCTGAACTGTCGGATGGGCAGTACCAAAGGAGCACTGCACTGTCGGATGGGCAGCAACAAGGGACGCTGCACTGTGGGAGGGGCAGTACTGAGGGAGCACAGCACTGTCGGAGGGGCAGTACTGAGGAGCGCTGCCCTGCTGGAGGGGCAGTACTGGGAGCGCTGCACTGTCGGAGGGGCTGTACTGCGGGAGCTCTGCACTGTCGGAGGGGCAGTACCGAAGGAGCAAAGCATTGTCGGAGATGCAGAACTGAGGGAGCGCTGCACGGTTGGAGGGACAGTACTGAGGGAGCGCCGCACTGCCAGAGGGGCAGTACTGAGGGAGCGCTGCACTGTCGGAGGGGCAGTACCGAGGGAGCGCTGCATTGTCGGAGGGGCAGTACTGAGGGAGCGCTGCACAGTCGGAGGGGCAGTATGAGGGAGCGCTGCACTGTGGGACGGGCAGTACTAAGGGACACTGCATTGTGGAAGGGTTAGTACTGAGTGAGTACCGCACTGTCGGAGAGGCAGTAGCGACGGAGCGCCGCACTGTCGGAGGGGCAGTACTGAGGGAGCGCTGCACTGTCGGAGGGGCAGTACTGAGGGAGCGCTGCACTGTCGGTGGGGCAGTACTGAGGGAAAGCTGCACTGTCGGAGGGGCAGTACTGAGTGAGCGCTGCACTGTTGGAGGGGCAGTACTGAGGGAGCACTGCACTGTTGGAGGGGCAGGAAAGAGGGAGCGCTGCACTGTCGGAGGTGCAGTGCTGAGGGAGCGCTACACTGACGGATGGGCAGTACCGAGGGAGCGCATCACTGTCGGAGGCGCAGTACTGAGGGAGCGCAGCACTATCGCAGGGGCAGTACTGAGGGAGCACTGCACTGTCAGAGTGGCAGTACTGAGGGAGCACCACACTGTCGGTGGGGCAGTAGTGAGGGAGGGCCGCACTGTCAGAGGGACATTACTGAGGGAGCGCTGCACTGTCGGAGGGTCAGTACTGAGGGAGCACTGCACTATCGGAGGGGCAGTACTGAGGGAGTGCGGCACTGTTGGAGGGGCAGTAATGTGGGAGTGCTGCACTGATGGATGGGCCATACTGAGGGAGCGCTGCACTGTCGAAGGGGCATTACTGAGGGAGAGCTGCACTAATGGACAGTCAGACTGAGGGAGCGCTGCACTGTTGGACTGGAAGAAATGAGGGAGCGCCGCACTGTCGGAGGGTAAATACTGAGGGAGCACTGCACTGATGGAGGGGCAGTGCTGCGGAGTGCTGCACTGTCGGAGGGGCAGTTCGGAGGGAGCGCTGCACTATCGGAGGGGCAGTACTGAGGGAGCACTGAACTCTCAGAGGGGCAGTACTGAGGTAGAGCTGCACCGACGGAGGGGCAGTACTGAGGGAGGGCTGCACTGCTCAGTGGGAGTACTGAGGGAGCGCCGAACTGTGGAAGGGGCAGTACTGAGGGAGCACCGCACTGTTGGAGGGGCAGTACTGAGAGACGGCTGCACTGTTGGAGGGGCAGTACTGAGGGAGCGCTGCACTGTCGGACGGGCAGTATTACGGGACGCCGTACTATCGGAGGGTTAGTACTGAGGGAGCGTTGCACTGCTGGAGGGGCAGTATTAAGTGCACGCTGCACTTTTGGAGCGGCAGTACTGAGGGAGCGCTGCACTGTCGGAGTGGCAGAACTGAGGGAGCGCTGCACTGTCGGAGGGGCAGTGCTGAGGGAGCGCTGCACTGTCGGAGGGGCAGTACTGAGGAAGCGCTGCTCCGTCGGAGGTTCAGAACTGAGGGAGTGCTGCACTGCTGGATGGGCAGTACTGAGAGAGTGGCGCACTGCCAGAGGGTCAGTACTGAGGGTGTGCTGCACTGACGGAGTGGCAGTACTGAGGGAAATCTGCACTGTCGGAGGGGCAGTACTGAGGGAGCGCTGCACCGTCGGAGGGGCAGTACTAAGGGAGCTCTGCACTGTCGGTGGGGCAGTACTGAGGCAGCGCTGCACTGTTGGAGGGGAAGTAATGTGGGAGCGCTGCACTGACGGAGAAGCAGTACTGAGGGAGTGCTGCACTATCGAAGGGGCAGTACTAAGGGAGCGCTGAACTAATGGAGAGTCAGACTGAGGGAGCGCTGCACTCTGGACTGGAAGGACTGAGGGAGCGCTGCTCTGTCGGAGGGGCAGTACTGATGGAGTGCTGCACTGATGGAGGGGCAGTGCTGCGAGTGCGCTGCAATGACGGAGTCGTGGTAATGAGGGAGCACTGCACTCTCGGAGGGAAGGTATTGAGGGAGCGCTGCACTGATGGAGAGTCAGACTGAGGGAGCACTGCGCGTTAGGATGGTCAGTACTGAGGGATCGCTGCACTGTTGGAGGGGCAGTACTGAGTGAGCACTGCACTCTCAGAGGGGAATACTGAGGGAGAGCTGCACTGATGGAGGGGCAGTACTGAGGGAGTGCTGCACTGACAGAGGGTCAGACTGAGGGAGCGCTGCACTGTCAGAGGGTCAGTGTTGAGGTAGACCTGCACTGCTGAGTGGGAGTACTGAGGGAGCACCGCACTGTTGGAGTTGCAGTACTGAGGGAGAGCTGCACTGTCGGAGGGGCAGTACTGAGAGAGCGCTTAAATGACGGACGGGCAGTACCATGGGAACCGTGCGCTGTCGGACGGGCAGTATTAAGGGACGCTGCACTGTGGGAGGGGCAGTACTGAGGGGGCACCGCACTGTCGGAGAGGCAGTACCGAGGGAGCGCTGCACTGTCGGAGGCGCAGTACTGAGGGAGCGCTGCACTGTTGGAGGGGCAGTACTGAGGGAGCGCTGCACTGTCGGAGGGTCAGTGCTGAGGGAGCGATGCACTGTCGGTGGGTCTGTGCTGAGGGAGCGCTGCAGTGCCGGAGGGTCAGTGCTGAGGGAGCGCTGCAGTGCCGGGGGGTCAGTACTGAGGGAGCGCTGCTCCATCGGAGGGGCAGAACTGAGGGAGTGCTGCACTGTCGGAGGGGCTGTACTGAGGGAGTGGCGCACTGTTTGAGGGGCAGTAATGAGGGTGGGGCAGTACTGAGGTGCAGGATTCACAAAATTCCGGGACCCTCTACTTATTGGACATGTGTCTGGAATTTAAATGGGGGCTGTGTTGGAGCTCTTGGAGGAGAAATGTGGACAGAACTATCTCACTATCAGCCGCCTTTTGACTAAAAAGGGGCCTATTGATTGAGTTTGGACATTTAATATTACATGCCGGTCTGCACTCAAAAATGGGAATCCGTATAGGGCTGCTAACCCACCTGGGAGGCAGTCGCCCAGGGAGAAATTAGCAGTCTAACAAAAGCCCACTGACTCGGGACCCAGAAAAATACAGATTTTAATGGTTCTTAAAACGGCTGTCCTGAAAAACCCTGGCATCAGCAAAACACACAATGGACAGTATCAAGACCTGTTTACAATCTAACAGCACCATACAAAATCCCCATCAACACCTTTGGGAATCTTGTATCACGCTAATGCTCAATCAGCCCACCAAAATTCTCATAAAGGGATCGCATCAGAGTTGATCAGCCTGCCTACATCGCACAAAAGGGAGTCATCTGCAATCAATTGTGCACCCGAGCTTTGGCGCAAAATTTCAGCAGCCTCTCAGGTATAACTGGGGGCTTGCTAGTAGCGAAAGAGTAGCTGAACAGACGGGCTGAAGGGAGAGAGTGCCGGCAGCAGCAGCAGCAGCAGCAACTCACCGGAACAGAAGGAACGTACATGAGAACACGCTGGAAAGGCACTTGGACCCTGGGCTTTTTTACTCAGGCGTTGAAACATCTAACTTGCCACACGGGGTCACAGCAACGCAACAAGAAAACCCAACAAGAAGCCTCGGAGTCACTGAACGATCAACCATCGTCCAGCGCTGACTCGAGGAAAAATGTGTTTACCATCAAAACATCGAACAGTTCTAATACCAAAGACACCACAACCAGCCAAGGAGAACACAAGATTGAGGAGAGAGAAAGCAGTGTGTAACTGGTCTAAACTGTGGAGAAGTCCTTTGGTGAGCCTAGTCCCTGTAATATCAGAGCCTAACCTAGTTAGATGTGAGAAGTCGCACAACACCAGGTTATAGTCCAACAGCTTTATTTGAAATCTCAAGCTTTCGGAGCGCTGCTCCTTCGTCTGGTGAAGTGAAGAGATGCATATCGGCACAGCATATATAGTCAGAGAACACTGCCAGATGATTACAGTTAATCTTTCTAACTGCCCTTTATCACACCTCGGCGGAGAGATGATCACGGCAATCACAGGTGTGGTTGGTGTCCAAACAGGTCAGTCAGGAAAACATTGCATCAAAGATAATGAGGTGGGGTCACAAGGGGTAAAATGTGGCAGATGCTGGGGTCTGTTTGGAAAACAAAATACTTTTTTTGCTGGCAATCACAGCAGGTCCGGTCGCATCTGTGTAGAGAAAACAAGCCAACGACCACTCGAGTCTGGATGACTCTACGTTAGGTGGGGTTACATTGTCGCTTCACATGAACCCAGATCCCGGTTGAGGCTCTCCTCATGGGTGCGGAACTTGGCTATCAGTTTCTGCTCGACGATTTTGCGTTGTCGTGTGTCCTGAAGGCCACCTTAGATAGTGAAGTGGTGGGAGGGGGTTTTATTTCGTTTTGGTATTTTTTCTCTTACTGCATATCCTCTGTACCCGTTACGTAGGCGGTTTTGTTCAGTTAATTCATGTGGTGCGCGATTTCAAACTAAAATATTTGTTCCTTCACCAAACAATTGTCTGCCTACATCTATCACATCCCCCAAATAGTTCCAAGCTCCAGAACGAGGGAGTGGGACGATTCGAACCGTCAAGGCCATTGTAAAAGGCCAACAAAACCACCACCCCCAACAGGAGACTCTGGGCTGGATTTTCATCGGGCCGTGGATGCTGAATTGGAGGCGTGTAGGGGGTTAAAATTGCGAAAACTGGCGGGTGGACCTGATACCACCTCCATTCCGCCTCCACGCAATTTTGATAAAATCGTGTGCGGTGTTCCCGACTCCCTCCCGCCTCCAAGAGGCGGGAGAGGCCATTAAAGCCCTTAACAAGCCCTAAATTCGCTCTGTAATGCCATTTTGAAACGCTTTAGCTAGTTTAACCCTTTTCCAACGCGAAGGACGCCTGATGTGAAACACACCAGTGAAACCTGGCGGGAGCACAAGTGGATAGCTGACTATCCGCTGCAGGTCCACTAATACAACGGAGATGTGATGAAGGTAGTATTATTAGGTCTGAAAGTCGCTTCTGATGCTGCTGAAAAATCTCTGTCTCTCTGTCTCTTTCTCTGAGATGCTGCTCATTTTGCATCCATGTCCTCTCACAGCAAATGCCAGGCAATCTCTGAGACCAGGCAGTCTCTGACCTGCAATGATGACATCATCAGGGGCGACTTTCAGACTGAAAACACTAATTGGTTCATGGGTTGCCGCATGCTGGAACTCAATTGCCCAATTAGGTGAAAATTACATCAATCTCCCACATCCAATTGCAGTCGGCTGGATAACACGAAATGCTGATGACTCGAACCCAAACCGCCCCAGTATCAAAATCCAGCCCTCTCTCATTAAAATTGGTCCCTGGTGGTTAGACTGCCTATTTAAAAGGGGTCCCTGATCGTGGGACTCCCTCTTTAAAGGGGGTCCCTGATGGCGAGATTCTCTGTTCAAAAGGTATCCATGATGGTGAGACACACTCATTAATAGGAGTCCCTGATGCTGAAACACGCTCTTAAAGGGGGTCCCTAATGTTGAGACTCCCTCTTTAAAAGTGGCCCCTGATGGTGACACTTCCTCTTTAAATGGGTACCAGATGGTGAGACTACCCCTTTAAATGGCGTCCCTGATGAGGAGACTCCCTGATTAACAGGGCTCCCTGATGGTGAGTCATTCTCCTTAAAGTGGGGCCCTGATGGTGAGACTCCCCATTTAATAGGAGTCCCTGATGCTGAAACACCCTTTTCAAAAGGGGTCCCTGATGCTGAGACTCCCTCTTTAAAAGAGGTCACTGATGAGGAAACAAGATCTTTAATAGTTCTCCCTGATGTTGAGACACCCTCTTTAAAAGGAGTCCCTGATGATGAGACTGCCTCTTTAAAAGGGGTCCCTAATGGGGAGACTCTCTCTTTAAAATATGTCCCTGGTTGGAAGATTCTATTTAAAAGGGGTCCCGGAAAGAAAGACACCCTCTTTAAAAGTTATCCCTGGTGGAGTGACCCTCTCATTAAAAGGGGCCCCTGATGGTGAGATTCTCTCTTTAAAAAGGGTCCTTGATTCTGATTCACCCTCTTTAAAACTGGTCCCTGATGTTGAGACTCCCTCTTCAAAAGTAGTCCCTGATGGTGAAACACCCTCTTTAAAATGCCTCCCTGCTGGAGACACTCCCTCTTTAAAAGGGGTCCCTGATGTTGAGAATCTTTCTTTAAATGGTGTGCTTAATATAAAGATTATCTTTAAAGGGGGTCCCTAATAGAAATACATCCTCTTTAAAAGGGGTCCTTGATAGAAAGAAACTCGCTTAAAAATGTGTTACCGAGGATGAGATTCCCTCTTTAATAGTGCTCCCTGTTGATGAGACACCCGCTTTAAAAGGGGTCCGTGATGTTGAGACTCCTTGTTTAAATGAGGTCCCTGATGGTGAGTAACCCTCCTGAAAAAGGGTTCCTTGATGGTGAGACTCCCCATTTATTAGGAGTCCCAGATGCTGAAGCACCCTCTTTAAAAGGGTCCCTAATTGCGAACTCTTTCTTTGAAAGGGGTCACTGATAGAAAAACTGTCTCTTTAACATGAGACCCTGAGGGTGAGACTGCATTTTTAATAGGGTCCATTGATGGTGAGATTCTCTCCTTAAACGGGGTCCCTGATGCTTAAACGCCCTCTTTAAAAGGGTTCCCTGATGGTGAAACTCTCTCTTTAAAAGAGTTCCCTGATGGTGAGACTCTCTCTTTAAAAGAGTTCCCTGATGGTGAGACTCTCTCTTTAAAAGAGTTCCCTGATGGTGAGACTCTCTCTTTAAAAGAGTTCCCTGATGATGAGACACTTTCATTAAAAGGGGTCCCTTATGCTGAGACTCTTTCTTTAAGAGGGGTCCCTGATGTTGAGACTCTCTCTTTAAAAGGTCTCCCTGATGGTGACACTCTCTCTTTAAAAGTGGTCGTTGATAGATAGACTTTATCTTTAAAATGAAAGCCTGATGGCGAGACACAGGCTTTAAAAATGCCCCCTGATGCTGAAACACCCTCTTTAAAAGGGGTTCCTGATGCTGAAACACCCTCTTTAAAAGTGTTCCTAATGGTGAGACTCCCTCTTTAAAACGGGTCCCTGAGTGTGAGACTCTCTCTTTAAAAGGGATCTCTGAAAAATGAGACTCACTCTGTAAAAGGGACCGCTGATGGTGAGACTCCCTCTTTAAAAGGGGTCCCTCGTGGAGATGTGAAGGAATAAGCCATAATCAGAAAAATACACCATTCTTTGAAATATTCTTGTTTTTGTAACATGACAAACTGTCCATGGAAACCTAAAAAAACTGACAGTGGAAAAGCTGTTCACCATACAGGCGATTGAGATAAGATAAGTTGTTGACACTGAATCAATAGCCCTGTTGAAACAGAAGGTTAAAGGTTCCTGAAGTCTGAAGCCTTGGAAAGAACACATTGGTATACCCTGTTAAGGTGTCTTAAATAACACTTTGGAATGATACACATAAAAGAAGAAGACACATATGCTTTCGTAAAAATGACGTCAAAAGAATCGCAGAAAATTAAGAAACATATTACTTCGTGGGAATGGGATCAGGTGAGGGAGGCATCAACACCTAGGAGACACGATTCTATGTGGCAACCAGCTGAGGTGACTTAAGAATTGCATATAAGACCTTGGTAAGAATGTCATCAAATAGATGCACCTGCTGGTCACATCGTTTTTATGATAAGCTTCGAACACCTAAAGGAGAGACACGAGTCTGCTTGCTACCAGTAGAACTGACTGTAAGAATAGCACGGGTCAACAGGAAAATGACTAGAGATAATTAGCTTATATCAGCAGAAAACTTCAAAGGAATTACCACTGAAAATGGTTATAAATATTGGACTTTCAAATGGGATGATAGATTCGCTGTAAAGGGGCTAGGCAAACCTCGGCTTCAGAGGCAGTCTCTGTAAGTCTACATCTCTTTGTATCTCGGGGATAAAGGTACCTGTATTTGATATTGGTGAATACACTGGAATAAACTCAGAGCTCTAAAACTAGCGAATTTCAGATTTGAGAATAAGGATCTCTGATAATAGAATTGTAAGATTTCTGTTTTTGGAACTGTTAATGCTGCGATTGAATAATCAACTGTAAATTACATATCGGTTCTTTAATAAATCTATATATTTTTAGAATTGTCTCAAATAGTACTTCTGTATCACACTCGCAAACTCAATCTCTGTGCACTCTTTGGTGAGGAGTTGCAGAATTCTGAGGGAGTTTTCCGGAACCTCATAATACCCGGAACGTTACAGTCTAATTAAACTTATTAAAAGTGCTATTCAGAGGACGGTAACATCTTCAGGTTTTTTCTTTCCTTTAGGGACAGATACTCTGGACCTTTAGACCCAATAAGGGTCTAAAGGAATAACAACAGAAAACGCTGGAAAAACTCAGCAGGCCAGGCAGCATCCGTGGAGAGAGAAAGAGAGTTGACGTTTCAGGTCGATGACCTTTCGGATTTCCAGCATCTGCAGTATTTTGCTATCGTAAGGGTCTAAAGGATTCGGTTACCTCAAACTTTAGTTGAAAGCGAACATCTGGGGAATACGCCTTCTCCGGTGTAGCCCTAAAGGGGCTAGGATTAGTAATTATCCCTTCGGTTGGCGCCCAACCTGTGTGTTAACGAGTTGATACAGAGCCTATACTTATATTTAAATCTATATCCATTTTGTAGATTGTTAAGTATAGAAGGAGTGTTTTACTGACAGTGGTACTAAGACCCAGAATTAAGTCTCTAGAGATGACAATTACCTGATCAGGCCTTGTGGAACTTAAATCAGAACTCGCTCAATATACCATTGAGGTCGAGAAATTTCTTATAAATTTCAAGTTAAACCTTAACCGATGTTAGATCCTGACGAAATGGCAAACCCTCTCCGAATGGAGCAAGTCTTTTTATTATGACATTCAAACGATTGCCTTATTCGGGGAAATAATCCTATCTCTGTACCTCCACAAAGCCAAGTGATAATTTTTCAAATAGAACGCTTTGATGCCGACGGAGCCGTTAAAACTCATGGCACGTTTGATGTTGATCCCCAGAACCAGAGGATACAGAATATCCGGTGGGATAATCAAACATCTACTCCAAATCTACTAAATTCCTTAATGATAATGTGCACACCCGCACAATTGGGAGGCCTAATGAATGGTGCATAAAAAGGTGTTGGCAACCATGGCCGAACAGTAGGACCCGGTGCAGCCTATGGTCCACGAGGCCATGGATTCCGATTAAGTTGGCAAGCTCATGATGAAATAAATTACCAGAATCTTCGAGAAAATTATAGACAGCATAGAATCCATTATAACCAATGCCGACAGGAACTAGCTCAATCTTATCTAAATGCTGTAGGTATAATGATTACTGGTCCAGTAAGCCAACCCCAGCAACCACGCATTGCACCCCTAGGTCAAGTAAACCTGAGCTCTATCTACACAATGTGTGGTAGACCGGGAAACACCAGCCGGGAAAAAATCTGCTGGATTCTAACTAAACTTGATAAATTGGAAACCTGTTGCCAAGATTGGAATGCCCAACACCTGAGGCAACTAATGCAAATGATACTGAGTTCAGACTTAATTCACCCATTAAACAAGTGTAACAACTGGGTTCAAATATACGCCTATGTTATCACGGCAACTCAGGGAGGGCATGTAAAGGTATCCATCAAGGAAATACTCACTAATACAGCCACAACTAAAGGGCTGGTAGCTGCCTACAGATTAGGCAAAGTACTTACACAGGATAACTGTGATATTGTCCAAGGTTGCCTAGCCAATCAATACCAAAATACAGCCCTCAAACATGCCTGTGAGGGTGCTCTAAACGATTATCGAGATAACCAACAAAGATGGGATAATGTCAATCGCATTATGCAATTAAATCATGACCTCTTAGTACTACCCCAAACTAAACCTATAATGAGATCAGAAATTAGGCATAAAAACACCGGAGATGGTACCTTTGGTACACAGAAGCAAGGACTGTACAGACACAAGTCTCAAGTACACCCCGCCCAGACACAAACTCGTGGCTCGGGACCCCCAAGAGCGTATTCCAGAAGGTTTACACCCCCAACTCGCCCGCTCTACATGAAAAAATTCTCCCCAGAAAGATGTGATAGAGGAGGGGCTAGAGCTCGAAAGGAAAGCGAAAGAAAGTGGACTACCAATGGGGACAGCATTTACACTGGTCAAAACTGCCAGAGAGCCATGGGAGGATACCGGGGAAACCGAAATGGAGATCAAAAGGCTTCCTGGCAGAACCAACGTTCACCCCAACAGGAGGATCGTCAAGATAATAAACGGTTCGACAAACCACGTAAGGGATCTGAAAAACATGAAACCCCCAAGAGGGAGGAACAAAAATCAGTCAAAATAATAAAAGACAAAGCATCAAATGAAACTCAGGAACCTGAGGATGAACAATCCCAGGATTTAAGGCCTGGCATCCAGCCAGGGCCTCTTGAATTCACCTATGCCCTGGCAACATTGCCCACAAACAAATAAGTGAAGGCCCTGTTTGATACGAGAGCTGATTACACTGTAATAGATCCTGCAATTATAAAAACTTGGTGGACAGATTTGGGGAGCCCATTTTTGTAAAAGACCATTAGGGGGATTCACTCGAGACAAATTAATGTTTACAAAATAGCTATTATCATATATGTAATCATGATGACTCTAGATGTAGGACTGGTACTACAATTGACCTATTCCCTCATAATAGGACAACCAGACATGAAACATTACCTTAAAATCTCAACCAGACCTGTCGAAGCATTCACAGACAAGGATGACAAGGAAAAATATTTTCGGACACAGCTTGAGCAAAGTTACCTAGAGGGGGGATGCAAAGATCTCCTCGAGCAACTCTTTAATAGATACTACCCTTATCTACAAATCATCCAAATCAATGTGGAAAAATAGACATCAAACCCCACCCACTTTATGCTGGATGGCACAAACTTAAAATACAGTGGCCTATTCAGGACCACAAAGGAAACATAGATCTCCTAACAACACTCAAAGAACTAACAGAACAAGATGTCTTAATCAAAATGGCATCTTGAACTAATTCACCATTGTTTGGTGTTGCTAAACCAGATGGGATGTGGAGATTAGTGGTCAATTATTCAGCCTTAAATAAGATAACGGCCCCACATACTGCACAACAGCAAAATTCCACAGACCTTCTCTCTGGAATCATGAGGGAAAAATATAAATGTTGTATTTATCTAGCAAACGGCTTCTGGCCACATCCAAACTAAAAACCTGATTGGTCAAAAACAGCGATGAATTGACACGATGTTTATCTGTATTGCTGGACCAGATTGCCCCAGGTTTTTCAAAACAGTCCCGTTCTGTATTCAGCCCACATCATTGACCTTTTAAAAGACCGACCTAACGTCAATTCTTATGTGGACGATATATACCTGTCACATGGAAATCTCCAAGAACACTTAAACGCCATTGATAGTGTTTTATCCAGACTTACAACTGCTGGGTACTTAATCAACATACAAAAGAGTCAACTAGTCAGGGAAGAGGTAGATTTTCTGGGCCTGCGAATAACTGGAAACGTTAGAGGGTTAACTCAATCCTATAAAGAACAATAGCCACCATTCAATATCCTAAAATGCTAAAAAATCTCAAGCAAATTTAGGACTCCTGAATTTTGCTTGATCCATTTACGCCAATCTTTGCCGAGCTCTCAACACCCCTGTATGCTAGAGTGGGCGAAGCAGCAAAAGGACCATTCATATTTTCACCAGACGATTACTCAAAATTGCAACAATTATGCCGAGAGGTATAGAAAGCCATAGGCCTGGAAAAGAGGGACTTACCATTTCCCCTCAATATTCATCTCAGGTCATCACCTAATGTGGCAGATGCAGTTTTCTATAATGAAAAGATCATAGTGCCCTTCAATTCCATTCTTATATATTCCAATTTCGAAAGGAGGCACATTAAAAAAGAAAGTGTCATGACTATGCCAGTCCAATGCCTCATCAAGACACGGACCCTTCAAGGGAAATAGCTCATTACAATCCATACTGAGATTCCCGATTTAAGATCAGTAGTGAGGATGGCCTCTGATGAAAAAAGAGCCACACACATCCGATATAATAAATGGGCATCGTTCAAGAATGATCCTACACTCATTTTTAAATTCCTCTCCCCGGAAATGGACTGAGAGCATCTCCTCATCATGAAGGATGATGATACGAATGTGGGAATCAGACAAATACCTATGAGACCGCTTACAGAGTACCGTCAATCATTTACTGTGATGGATCTTCAATGACGTTTCAAAAAGGACAACCCAACTATCCTCAGCTGGGATGGGGATATTAGTAGGGACTTTTCGAGATTCCTATTCTTATTCTCCAGAAGAATTACTGTCCATACCACTTGGCCATAAGACAGCGCAATATGCTGAAGCCGCAGCATTAAGGGATGCTTTAGAATAGGCAGACCCTATTCAACCCATACTAATCCGTAAGGATAGTGACTACAGTAAAAGAGGATAGAACCAATATCTAGTTTTATGCGAACAAACAAATTTTACCAATCATAAGGGTTAACCCATAAAACATAAGTCATTGTGGGAAGACATTCTTCATTCGAGAATGGAGAAACAGAATTGTCAGGTGATTCATGAAAACGGGCATACTACTGGGGCAGTACACTCAAAAGGAAACAGTCTTGCAGAGGAACAAGCAAAATGTTCGGTCTGCATGAAACCCCCTGGAGAGGGGGCTGCCAATATAAGTATAATCACAAGGGCAGAACGGGCAGCTCATCAGGATGAGGAACTGATTCCGCTGTTAGACCCAACAAAAGAGAATCGACCAGGATTTGACTCGGAAACCCCTATGGGTATTGTGCTAGTTAAGTTGCCCAAGGGCACCAGATAAGTACCCCCGATACATAAACGAGAACAACTTGTAAAAGAAGCTCACGAGCGCATAGGTCAAGCACATTGTGGTGCCAGAACAACATTCTGCAAATTGACCCCCTTATATTGGTGGCCAGGCATTCTTAAGGCTTGTAAAACATACGTGGCAAATTGTGAGCCATGCTATTAAACCAATAACTCATCACTAATTAAGCCAACACCATTGGCTCCTGTGAAAGCTGATGAGCTAATCGGAAAATTATTTATTAACTTTATTGGACCACTTGCCCCGTCTTTGGGATATAGACATGTTCTCGATTGTGTAGATGGATGCAGTTCCTTCTCCTGACTGATCTCCACAAAAACTGTTTCGGAAAACGCACTCGCCAATGCTATTACTGACATAAATACTGTAGCTGGTGCAGCCAAAATCTTACACTCCGATCAAGGCGGAGCCTTTGTTTCCAAGGTCTTCAAAGACTATTGCGAACGAAGGGGGATTGGGTGACAGCACAGCACGCCATGTCATCCGCAATCTGCGGGGCTGCTGGAACTTAAAATCCAGGAAGTAAAAAAGCTATTGGTCAAACTGTTGAGAATCAGGGAAATAATTGGACCACCTTCATTCCGGAGGTGCAGATATCACTTAATAATCTGCCCGCATCTGCATCAGGGACAGTGTCCCCTAAAACTCTATATTATCTGATGTATGGAGTTGAGATGCATACCCATACTTCTTTTATTGCCTCTGCACTCTGAGTCCTTGACCCGACAGCGACAGATAGATTTGAAAAAAAGAAGAAACAGAGCAGATTCATCAAATTGATCAGAGGATAAGGGAGGCAAATAGGCAGAAAAAATTGACAAACAAAGCATGGCAACCCCTAGTAAGAGAATGGGTACAGGAAAAGAGGTTCGAGCAAAAACCTGGTTTAAGACCGAAGTTGTAAAAACCTGCTCAAATGCATGCTGTTATTAACGAAAGAACAGTTAAAAAACATATTGATGAGCCGAATGGCAAGCATATTCTTAAAACTGTCTCCATAGATAATCTCAAAAGATGTACTGCGGGATACCGAAATGGAGGAATAATACGCTGTCTTTCAAGACCCAGCGTGGAGCACGACAAAGGAAATGGATGCGATCGAACTACTGACGACAGTCAGTCAGATGGTGTCGTGGACTCCTCCACGCGATGCTTGTATCTTGGGGATCAAGGTACTTGTATTTGAGTTTGGTGAATATCCTGGAATAAACTAAGAACTGTAAAACTAGTGAAGTTAAGATTTGAGAATAAGGATCTCTGATAATAGAATTGTAAGATTTTTGTTTTTGCAACTGTTAATGTTGCGATTGAATCACCAACTGTAAATTACATGTCGGTTCTTTAATAAATTTATATATTTTTAGAATTGTCTCAAATACTATTTCTGTATCAAATTCGCAAACTGAATCTCTGTACACTTTCTGCTGAGGAGCTGTAGAATTCTGAAGGAGCTTCCCGGACCCTCATAAGATCCGGAATGTTAAAGTCTAGCTAAACTTATTAAAAGTGCTATCTGGCGGACGGTAACATCTTTAGGTTGTTCCTTTCCTTTAGGGATAGTCAGTTTGGTCCTTAAGACCCAATTAAGCATCTTTAGGATTCGGCTACCTCAAATTTTAGTTGAAATTGAACGTCTGGGGAAAACGCCTGATCCGGGGTAGGCCTAAAGGGGCTAGGACTAGTAATTATCGATTCAGAGAGACTCTATCCTTAAAATGGGTCCCTGAAGGGGATACACCCACATTAAAAGGGGTCGCTGATGGTGCGACTCTCATTTTAAATTGGGCCTCTGATGGTGAGACTCCCTCTTTAAACGGACTCCCTGTTAGAATGACTCCCTCTTTAAAAGGGGTCCCTGTGGATACACATCCTCTTTAAAAGTGGTCCGTGATGGAGAGACTCTTTCTTTAAAAGGGCTCCCTGATGTTGAGACACCCTCATAAATAGGAGTCCCTGATGCTGAAACACCCGCTTCAAAAGTTTTCCCTGATGGTGAGAGTGCCTCTTTAAAAGGTGTCCCTATACGGGGCAATCTCTCCTTAAAATGATTCGCTAAAAGAAAGACACCCTCTTTAAAAGGCGTCCCTGATAGATAGACTTTCTCTTTAAAATGCGTCCCCGAGGCTGAGACTCACTCTTTAAAAGGGATCCCTGATGATGAGACACCCTCTTTAAAAGGGGTCCCTGATAGAACGATTGCCTCTTTAAATGGGTACCTGATACTGAGACACGGTCTTGATAAGGGTACCTGTTGGTGAGACTCCCTCTTTAAAATGGGTCCCTGGTAGAGAGACTCTGTCATTAATAGTGGTCCCTGAATGGGATACACCCTCTTTAAATGTGCTCCCTAATGGTGAGATTCTCTCTTTAAAAGATGTCTCTAATGGGGAGACTTACTCTTTAAAAGGGGTGACTAATATGGAGACTCTCTCGTTTAAAAGGGCTCCCTGATGGTGAGACGTCCTCCTTAAAAGGCACCCCTTGGTGAGACTCCCGCTTTAAAAGGGGCGCCTGATGGTGAGAATCTCTTTAAAAGTGGTCCTGTTGGGGAGACTCCCTCTTAAAAAGTGGGCCCTGTTGTTGAGACTCCATCTTTACAAGCAGCCACTGAAGAAGACACTCCCTCTTTAAAAGGGGTCCCTGATGCTAATACCCACTTGAAAAGGGCTCGCTCATAGAAAGACTCCCACTTTAAAATGGACCCTGATGGTGAAATTCTCTCTTTGAAAGGGCTCCCTGATGGTGTGACTCCCTGTTTAAATGTGGTCACTGATGGTGAGATTCCCTCTTTAATCGGAATACCTGATGCTGAAACATCCACTTCAAAAGTGGTCCCTGATGGTGAGTCTGCCTCTTTAAAAGTGTCCCTAATGGGGTGACTCTCTCTTTATGGGGTCCCTGATAGAAAGACGTCCTCTTTAAAAGGGGTCCTTGATAGAAAGACTCTCTCTTTAAAAGGGGTCCCTGATGGTGAGACTCCCTCTTTAAAAGAGGTCCCTGATGGTGAGACTCCCTCTTTAAAAGAGATCCCTGATGGAGAAACACCCTCTTTAAAAGGGGTCCCTGATCGTGAGACTATCTTTGAAAGGGTCTCTGATGGTGAGACTATTTCTTTAAAAGGGGTCCCTGATGGAGAGATTCTCTCTTTAAAATGGGTCCCTGATGCTGAGACTCCCTCTTCAAAAGGGGCACCTGATGTTGAGACTCCCTCTTTAAAAGGTGTCCCTGATAGAAAGACTCCCTCTTTAAATTGGTCTCTGGCGGTGAGTCTCCTTCTTTAAAAGGGGTCCCTGAGGGTGAGACTCTCTCTTAAAAAAGGGTCCCTGATGGTGAGACTCCCTCTTTAAAAGGGGTCCCTGGTGGAGCGACCCTCCAATTAAATGGGGTCCCTGATAGAAAGACTATCTCTTTAAAATGAGTCCCTGACCGTGTGACTCCCTCTTTAAAAGAGATCCCTGATGGAGAAACACCCTCTTTAAAAGGGGTCCCTGATCGTGAGACTATCTTTGAAAGGGTCTCTGATGGTGAGACTATTTCTTTAAAAGGGGTCCCTGATGGAGAGATTCTCTCTTTAAAATGGGTCCCTGATGCTGAGACTCCCTCTTCAAAAGGGGCACCTGATGTTGAGACTCCCTCTTTAAAAGGTGTCCCTGATAGAAAGACTCCCTCTTTAAATTGGTCTCTGGCGGTGAGTCTCCTTCTTTAAAAGGGGTCCCTGAGGGTGAGACTCTCTCTTTAAAAGGGGTCTCTGATACTTAACCACCCTTTTTAAATGTGGTCTCTGATGGTGAGCCTCTTTAAAAGGTGTCCCTAATGCGGAGACTCTATCTATAAAAGTGATCCCAGATAGAAAGACTCTCTCTTTAAAAATAATCCCCGAGGGTGAGACTCCAATTTTAAAAGGGGTCCCTGATAGTAAGATTCTCTCTTTAGAAGGGGTCTCTAATGATGACTCCCCCTTGTAAGTAGGTCCTTGAGGGTGAGACTCCTTCTTTAAAAGGGGACCCGGATGGTTGGACTCTCTCTTTAAAAGGTTTCTCTTATGGAGAGATTGCCTCTTTAATATGTGTCCCTAATGGGGAGACTCTCTCTCTAGAAAGACGCCCTCTTCAAAAGGAGGCCCTGAGAGAAAGGCTCTCTCTTTAAAATGGGAGCCTGATGGTGAGACTCAATCTGACGAAGGAGCAGCGCTCCGAAAGCTTGTGCTTTCAAATAAAGCTGTTGGACTATAACCTGGTGTTTTGCGACTTCTCACATTTGTCCCTCTTTAAAAGGGAACCTTGATGGTGAGACTTCCTCTTTTAAAGGGATCCCTGATGGTGAGACTCTCTCTTCAAAAGGGGTCCTTATCTTAAGACTCCCCCTTTAAAAGGGGACACTGATGGTAAGACTACCTTTAAAAGGGCTCCCTGATGGTGAGACACACTCTTTAAAAAGGGCCACTCATGATGAGACTCCCTCTTTAAAAGGGCCACTCATGATGAGACTCCCTCTTTAAAAGGAGACCCTGATGGTGAGACTTCCTCTTTAAAAGTGGTACCTGATAGGGAGACACCCTCTTTAAAAGGGGTCCCTGTTATAACGACTCCCTCTTTAAAAGGGTCTCTGACGGTGAGTCTTCCTGTTTAAAAGTGATCCGTGATGGTGAAACTCTCTCTTAAAAAAGGGTCCCTGATGGTGAGACTCCCTCTTTAAAATGGGTCCCTGGTGGAGCGACCCTCCAATTAAATGGGGTCCCTGATAGAAAGACTATCTCTTTAAAATGAGTCCCTGACCGTGTGACTCCCTCTTTAAAAAGGGTCCCTGATAGAAAACGGTCTTTAAAGGTTGTCCCTGATGGTAACACTCCCTCTTTAAAATGGGTCCCTAATGTTGAGACTCTCTTTAAAAGTGGTCCCTGATGTTGAGACTGTCTCTTTAAATGGGTCCCTGATGTTGAGACTCCATCCTTAATAGGAGTCCCTGATGCTGAAACACCCTCTTTAAAGTGGTCCAAGATGGTGAGCCTCTTTAAAAGGGTTCCTTAATGGGGAGACTCTCTCTTAAAAAGGGGTCCCTGATAGAAAGACTCTCTCTTTAAGAAGAGTCCCCGAGGGTGAGAGTCCCTCCTTAAAAGGGGTCCCTGATAGAAAGACTCTCTCTTTAAAAGTTGTCCCTGATAGTGAGACTGCCTCTTTAATGGGGGCCCCTGATGGGAAGATTCCCTCTTTAAAAGGGGTCCCTGATGGTGAGACTCTATCTTTAATAGGGGTCCATGATGGTGAGACTATCTCTTTAAAAGGGGACCCTGATGGGTATACTCCCTCATTAAAAGGGGCCCTTGATGGTGAGACTCTTTCTTTAAATGTGGTCCCTGTTGCTGAAACAGCCTCTTTAAAATGGGTTCCTGATAGTGAGACTCCCTCTTTAAAAGGGGTCCATGATGGCGACACTCTTTCTTTAAAAGGTTTCCCTGATGGGATGACTCCCTCTTTAAAATTTGTCCCTGATGGTGAGACCTTCATTAAAACGGGCCCCTGATGGTGAGACTCCCTGTTTAAATGGGATACTTGATGGTGAAATTCTTTCTTTAAAAGGGGTCCCTGATTGTGAGACTCTTTCTTTTAAAGGTATCCCTGATGTTGAGACAAACTCTTTAAAAGGGTCTCTGATGGCGAGACACTCTCTTTAAAAGGAGTCCCTGAGGGAGAGACTATCTCGTTAAAATATTGTCATAGATTCAGAGAGTTATACAGCACAGAAAGAGGCCCTTCGGCCCATCGTGTCTGCGCCGGCCGTCAGGGAATATTTTCTCTAATCCCATTTTCCAGCATTTGTTCCGCAGCCTTGTAAGCTGTGGCGTTTCAAGTGTTCATCTAAATGCTTCTTGAATGTTGTGAGTATTCCTGCCTCTACCAAACTTTCAGGCAGTAAGTTCAAGATTCCAACCACTCTCTGGGTGAAATTATTTTCCTCAAATCCATTCTAAACCTCCTGCCCCTTACCTTGAAACTATGCCCCCTGGTTATTGACCCCTCTACTAAGGGGAAACGTTCATTTCTAACTACCCTATCTATGCCCCTCATAATTTTGTACACCTCATCAGGTCCACCCGCAGCCATCTCTGCTCTAAGGAAAACAACCACAGCCTCTCCAGTCTCTCTTCATTTTCCGGCCCAGGTAACATCCTGGTGAATCTCCTCTGCATCCTCTCTAATGCAATCACATCCCTCCTATAGTGTGGCGACCAGAACTGCACACAGTATTCCAGCTGTGGCCTAACTTGCGTTATGTACAGCTCCATCATAACCTCCCTGTTCTTATATTCTATGCCTCGGCTAATGAAGGCACGTATCCCAAATGGTTTCTTAACCACCTTATCTACCTGTCCTGCTGCCTTCAGGGATCTATGTACATGCACACCAAGGTCCCTTCTGATCCTCTGTCCTTCCTAGGGTCCTAACATTCATAGTTTATTCCCTTGCCTTGTTAGTCCTCCCAAAATGCATCACCTCACTCTTTTCAGGGTTATATTCCAATTGCCACTGTTCTGCCCATCTGACCAACCTCTCTATATTGTTATGTAGCCTGAGGCTTCCATCCTCGCTATTTACCACTCCAACAATTTTCGTGTCATCTGCGAACGTACTGATCATACCTCCTACATTCATATCTAAATCATTAATGTACACTACAAACAGCAAGGGACCCAGCACCGATGCCTGTGGTACACCACTGGACACAGGCTTCCAGTCACAAAAATAACGTTTGATCATCACCCTCTGCCTCCTGCCACTAAACAAATTTTAAATCCAATGTGCCAAATTGCCCTGGACCCCATGGCCTCTTACCTTCTTGACTAGTCTCCCATGCGAGACTTTGTCAAAAGCCTTACTGAAGACCATGTAGACTACATCAACTGCACTATCCTCATCCACAAACCTAGTCAGCCCCTCGAAAAATTCAATCAAATTGGTTAGACATGCTCTCCCCTTGACAAAGCCATGCTGACTATCCTTGATTAATTCTTGCCTCTCCAAGTGGAGACTGATTCTGTCCCTCAGAATTGTATCCAATAATTTCCCTATCACTGATGTTAGGCTCAGTGGCCTGTAATTCCCTGGTTTATCACTATTGCCCTTCTTGAATAATGGAAAAAGCGGTCCCTGATGCTGAAACTCAATCTTTAAACAGGATCCCGAATGGTGAGACTCCCTCGTTAAAAGGGGTCCTTGGTGGAAAGATTCTCTATTTAAAAGGGCTTCCTGATCGGGATACTCCCTCTTCAAAAGGGGCCCAGATCGTGAGACTCCTCTTTAAAAATGTTCCATGATGGTGAGACTCCCTCTTTAAAAGGGGTCCCTGCTGGGGAAACACCCTCTTTTTAAAAGTGTCCCTGATGGAGACACTACCTCTTTAAAAGGGGTTCTTGATGGTGAGACTCTCTCTTTAAAAGGTGTCCCTAATCGGAAGATTCTCTTTAAAAGACGTCCCTGACAGAAAGGCTCACTCTTTCAACGGTGTTCTTAATAGAAAGACTCTGAATTTAAAATGGGTCCCTTGAGGGTGTGACTCCATCTTTAAAAGGGCTTCCTGATAGAAAGACACCCTCTTTGAAAGGGTCCCTGATGGTGAGTCTCCCTCTTTAAAATGGGTCCCGAATTGGGAGATTCCCTCTTTAAACGGGGTCCCTGATGGTGAGACTATCCTTAAACGGGATCCCTGATGGGGGACTCCCTCTTTAAAAGAGGTCCCTGATGGTGAGACTCCCTCTTTAAAAGGGGTCCCTAATGGTGAGAGTCCATCTTTAAATGTGGTCCCTGATGTTGAGACGCCCTCTTTAAAAGGGGTCCTGAAGGTTAGACTCCCTCTTTAAAAAGGGTCCCTGATGGTGAGACTCTCTCTTTAAAAGGGGTTTCCTTAATGGTGAGACTCCCTCTTTAAAAGGGGTCCCTGATGGTGAGACTCTCTCTTTAATAGTGATCCCTGATATTGAGACGCCCTCTTTAAAACAGATGCCTGATGGTGAGACTCCCTACTTAAAAGGGATCCTTGATGGTGCGATTCTCTCTTTAAAAGTGATCCCTGATGGAGAGAATCTCTATTTAAAAGGTATCCCTGATGGTGAGACTCTCTCTTTAAAAGGGGTCCCTGATGGTGAGACTCTCTCTTTAATAGGGGTACCAGATGGAGTGACTCTCTCTTTAAAAGGTGTCCCTGATGGCGAGACTCTCTCCTCAAAAGCGATCCCTGATGGTGAGGCACCCTCTTTAAAAGGGGTCCCTGATGGTGAGACTCTCTATTTAAAATCGTTCCTGATAGGGAGACACCCTCTTTAAAATATGTCCCTGATGGAGACATTCCCTCTTTAAAAGGTGTCCCTGTTGGTGAGACTCTCTCTTAAAAATTTTTGCCGAATAGGAAGATTCACTTTAAAAGGGATCCCTGATTAAAAGACTCTGGGCTTGATTTTGATACTTGGGCTGGTTGGGTTCGTGTCATCCGCATTTCGTGTTATCCACCCGACTGCAATTGGATGTGGGAGATTGATGCAATTTTCACCTAATTGTGCAATTGAGTTCCAGCATGTGGGAACCCATGAACCAATTAGTGGTTTCTGTCTGACAGTCGCCTCTGATGATGTCATCATTGCTGCTGCATTGGAGGTCAGAGACTGCCTGGCCTTTGTTGTGAGAGGACCTGGATGCAAAATGAGCAGCAGCTCCATGTCTGGAGAGAGAGAGATAGAGAGAGATAGATTTTTTTGGCATCTAGGTTCTCTCACAGCAAAGGTCAGGCAGTCTCCGATCCTTCAATGCAGAAGCATCAGAGCTGACTTTCAGACCTAATATTACTATTACCTTCATCAGATCTCCGTTGTAATAGTGGACCTGTAGCTGATAGTCAGCTATCGAAATGTGCTGCTGCCATGTTTCACAATCGTGGTCAATGAAAATCCAGCCCTCTCTTTTTAAAAGGGTCTCTGATGGCGAGACTCTCACTTTAAAAGAGGTCCCTGATAGTGACAGTCTCACTTTAAAAGGCGTCCCTGTATTTGAGACTCATTGCTAAAAATGATTCTCTGATGGTGACACTCACACTTTAAAAGAGGTCCCTGAAAGTAAGACTCACTTCAAAAGGGCTCCCTGATAGAAATACTCCTTCTGTAAATGGGTCTCTGATGGTGAGACTCCGTCCTTAATAGAACCCCTGATAGAAAGACTGCCGCTTTAAAAGGGTTCCCTGATGGTGAGACTTCATCCATCAATGGGATGCCAAATGGGGAGACTCTATCGTTAAAATAGGTCACTGATGCTGAGACTCCCTTTTAAAAGAGATCCCTTATGGTGAGACTCCCTCTTTAAAAGGTGCCCCTGAAGGCGACACTCCCACTTTAAAAGGGGGCCCTGATTGTGAGACTCCTCTTTAAAAGGGGTCCCTTAGAGTGAGACGCTCTTTAAAATGGGACCCTGATGGGGTGACACTCTTTAAAAGGGGTACCTGATGGTGAGACTCCATCTTTGAAAGGAGTCCCTGCTGGTGAGACTCCCTCTTTTAAAGGGGACCTTGATAGAAAGCCTCTTTCTTTAAAAGGGGACCTTGATAGAAAGACACTCTCTTTGAAATGGGTCCCCAAGGGTGAGACTGCATATTTTAAAGGGCTCCCTGATAGAAATACTCCCTTTTTAAAATTGTCTCTGGTGGCGAGACTCCCTCTTTAAAACCGATCCATAATGGGGAGACTCTTTCTTTAAAAGGGGTCTCTGATGGCGAGACTCTCTCTTTGAAAGGGATCCCAGAAGTTGAGTCTCCCTCTTTAAAAGGGGTACCTTATGGTGAGACTCCCTGTTTAAAAGGTGTCCCTGATGGAGACACTCCCTCATTAAATGGGTTCCCTGATAAAAAGACTCTCTCTTTAAAAGATGCCGTTGATAGAAGTACTCTCTCTTTAAAATGGGTCGCCGATGTTGACACCCTCTTTAAAAGCGCTCCCTGATAGAAAGACTCCCTCTTTAAATGGTTCTGAAGATGAGATCTCTCTTTTAAAGACGTCCGTGATGGTGAGACTCGCTCGTTAAAAGGAGTCCCTGATGATGAGACTCTCTCTATAAAAGTGTTCCCTGATGGGGATAACCCTCTTTAAAAAGTGTCCATGATGAAGCCACTCCCTCTTTAAAAGGTGTCCCTGATGTTGACTATGTCTCTTTAAAAGGTTCCCCAAATAGCAAGACTACATACAAACATAGAAACATAGAAGATAGGAGTAGGCGTAGGCCATTCGGCCCCTCGAGCCTGTTCCGCCATTTAAGAACATAAGAACATAAGAAATAGGAGCAGGAGTATGCCAATCGGCCCTCGAGCCTGCTCCGCCATTCAATAAGATCATGGCTGATCTGATCCTAACCTCAAATCTAAAGAACACAAGAAGTAGGAGCAAGACGCGGCCACTCAGCCCCAGGGCCCGCTCCGCCACCCACAGGGCCTTGACCGATCCGAACACAGCCTTATGTCAAATTACCTGTCCGTTCCCCATAACCGCTAATTTCCTTTACTTCTAGGAAACTGTCTATTTCTGTTTTAAATTTATTTAATGATGTAGCTTCCATAACTTCCTGGGGCAGCAAATTCCACAGACCTACTACCCTCTGAGTGAAAAAGTTTCTCCTCATCTCAGTTTTGAAAGAGCAGCCCCTTATTCTAAGATTATGCCCCCTAGTTCGAGTTTCACCCATCCTTGGGAACATCCGTACCGCATCCACCCGATCAATCCCCTTAACAATCTTATATGTTTCAATAAGATCGCCTCTTATTCTTCTGAACTCCAAGGAGTAGTGTCCCAATCTACTCAACCTCTCCTCATATGTCCAGCCCTTCATCCCCGGGATTACCCGAGTGAACCTTCTTTGTACTGCCTCGAGAGCAAGTATGTATTTTCTTAAGTATGGACACCAAAACTGTATGCAGTATTCCAGGTGTGGTCTCACCAATACCTTAAATAACTGCAGCAATACCTCCCTGTTTTTTTATAATCTAACCCCCTAGCAATAAAAGCCAACATTCCGGTGGCGTTCTTGATCACCTGCTGCACCTGCATACTAACTTTTTGATTTTCTTGCACTAGGACCCCCAGATACCTTTGTACTGCAGTACTTTCCAGATTCTCTTCATTAAGATAATAACTTGCTCTCTGATTTTTCCTGCCAAAGGGCATAACCTCACATTTTCCAATATTGTATTGCATCTGCCAAATCTCCGCCCACTCACCCAGCCTGTTTATATCCCCTTGTAGGATTTTTATGTCCTCCCCACTTTCTACTTTCCCTCCCATCTTTGTATCATCTGCAAACTTTGATATGTTACATTTAATGAGATCAAGGTGTGGTCTCACCAAGTCCCTGTACAACTGCAGCAAGACATCCTTGTTCCTGTCCTTAAACCCACGCGCTATGAAGGCCAACATACCATTTGCCTTCTTAAACGCCTGCTGCACCTGCATGCTTACGTTGAGCGACTGGTGCACAAGGACACCCAGGTCTCGTTGCCCTTCTCCAAATCTATTGCCATTCAGATAATAATCTGCCTTTCTGTTGTTGACACCAAAGTGGATAACCTCGCATTTATCCACGTTATATTGCATCTCCCACGCTTCTGCCCAATCACCCAAACTGTCCAAATCATCCTGGAGTTTCTCGGCATCCTCCTCGCAGCACACACGCCCACCCAGTTTTGTGTCGTCTGCAAACGTGGAGATATTACATCTAGTTCCCTTGTCTGGATGATTAATATATATTGTGAATAGCTGGGGTCCAAGGACCGATCCCTGCGGTACCCCACTAGTCACTGCCAGCCACTCGGAAAAAGACCCGTTTATTCCAACACTTTGCTTTCTGTCTGCAAACCAGTTCTCTATCTAAGTCAATACCTTGCCCCCAATCCCATGTGCCTTAACTTTACACGCTAATCTCTTATGCGGAACCTTAATAAAAAGGCTTTTGATGGTACAAATATACCACATCCACTGGTTCTCCCTCTTTCCTGGACCAATATGTCGAGGAACCAACTAGAGATCAGGCCATCTTAGACAGGGTATTACGTAATGAGAAAGGATTAATTAGCAATCTTGTTGTGCGAGGCCCCTTGGTAAGGAGCGATCATAATATGATAGAATTCTTCTTTAAGATGGAGAGTGAAGTAGTTGACTCAGAGTCTGGGGTCCTGAATTTAAATAAAGGAAACTACGGTGGTATGAGGCGCGAGTTGGCTAGGGTGTTTTGGGGAGCGTTACTTAAAGGGTTGATGGTGGATAGGCAATGGCAAACATTGAAAGATCTCATGGATGGACTGCAGAATTTGTTAATCGCTGTTTGGCATAAAAATAAAAATAAAAAGGTGACACAACCGTGGCTAACAAGGGAAATTAGGGATAGCATATGATCCAAGGAGAGGACATATAAATTGTCTAGAAAAAGAAGCAAACCTGAGGATTGGGAGCAGTTTAGGATTCAGCAAAGGAGGACAAAAGGCTTAATTAAGAGGGGGAAAATAGAGTATGTGAGTAAGCTTTCTGGGAACATAAAAACTGACTGTAAATGCTTCTATAGATATGTGAAGAGAAAAAACATTGTTGAGGCCAAGCGTACGTACCTTGCAGTCAGAATCAGGGGAATTTATAATGGGGAACAAAGAAATGGTAAAAAAACATTTAAATACATACTTAGGTTCTGTCTTCACAAAAGAGGACACGAATAAACTTTCAGAGATCTCGGGGAAAATAGGGTCTAATGAGAGGGAGGAACTGAATTAAATCAGTATTTGTCGGGAAATGGTGCTCAGGAAATTAATGGATTTAAGGCTGATAAATCACCAGGGCATGATAATCTACATCCTAGGATACTTAAGGAAGTGGCCCTAGAAATAGTAGACGCAATGCTGGTCATCTTCCAAAACTCAATCGACTCTGGAACAGTTCCCATGGATTGGAGGGTAGCTACTGCAACCCCACTATTTAAAAAAGGTGGAAGAGAGAAAATGGGAAATTATAGACCGGTAAGCATGACATCGGTAGTGGGGAAAATGCTGGAGTCCATTTTCAAAGATGTAATAGCAGAGCACTTAAAAAAAGTGACAGGATCGGACAAAGTTATCATGGATTTACAAAAGATAAATCATGCTTGGCTAATCTATCGGAATTTTTTGAGGATATAACTGGTAGAATAGATAAGGGAGAACGAGTGGATGATTTGGAATTTGGACTTTCAGAAAGCTTTCGATAAGGTCCCGCATAGGAGATTAAAGTGCAAAGTTAAAGCACATGGGATTGGGGGTAAAGTACTGATTTGGATAGAAAACTGGATGGGAAACAGGAAGCCTAGAGTTGGAATAAACGGGTATTTTTCCAAGTGGCAGGCAGTGACTAGTGGGGTACCGCAGGGATCGATGCCAGGACCCCAGTTATTCACAATATATATTAATGATCTAGACGGGGGAACTAGATGTAATAGCTCCAAGTTTACAGACGACACAAAGCTGGGTGATCGTGTGTGCTGTGAGGAGGATGCAGAGAAACTCCAGCATGATTTGGACATGTGGGGTGATTGGGCAGATGCATGGCAGATGCAGTATAATGTGGATAAATGCGAGGTTATCCACTTTGGTGGCAAAAACAAGAATGCAGATTATTATCTGAACGGCAATAGATTGGGAAAAGGGGAAGTGCAACGAGACCTGGGTGTCCTTGTGCACCAATCGCTGAAGGTAAGCATGCAGGTGCAACAGACGGTTAAGAAGGTAAATGGTATGTTGGACTTCATAGCGAGAGGATTCGAGTACAGGAGCAAGGATGTCTTGCTGTAGTTGTACAGGGCCTTGGTGAGACCACACCTTAAGTATTGTGTGCAGTTTTGGTCGCCTTATCTGAGGAAGGATGTTCTTGCCAAGGAGGGAGTGCAGCGAAGATTCACCAGGCTGATACCTGGGATGGCAGGAATGATGTATGAAGAGAGATTGTGTCGATTGGGCATGTATTCGCTCGAGTTTAGAAGAAGAGGGGATCTCATTGAAACTTATAAAATTCTAACCGGACTAGACAGACTACATGCAGGAATGATGTTCCCGATGGCGGGGGTGTCCAGAAGCAGGGGTCACAGTCTAAAGATAAGGGGTAAGCCATTTAGGACTGAGATGAGGAATTTATTCACCCAGAGAGTGGTGAACCTGTGGAATTATCTACCGCTGAAGACAGTTGAGTCCAATTCATTAAATATATTCAAGAAGTAGTTCGATATATTTCTTGAGGCTAAGGTCATCAAGGGATATGGGGAGAAAACAGGGGCAGGGTACTGAACTTGGATGATCAGCCATGATCGCATTGAATGGTGGAGCAGGCTCGAGGGACCGAATGGTCTACTGCTGCTCCTGTCTTCTATGTTCCTTTGCTTCTATGTTAAAAGGGTCATGATGCGGAGATGCCGTTGTTGGACTGGGGTGGACAAAAATGAGAAGTCGCACAACACCAGGTTAAAGACCAAAAGTTTTATTTAAAATTACGAGCTTTCGGAGCTGTTGCCCCTTCGTCAGGTAAAGGTACAATGAGGGAATCTATTACTCAGTATATATACACAGAGAGCAATTTGTCTGCAAATTGGACCCGTCCGGAGGGTCGCTACCCTAAACTTTACATGTATGCTCAAGCTGTCAGGAAATGCATCAACGCCAGATTCATCAGCCGCACTCACAAGACAGTCCAGAATATCACCCGAGCACAACGCAACGCCATCCACGCTCTCAAGACCAACCGCAACATCGTCATCAAACCAGCGGTCAAAGGAGGAGCCATCGTCATACAGAACAGAAAGGACTATTGCAAAGAAGCATACAGACAACTGGACAACCAGGAACACTACAGAGAGTTACCTGCAGATCCGACCAAAGAACACATCCGCCAACTCAATAGACTGATCAAGACCTTCGATCCAGACTTTCAAAACATCCTATGCGCTCTCATCCCACGTACTCCCCACGTAGGAGACTTCTACTGCCTCCCAAAGATTCACAAAGCCAACACACCTGGACGTCCTATCACATCAGGCAATGGAACCCTCTGTGCGAAACTCACTGGGTACGTCGAGGCCTTCCTGAAACCCATCGAAGAGGGAACCCCCAGCTTCTGTCGCCACACTACAGATTTCTTGCAGAAACTCAGCACCCATGGACCAGTTGAACCAGGAACACTCCTCGCCACGATGGACGTATCGGCACTCTACACCAATATCACCCACGATGACGGCACCGCTGCGACAGCCTCAGTACTCAACACCAACAACAGCCAATCTCCAGACGCCATCCTGCAACTCCACTGCTTCATCCTTGACCACAATGTCTTCACCTTCGACAACCAGTTTTTTAGCAAACACACGGAACAGCCATGGGGACCAAATTCGCACCCCAATACGCCAACATCTTCATGCACAAGTTCGAGCAAGACTTCATCGCTGCACAGGACCTCGAACCAACGCTGTGCAAAAGACACATCTACGACATCTTCTTCCTTTGGACCAACGGCGAAGGATCACTGAAAGGACTACACGATAACATCAACAGGTTACATCCCACCATCAAACTCACCATGGACTAATCCTCAGCATCGGTGTCATTCTTGGACACACGAATCTCAATCAAAGATGAACACCTCAGCACTTCACTCTACCGCAAGCCCACGGACAACCTCATAATGCTCCACTTCTCCAGATTCCACCCTAACCACGTTAAAGAAGCCATCCCCTATGGACAAGCCCTGCGAATAAACAGGATCTGCTCAGACGAGGAGGAACGCGATGGACACCTACGGACAATGAAAGACGCCCTCGTAAGAACAGGATATGACGCTCGACTCGTCGATCGACAGATCTGACGGGCCACAGCGAAAAACCGCATAGACCTCCTCAGAAGGTGAACACGGGACACAACCAACAGAGTACCCTACGTCGTCCTGTACTTCCCCGGAGCGGAGAAACTACGCCATGTTATTCGCAGCCTTCAACATGTCATCGATGACGACGAACACCTTGCTAAGGCCATCTCCACGCCTCCACTACTCACCTTCAAGCAGCCGCCTAACCTCAAAAGTACCATCGTTCGCAGCAAAGTACCCAGCTGTCAGGAGAACAGCGACCACGACAACACACAACCCTGCCACAGCAACCTCTGCAAGACATGCCAGATCATCAACACAGACACCATCATCACACGTGAGGGCACTACACACCAGGTACATGGTACATAATCTTGTGACTCGGCCAACGTTGTCTACCTCATACGTTGCAGGAAAGAATTCCCCGGAGCATGGTACATCGGCGAGACCATGCAGACACTGAGACAACATATGAACGGACACCGCACAACAATCGGTATGCAGGATTGTTACCTCCCAGTCGGGGAACACTTCAGCAGTCAAGGACATTCAGCCTCGGATCTGCGGTTAGCGTTCTCCAAGGCGGGCTTCGAGACACACGACAACGCAAAATAATCGAGCCGAAACTGATAGCCAAGTTCTGTACCCATGAGGACGGCCTCAATAGGGATCTCGGGTTCATGTCACGCTACAGAACGTGACTCGACTTCGTTGTCTGTCTTTCCAGTTTTAAAAAAAATCACAAAAAACCACCCCAAAAAAAAAAGTTAAAAGCTCAACTGCAGACGGCAGGATTTGACACGTTGGAACCCCTGTGACCCATTTCATTGTCTTAGCTGTACTCTGATGCGTCTTTGATGCAATGCTTCCCTAAAAGATTGTACCTCTGCAGACAAATTGCTCTCTTTGTATATATACTGTGTAATAGATTCCCTCATTTTACCTTTACCTGACGAAGGGGCAACAGCTCCGAAAGCTCTTAATTTTAAATAAAACTGTTGGACTATAACCTGCTGTTGTGCGACTTCTCATGTTAAAAGGGGACCGATTGAATGAATCCCTCTTTAAAAGGGTCTCTGATAGTGACACTCCCTCTTTAAAAGGATTCCTGAGTGTGAGTCTCTCTCTTTTAAAAGGGATCCCTGATGCTGACTCACTCATTAAAAGGGCTCCCTGATAGAAAGACTCCCTCTTTAAAAGGGCTGCCTAATGGTGAGGCTCAGTCTTTAAAAGGGATCCCAGATGGTAAGACTCACTCTTTAAAAAGGGTCCGTGATGCTGAAACTCCCTCTTTAAAAGGGGTCCCCGATTGTGGGGCTCCCTCTTTAAAAGTGGTCCCTGGTGGAGAGACTCTCTCTTTAAAAGTGGTAGCTGATAGAAAGACTCTATTTTGAAAGGGGTACCTGATGTTGAGACTCCCTCTTTAAAAGGGGACCCTGATAATGAGACTCCCTCTTTAAAATAGACCCCTGATTTTGAGACTCTCTCTTTAAAAGGTGTCCCGGATGGTGATATAACTTGTATAAAAGGGCTCCCTGATGGTGAGACTATTTCTTTAAAAGCGGTCCCTGATGCTGAATCTCTCTCATTAATAGTAGTCCCTTTTGCTGAAACACCCTATTTAAAAGGGGTCGCTGATGGTGAACCTCTTTAAAAGGGGTCCCTAATGGGGAGAATCTCTCTTTAAAAACGGTCCCTGATAGGAAGTCTCCCTCTTTAAAAAGTGTCCCTGATGCTGAAACACACTTTTTAAAAGGGTTCCCTAATGGGGAGACCCTCTCTTTAAAAGGTGTCCCTGATCGAAAAACTCTCTTTAATATTGGTCCCTGATGGTGAGAATCCCTCTTTAAAAGGGATCCCTGATGATGAGAATCTCTCTTTAAACGGGGTCCCTTATGGTGAGACTCCCTCTTTAAAAGGGGTCCATGATGGGTCGACACCCTCTTTAAAAGGGGCCCGTTATTGAGACTCTCCCTCTTTAAAAGGGGTCCCTGATGGAGAGATTATCTTTTTAAAAGCGGTCCCTGATGCTGAACCTCTTTAAAAGGGGTCCCTGGTGGTGTGGCATTCTCTTTAAAATGGGTCCCTGATTATGATACTCCCTCTTTAATCGGAGTCCTTGATGCTGAAACACCCTCTTTAAAAGGGGTCCCTGAAGGTGAGCCTCTTTTAAATGGTTCCTTAATGTGGATACTCTCTCTTTAAAAGGGGGCCCTGATTGAAAGACTCTCTCTTTAAAAGGGGTCCCTGATGTTCAGATGCCCTATTTAAAAGGGGTCCCTGATCGGGCGTAAATCTCTTTAAAAGCGGTTCCTGATGATGAGACTCTCTCTTTAAATGGGGTCCCTGATGGAGTGACTATCTCTTTAAAAGCAGTCCCTGATGCTGAAACTCCCTCTGTAAAAGGGATCCCTGATGGTGAGACTCTCTCTTTAAAATGGGTCCATGATGATGAGGCTCCGTTTTTTAAAAGGGGTACCTGATGGGCATGCTCCCTCTTTAAAAGGGGTCCCTGTTGATGAGACTCCCTCTTTAAACGGGGTCCATGATGGGGCAACACCCTCTTTAAAAGTGTCCCTGATTGAGACACTCCCTCTTTAAAAGGGGTCCCTGGTGGAGAGACTCTCTCTTTAAAAGGTGTCCCTGATAGAAAGTCGCTCTCTTTAAAATGGGTCCAGTAGGTTGAGACTCCCTTTAAAAGGGGTCTCTGATAGAAAACTCTCTTTAAACGTGTCCCTGATGGTGAGACTCCTGCTCAATTGGGTCCCTGATGGTGAGATTCTCTCTTTACAAGTGGCCCCTGATGGTGAGATTCTCTCTTTACAAGTGGTCCCTGATGGTGAGATTCTCTCTTTACAAGTGGTCCCTGATGGTGAGATTCTCTCTTTAGTAGGAGTCCCTGATGCTGAAACAACCTCTTTAAACGGGGTCGCCGATGAGGAGCCTCTTTAAAACATGTCTCAAATAGGGAGATTCTCTCATTAAAAGTGGTCCCTGATAGAAACACTCCCTCTTTAAAAGGATTCCTGGTGTGAGTCTCTCTCTTTTAAAAGGGATCCCTGATGCTGACTCACTCATTAAAAGGGCTCCCTGATAGAAAGACTCCCTCTTTAAAAGGGCTGCCTAATGGTAAGGTTCACTCTTTAAAAGGGATCCCAGATGGTAAGACTCACTCTTTAAAAAGGGTCCGTGAAGCTGAATCGCCCTCTTTAAAAGGGGTCCCCGATTGTGAGGCTCCCTCTTTAAAAGGGGTCCCTGGTCGAGAGACTCTCTCTTTAAAAGGGGCAACTGATAGAAAGACTCTATTTTGAAAGGGGTACCTGATGGTGAGACTACTTCTTTAAAAGGGGTCCCTGATGATGAGACTCCCTCTTTAAAATAGACCCCTGATGGTGAGACTCTCTCTTTAAAAGGTGTCCCGGATGGTGATCTACCCTGTTTAAAAGGGGTCCCTGATGGTGTGACTATTTCTTTAAAAGCGGTCCCTGATGCTGAAACTCCCTCATTAATAGGAGTCCCTTTTGCTGAAACACCCTATTTAAAAGGGGTCGCTGATGGTGAACCTCTTTAAAAGGGGTCCCTAATGGGGAGAATCTCTCTTTAAAAGCGGTCCCTGATAGGAAGTCTCCCTCTTTAAAAAGCGTCCCTGATGCTGAACCACCCTTTTTAAAAGGGTTCCCTAATGAGGAGACCCTCTCTTTAAAAGGTGTCCCTGATCGAAAAAGTGTCTTTAATATTGGTCCCTGATGGTGAGAATCCCTCTTTAAAAGGCGTCCCAGTTGGTGAGAATCCCTCTTTAAAAGGGATCCATGATGATGAGACTCTCTCTTTAAACGGGGTCCCTTATGGTGAGACTCCCTCTTTAAAAGGGGTCCATGATGGGTCGACACCCTCTTTAAAAGGGATCCGTTATTGAGACACTCCCTCTTTAAAAGGGGTCCCTGATGGAGAGATTATCTTTTTAAAAGCGGTCCCTGATGCTGAACCTCTTTAAAAGGGGTCCCTGATGGTGAGACTCCCTCTTTAAAAGTGATCCCTGGTGGTGTGGCATTCTATTTAAAATGGGTCCCTGATTATGATACTCCCACTTTAATCGGAGTCCCTGATGCTGAAACACCCTCTTTAAAAGCGGTCCCTGAAGGTGAGCCTCTTTTAAAGGGTTCCTTAATGTGGAGACTCTCTCTTTAAAAGGGGGCCCTGATTGAAAGACTCTCTCTTTAAAAGGGGTCCCTGATGATAAGATGCCCTATTTAAAAGGGGTCCCTGATCGGGCGTAAATCTTTAAAAGCGGTCCCTGATGATGAGACTCTCTCTTTAAATGGGGTCCCTGATGGAGTGACTATCTCTTTAAAAGCAGTCCCTGATGCTGAAACTCCCTCTGTAAAAGGGATCCCTGATGGTGAGACTCTCTCTTTAAAATGGGTCCATGATGATGAGGCTCCGTTTTTTAAAAGGGGTACCTGATGGGCATGCTCCCTCTTTAAAAGGGGTCCCTGTTGATGAAACTCCCTCTTTAAAAGGGGTCCCTGATGGAGAGATTATCTTTTTAAAAGCGGTGCCTGAAGCTGAACCTCTTTAAAAGGGGTCCCTGATGGTGAGACTCCCTCTTTAAAAGTGGTCCCTGGTGGTGTGGCATTCTCTTTAAAATGGGTCCCTGATTATGATACTCCCTCTTTAATTGGAGTCCCTGATGCTGAAACACCCTCTTTAAAAGGGGTCCCTGAAGGTGAGCCTCTTTTAAAGGGTTCCTTAATGTGGATACTCTCTCTTTAAAAGGGGGCCCTGATTGAAAGACTCTCTCTTTAAAAGGGGTCCCTGATGTTAAGATGCCCTATTTAAAAGGGGTCCCTGATCGGGCGTAAATCTCTTTAAAAGCGGTCCCTGATGATGAGACTCTCTCTTTAAATGGGGTCCCTGATGGAGTGACTATCTCTTTAAAAGCAGTCCCTGATGCTGAAACTCCCTCTGTAAAAGGGATCCCTGATGGTGAGACTCTCTCTTTAAAATGGGTCCATGATGATGAGGCTCCGTTTTTAAAAGGGGTACCTGATGGGCATGCTCCCTCTTTAAAAGGGGTCCCTGTTGATGAGACTCCCTCTTTAAACGGGGTCCATGATGGGGCGACACCCTCTTTAAAAGTGTCCCTGATTGAGACACTCCCTCTTTAAAAGGGTTCCCTGGTTTAGAGACTCTCTCTTTAAAAGGTGTCCCTGATAGAAAGTCGCTCTCTTTAAAATGGGTCCACTAGGTTGAGACTCCCTTTAAAAGGGGTCTCTGATAGAAAACTCTCTTTAAACGTGTCCCTGATGGTGAGGCTCCTGCTCAATTGGGTCCCTGATGGTGAGATTCTCTCTTTACAAGTGGCCCCTGATGGTGAGATTCTCTCTTTACAAGTTGTCCCTGATGGTGAGATTCTCTCTTTACAAGTGGTCCCTGATGGTGAGATTCTCTCTTTAGTAGGAGTCCCTGATGCTGAAACAACCTCTTTAAACGGGGTCGCCGATGAGGAGCCTCTTTAAAACAAGTCTCAAATAGGGAGATTCTCTCATTAAAAGTGGTCCCTGATAGAAACACTCCCTCTTTAAAGTGTGTCCCTGATGCTGAAACAGCCTTTTTAAAAGAGTTCACTTTTGGTGAGCCACTATAAAAGTTCTCCCTAATGGCCCATCGTGTCTGCGCCGGCCATCAAGCCCTATCTATTCTAATCCCATTTTCCAGCATATGGTCCGTAGACTTGTATGCTATGGCGTTTCAAGTGCTCGTCTAATTGGTTCATGAATGTTGTGACGGTTCCTGCATCTACCAAAATTTCAGGCAGTGAGTTCCAGATTACAACCACTCTCTGGGCGATTTTTTTTTCCTCATCACCCCTCTACACCTCCTCCCACTTAAGTTGAAACTATTCCCCCTGGTTATTGAACCCTCTACTAAGGGGAAAAGTTCCTATCTATCTACACTATCTATGCCCCTCATAATTTTGTACACCTCAGCCACCTCTTCTCTAAGGAAAACAACCCCAGCCTTTCCAGTCTCTCTTCATAGCTGAAACTTTCCAGCCCAGGTAACATCCTGGTGAATCTCCTCTGCACCCTCTCCAATGCAGTCACATCCTTCCTATAGTGTGTCGACCAGAACTGCACACAATATTCCAGCTGTGGCCAAACTTGCATTATGTACAGCTCCATCATAACCTCTCTGCTCTTATATATTATGCATCGGCCAATGAATGCAAGTATCCCCTATGCCTTCTTTACCACGTTATCTACCTGTCCTGCTGCCTACAGAGATCTACGTACATGCACACCACGTTTTTTTCTGATCCTCTGTCTATCCTAGGGTCCTACCATTCATAGCTTATTCCCTTGCATTGAAAGTCCTCCCAAAATGCATCACCTCACGCTTTACTGTGTTAAGTTCCATTTGCCAATGTTCTGCCCATCTCACCAAACCGTCTATATCGACCTGTAGCCTAAGGCTTCCCTCCTCGCTATTTACCACTCCACCAATTTTCGTGTCATCAGCGAACTTACTGATCATGCCTCCTACTTCCATATCTAATTCATTAATGTACACTACAAACAGCAAGGGACCCAGCACTAATGCCTGCGGTACACCACTGGACACAGGCTTCCAGTCAAAAAAACAACCTTCGCCCATCACGCTCTGCCACCTGCCACTAAGCCAATTTTAGATCCAATCTGCCAAATTGCCCTGGATCCCATGGGCTCTTACCTTCTTGATCAGTCTCCCATGCGGAACTTTGTCAAAAGCCTTACTGAAGTCCACGTAGATCACATCAACTGCACTACCCTCATCCGCACATCTAGTGATCGCCTCGAAAAATTCAATCAAATTGGTCAGACTAGATCTCCCCCTGGCAAAGCCATGCTGACTATCCTTGATTAATTCTTGCCTCTCCAACTGGAGACTTATTCGGTCCCTCAGAATTTTTGCAATAATTTCTCTACCACTGATGTTAGGCTCACTGGCCTGTAATTCCCTGGTTTATCCCTACTACCCGTCTTGAATAATGGTTCTACTTTAGCTTTTCTCCAGTCCTCTGGCACCTCCCCTGTGGCCAGAGAGGTTCTGAAAATTTGTGTCAGAGCCCCTGCAGTCTCCTCCCTTGCCTCACACAGCAGCCTGGGTAACCTCTCGTCTGGGCAGGGGATTTATACACTTTTAAGCCCGCCAAAACCGCTAGTACCTCCTCCCTCTCAATACTAATTTGTTCAAGTATATCACAATAGCCTTGCTTGATTTCTATGCCTACATCGTCCTTCTCCATAGTGAACACAGATGCTAAATATTCATTTAAAGCCTCACCTACATCTTCCGGCTCTACACACAGATTGCCATTGTTTCCCTAATGGGCCGTACTCTTTCCCTGGTTATCCTCTTGCCCTTAATATACTTATAAAACACCTTGGGATTTTTCTTTATCTTGCATGCCAGTGTTTTTTCATGCCCCCTCTACGCTCTCCTAATTTCTTTTTTAGGTACCCACCTGCACTTTCTATACTCCTCTAGGGCTTACACTGTTTTTAGTCATTTGTTTCTGCCAAAAGCCTCCCTTTTTTTCCTAATCCATTCTTGTATATCCCGTGACATCCAGGATTCCCTGGGCTTGTTGGTCAAACCCTTGACCTATACGGGAACATGTTGGCGTTGTACTCTCTCTATTTCCTTTCTGAAAGGCTCCCACTGCACGGATGTGGATTTTCCTACAAGTAGCTGATCCCAGTCCACTTTGGCCAGATCCTGCCTTATCATATTAAAATCGGCCTTCCCCCAATTTAGAACCTTTATTTCCGTCCATCTTTGTCTTTTCCATGACTACCTTAAATCCCGCCGAATTATGGTCACTGTCACCTTAATGCTCTCCTAATGTTACATCTACTACTTGCCCGGCTACATTCCATAGAATTAGGTTCAGGACCGCCCCTTCTCTTGCAGGATTTTCGACATACTGGCTCAAAAACTCTCCTGGATGCACTTTAAGAATTCCACACCCTCTAAGCCTTTCACACTCTGACTATCCCAGTTAATATTGGGGAAGTTTAAATCCCCTACTATTATTACCCTGCTATTTCTACACTTCTCTGAGATTTGCCTACATATCTGTTCCTATATCTCCCCCTGACTGTTTGGGTGCCTGTAGTACACTCACAGCAAAGTGCTTGCACCCTTTTTGTTTTTCAGTTCTACCCATATGCCCTCATTAGAGGAACCTGCTAAGATATCATCCCTCCTTACAGCAGTAATTGACTCCTTGATTAATATTGCGACACCCCCTAATCTTTTACACACCCCTCTATCTCGCCTGAAGATTCTATACCCCGGAATATTGAGCTGCCAGTCCTGCCCCTCCCTCAACCATGTCTCTGTGATCGCAAAAATATCATAGTGCCACGTGTTCATCAACACCTTCAATTCATCTGCCTTACTCGCAAGACTACTTGCACTAAAATAAATGCCATCCAGCATTGCCATACTCCCTTGTGCCGTTACATATTTGCTTTGCCTTCTAGGCTGACTCTATATTTGGCTCTGCATCACCACCTACTATATCTCCACTCCGTATCCAATCCCCCTGCCAAGTTAGTTTAACCCCCACACCCCCACCACCAACAGTACCAGCAAACATCCCTGCAAGGATGTTGGTCCCATTCCGGTTCTGGAGCAACACGTCCGACTTGTACATGTCCCAACTTCCCCAGAAGCAGACCAGTGATCCAGAAACTAAAGCCCTCCCTCCTGCACCAACTTTTTAGCCACGCATTCATCTGTTCGATCCTCCCATTCCGATACTCATTAGCACGTGGCACCGGGAGTAATCCAGAGATTACAACGTTTGAGTTCCTGATTTTTAATTTGATACCTGGCTTCCTAAATTCTTGTTGCAGGACCTTATCCATTTTTCTACCCATGTCGTTGGTACCAATGTGAACCACGACCTCTGACTGTTCGCCCTCCCCCTTCAGAATGCCCTGCAGCCGTTCAGTGGCATCCTTGACCCTGCCACCAGGGAGGCAACATAACATCCTGGGGTCAGTTCTGCGGACACAGAAACCTCTATCTGTTCCCCTTACAATAGTATCCCCTATCACTAATGTTCTCCCACTCTTTGTCCTCCCCTCATGTGCAGCTGAGCCACTCGTAGTGCCAGGGACTTGACTCTGGCTGCATTCCCCTGAGAAACCATCTGCCCCAGCCGTATCCAAAACGGAAAATCTATTGGAGAGTGAGATGGACCCAGGGGACACATGCACAACGTTCCTAGTTCTTTTACTCTGTCTGGCGGTCACCCATTTCCTGTCTGCCTGTGCAATCTTCACCTGCGGTGTGACCACCTTGTTAAACGTGCTATCCACGAAGATCTCAGCTTCGCGGATGCTCCACACTGCCTCCAGCCGCAGCTCCAGCTCTGAAATGCGGATTTCGAGTAGCTGCAGCTGGAGACACTTGCTGCACGTGTTCGCCCTGGACAGCTAAAGTGTCGCTTACTTCCAACATAGCACAGGATGAGCACTCCACGCTGCCGAGCTGCCCTGCCATGTGCACCGCTGAATTTACTCCGTTTAGTTCCTTTAAATTAAAGAATATTAAATAACATAGGACCTTAGGTCGCTTTAAACACTACTTACTCTAAACTAGATACCTTACTTTTACTTTAACGACTGGGATGTAGAAATACTGTAGAAATACTCACCGCTGGTTCTCTGTCCCCTCTTGTGCTGCTTTTTAGCTCCTGCTCTCCTGGAAGCTGACAAAGACAGACAAAGATAGGATCACCTCCCTCCCCGAAGTCCCTCACTCACCAAACTCGCAGCTCTATACCCTGTTCTGATCTGTACACCGTGACGAACTGCACTCTATCCTCCCTTGTTTATATTGCTGAGATTGAAATAAGTGAGCTGTCAGGCAGTTACAGAACAAGATTAGACCAGTTAATTAATTAATTACTCTCACCTGCTCTCCAGCACAGAGCTTGCTTCGCCCTGCCCAAGACTGGAAGAAACTTAAAACTTGAAACAGTAAATTTAAATTTAAGTTAAACGCTAATTGCAATCACACACAACTAGATTTTATAAAAAAAGAGATTAACGTTTAAGAATCACTCCCTCACTCACCAAACTCGCAGCTTAACACTCTGTTCCCATCTGCACTCCGTGACAAACTGAACTCTAGAGTTGTGCAAAAGTATTTGGGGCATGGATAGTGTAGATGGAAAGGAACTTTTCCCCTTAGTAGAGGGATCAATAACAAGGGGAGATAGGTTCAAGGTAATGGGCAGGAGGTTTAGAGGGGATTTGAGAAAAAACATTTTCACCCAGTGGGTGGTTGGAATAGAAACATAGATGATCGGAGCAGGAGTAGGCCATTCGGCCCCTCGAGCCTGCTCCGCCATTCGATGAGATCATGGCTGATCATCCAAACTCAGTCTCCTGTACCTGCCTTCTCCCAATATCCCTTGATACCTTGAGCTTTAAGAAATATATCTAACTCATTCTTGAATATATTTAATGACTTGGCCTCAACTACATTCTGTGGGAATGAATTCCACAGGTTCACCACACTCTGGGTGAAGAAATTCTTCCTCATTTCTGTCCGAAATGGCTTACCCGTTATCCTTAGATTATGACCACTGTTTCTGGACTATCCGACCACCGGGAACATTCTTCTTGCATCTAGTTTGTACAGACCTGTCAGAATTTTATATGTTTCGATGAGATCCCCTCTCATTCTTCTATACTCCAGCGAGTATAAGCCCAATCGACCCAATCTTTCATCATATGTCATTCCTGCCATCCCAGGTATCAGCCTGGTGAATCTTTGCTGAACTCCTTCCATGGCAAGAACATCCTTCCTCAGAGAAGGCGACCAAAACTGCAGACAGCACTCAAGCTGTGCCTCACCAAGGCCCTGTACAACTGCAGCAGGACATCCCTGTTCCTATACTCAAACCCTTTCGCTATGAAGGCCAACATACCATTTGCCTTCTTCACCGCCTGTTGCACCTGCATGCTTACTTTCAGCGACTGGTGCACAAGGACACCCAGGTCTCGTTGCACTTCCCCTTCTCCCAATCTATTGCCATTCAGATAATAGTCTACCTTTCTATTTTTGACACCAAAGTGGATAACCTCGAACTTATCCAAACTCTGCCACGCTTCTGCCCACTCACCCAACCTGTCCAAATCATCCTGGAGTTTCTCGGTATCTTCCTCGCAGCACACACTCGCACCCAGCTTTGTGTCAGCTGCAAACTTGGAGATATTATATTTAGTTCCGTTATCTAGATCATTAACGTATATTGTGAATATCTGGGGCCCTGCGGTACCCCACTAGTCACTGAATGCCACTCAGAAAAATACCCAATAATTCCTATTCTCTGCTTTCAGTCCGCCAACCAGTTCTCTGTCCAATTCATTATCTTGCCCCAATCCCATGTGCCTTAACTTTACACGCTAATCACTTATGCGGGACCTTATCGAAAGCCTTTTGAAAGTCTAAATACACCAGATCTACTGGTTCTCCCTTATCTATTTTCCCAGATACATCCTCAAAAAATTCCAGTAGATTAGTCAAGCACGATTTACCTTTTGTAAATCCATGTTGACTTTGTCCGATCCTGTCACTGTTTTTCAAGTGCTCAGCTATTACATCCTTTATAATGCACTCTAGCATTTTCCCCAATACTGATGTCAGGCTTACCGGTCTGTAATTCCTCGCTTTCTCTCTACCACCCTTTTTGAATAGTGGGTCAACATTAGCTACCCTCCAATCCATGGGTACAGTTGCAGATTCCATCGAATGTTGGAAGATGATCAGCAATGCATCTACTATTTCTAGTGCCACTTCCTTAAGTACCCTAGGATGTAGATAATCAGGCCCTGGTGATTTATCGGCCTTCAATCCTGTCAATTTCCCTAACACCATTTCCCTGCAAATATTGATTTATTTCAGTTCCTCCCTTTGATCAGACCATATGTTCTCCAACATCTCTGGGAGGTTATTTTTGTCCTCCTTTGTGAAGACAGAACCAAAATATGCATTTAATTGGTCTGTCATTTCTTTGTTCCCCATTATAACTTCCCACGCTTCTGACTGCAAGGGAGCTACACTTGATTTCACTAATCTTTTTCTCTTCACATATCTATAAAAGCTCTTACAGTCAGTTTTTTTATGTTCCCAGCAAGCTTACTTTCATATTCTATTTTACCCTTCTTAATTAATCCCTTTGTCCTCCTTTGTTGAATCCTAAACTGCTCCCAGTCCTCAGGGCTACTGCTTTTTCTGGCCAATTTATATGCCCTCTCCTTGGATCTTATGCTATCCCTAATTTGCCTTGTTAGCCACGGTTGAGTCACCCTTTTTGTTTTATTCTTATGCCACACTGGGATGAACAAATTCTGTAGTTCATCCATGCAGTTTTTGAATGTTGGCCATTGCCTATCCACCGTCAACCCCTTGAGTGACATTCCCCAATCAATACTACCCAATTCGCGCCTCATACCATCTTAGTTTCCTTTATTTAAATTCAGGACCCTAGTCTCTGATTCAACTACTACACTCTCCAACCTAATGCAGAATTCTATCATATTATGATCACTCTGACCCAAGGGGCCTCGTACGACATGATTGCTAATTAATCCTTTCTCGTTACATAATACCCTGTCTAAGATGGCCTGATCTCTGGTTGGTTCCTCGACATATTGTTCCAGAAAACCATCTCGTAAACATTCTAGGAATTCCTCCTCCACAGAATTTTTACTAATTTGGTTATCCCAATCTATATGTAAATTAAAGTCACCCATGATGACTGCTGTGCCCTTACTACATGTTTCTCTAATTTCCCTTTTAATGCCGTCCCCAACCTCCGTATTACTGTTTGGAGGTCTATATACCAACCCACTAACGTTTTCTGCCCCTTGTTATTTCTCAGTTCTACCCATACAGATTCTGCATCATCAGAGCTAATATCCTTCCTTTCAATTTTGTTAATCCCATCTTTAACCAGCAATACTACCCCACCTCCCTTTCTGTTATGCCTATCTTTCCTAAATATTGAATGACCCTGGATGTTGAGTTCCCAGCCTTGGCATCCTTGAGCAATGTTTCTGTAATCCCAATCAAATAGTGTTAATTTACCGCTATTTGCACAGCTAATTCATCCACCTTGTTCCGAATGCTCCTTGCATTAAGACACAAAGCCTTCAGGCTTGTTTTTTAACGCTCTCAGTCCTATATGCATTATTATTTACTGTGACCATGTTTGATATGAACCGTTGAGTTCTTTGCCTTCGACTTTTGTTTTTCTCCTACCTGTCTTTAGCTTTTATCCTTGTTTCCCTTCCTCTTTTCTCCCTGCTCAGGTTCCCAACCCTCTGCCACTTTAGTTTAAACCCTCCCAACAGCACTAGCAAACACTCCCCCTAGGACATCGGTCCCGGCCCTGCCCAGGTGCAGACCGTCCCGTTTGTACTGGTCCCTCCTTCCCCAGAACCGGTTCCAATGTCCAAGGAATTTGAATCCCTCCCCCTTGCACCATTCCTCTAGCCACGTATTCATTTGAAATATCCTCCTATTTCTACTTTACTAGCACGTGGCACTGGTAGCAATCCTCAGATTCATACCTTTCAGGTCCTCTTTTTTAATTTACCTCCGAACTCCCTATATTCTTCTTTTAGGACCTCATCCCGTTTTCTACCTCTATCGTTGATGCCTATGTGCACCACGACAACTGGCTGTTCGCCCTCCCCCTACAAAATGTTCCATAGCCGCTCCGAGACGTCCTTGACCCTTGCACCAAGGAGGCAACACACCATCCTGGACTCTCGTTTGCGGCCGCAGAAATGCCTATCTATTCGCGTTACAATTGAATCCCCTATCACTATAGCTCTTCCACTGCTTTTCCTCTGGAACTCACTTCCTGAAAGGGTGGTAGATGCAGGAGCCTTCACAACATTCAAGAAGCATTTAGATGAGCACTTGGAACGCCATAGCATACAAGGCTACGGACCAACTGCTGGAAAATGGGATTAGAATAGTCAGGGCTTGATGGCCGGCGCGGACACGATGGGCCAAAGGCAATCTTTCTGTGCAGTATAACACTATGATTCTAAGACTCTATGACTCACTGAAAAACACTCTGATATTCTCCACACCCCACACTGCAAGTCTCTGAAATACCCCTCACTCCTCACTTTAAAACTCTGATATACCCCACAGCGCTCATTATTAAACATTGCTATTCCTCACACTATAGAGTGTAACACTCTGATATACACTAAAACCCGAAGCACTCTTACATATCCCACATCTCTCACTGCAACACTCTGATACACTACCCACCCGACACTGCAACACTCTGATTTCCCGCACAACTCTCACTGTTACACTCAGATTTACACCACACACCTCACTGTAACACTCCGTTATACCCCACACCTCTCACTGGCGCACTCTGATATATCCCACTCCACTCTCTGTAACACTGATATACCTCGCACCACTCACTGTAACACATTGTAATATACTCCACACCCACACTGAAAAACACCCTGATATTCTGCACACCCCACACTGTAAAACTCATAATACCCCACACTCCTCAGTGTAAAACTCTGAGATACCCCGCAGCGCTCATTGCAACTCATTGCTATTCCCCACAGTCTTCACTGTAACACTCTGATATACACCACACCGCTCACTGTAACAATCTGATGTACCCCACAACCCAGTAACCGTCTGATATATCCCACACCACTCAATGTAACGCTCTCTGATATACCCAACACCCCTCATGGTAACACTCTGATATCCCCCACACCGCTCACTGTAACACTATGAAATACTCCACAATGTCAGACGCTGATATAAACCACACACCTCACTGTAACACACTGATATACGCTACACCTCTCACTGTAACAATCTGATATGCCACACATCCATAACTGTAACACTGTGATATACACCACACTCCCGAAGCACTCTTACATATCCCACACCTCTCACAGCAACACTCTGATACACGACTCACCCAATACTGTAACACTCTGATGTCCCGCAGAACCCTCACTATAACACAGTGATATACCGCACACCACTCATTGTAAAACACTGATATTTCCCACACACCTCACTAGTAACATTCTGATTTACCCCACACACCTCAATGTAATACTCTGATTTACCCCACTCCCCTCACTGTTACACTCTGATATACCCCGCACCTCTCACTATAACACACTGCTATTCCACACACTCTTCACTATAAAACGCTGATGTACCACACACCGCTAAATGTAACACTTTGATATGCACCAAACCTTTCAGTGCAATCCCCTGATTAATCCCACACCCCGTAAAACTCTTATATAGACCTCATCACACGCTGTAACAGTCTGATATACCCTACACCCCTCAATTTAACACTCTGATATACCCCACACCCCAACTGTTATAACTGATATACCACACAACACTTACTAAATCACTCTGACATATCCTGAACCCTAACTGTGACACACTGATATACCCCACACCACTCACAGTAAAACTCTGATATATGCCACACTCTGGGCTGTTACTCCCCTCACCACTCACTGTAATACTGATATACCTCGCACCGCTCACTGTAACAACCTCTGATAGACACCACAGCCCTCACTGTAACACACTGATATACCCCACATCCCAGCAGCACTCTGATATATCCCACTCCTCTCACAGGAACACTCTCTGATGTACCACTTACTCCTCATGGTAACAGTTTGATATCCCCCACACCGCTAATTATAACACTCTGATATACTCACACCCCTCACTGTAACAATCTCTTATACCGCACACCCCTCACTGTTACATAATGATAGACCCCACACCCCTCACTTTATCACACTAATATACCCAACATCACTCACTGTAACACACTGATATACACCACACCCTCACTGTAACACTTATATATACCCCAACACTCAATGTAACCCTATGATATAGCCTACACCCCTCACTGCAACACTCTGATATACACCACAACACTAACTGTAACACTCTGATATACACCACACCACTCACTGTAACACTCTGATATACACCACGCCACTCACTGCAACACTCTGATATAGAACACACCCCCTCACTCTAACACTCTGATATACCCCACACCCCTCACTGTAACATTCTGATATACCCCAACCACTCACAGTAACATTCTGATATGCACCACACCCCTCACTGTAACACGCTGATATACACCTCACCACTCCCTGTAACACGCTGATATACACCACACCACTCACTGTAACACTGATATACCCCACACCACTCACTGTAACATTCTCTGATTTGCTCCACACCCGTCACTGTAACACTCTGATATAGACCGCTCAACTCACTGTTACACTCTGATAAAGACCACAAAACTCACTGTAACACTCTGATATAGAACACACCACTCACTGTAACACACTGATATATCCCACACCCCTCACTATAACACTCTAATATACCCCACACCCCTCACTGTAACACTCTGATATACCCCACACCCTTCACTCTAACACTCTGATATTCACCACACCCCTCAATGTAACACTCTTATATACCCGACACCACTCACTGTAACACTCTGATATACCATACACCCCTCACTGTAACACTCTCTGATATAACCCACAGCCCTCACATTAACAATCAGATATACCCCACAACCCTCACTGTTATACTCCGTTAGACACCACACCACTCAATGTAACACTCTGAAATACCCCACACCCCTCACTGTAACACTCTGATATACCCTACACCAGTCAATGTATTACTCCGTTATACACCACACCACTCAATGTAACAATTTGTTTTATGTCACACTCTGGGCTGTTACTTCCGACATCACTCACTGTAATACTGATATACCTCGCACAACTCACTGTAACACACTCTGAGATACCTCACACCCCTCACTGTAGTACTCTGTTATAACCCACACCTCTCACTGTAAAAGTTTAATATACCCCCCACCCCTCATTGTCACACTATGATATGGCCCTCACCCCTCACTGTAACACTCTGATATGCACCACACTCCTCAATGTAAAACTATTATATATCTCCCAGCCCTCACTGTAACACGATGATATAGTCCACACCCCTCACTGTAACACTCTGCTTTACCCCACACCCCTCAATGTAACACTCTGATATACCACACACCCCTCACGTATCACTCTGCTTTACCTCACACCCTCACTGTAACACTCTGATATATCCCACACCCTCACTGTAACACTCTGATACAAGCCACACCGAAAGCACTATTATGTATTCCACACCCCTCGCTGCTACACTCTGATACAGTACACACCCAACACTGTTACAATCTGATTTCCCCCACTACCCTCACTGTATCACTCTGATTTACGCCGCACCACTCACTGCAACACACTGATATACCCTACAACCCTCAGACTAACAGAGTGCTATTCCACAAACTCTTCACAGTAGCACACTGATATACACCACAACCCTCAGAGTAACACACTGCTATTCCACACAATCTTCACTGTAAAACACTGATATACAACACAACCCTCAGAGTAACACACTGCTATTCCATACACTCTTCTTAATAACACACTGATATACCCCACAAACCTCAGAGTAACACACTACTATTCCACACACTCTTCACAATAACACACTGATATACCCGACACTGTCACTAAATGTAACATTCGGATATAAACCAAAACTCTCAGTGCAACGCCCTGATGTACGCCACATCTCCATGAATCTCTGTTGTAGACCACAACCCTCGTTTTAACAGTCTGATATATGCCACACCCCTCACTGTAACACTATTATATAACCCCACCCCTCACTGTAGCACTATGATATAGCCCACACCGCTCACTATAATACTCTGAAATACCCCACACCCCTCACTGTAACACTATTATATAACCCCCAACCCTCACTGTAAAACTATGATATGCCCCACACCACTCACTGTGACATTCAGCTATACCCCACACCCTCACTGTAACACGCTGATAATCCCCACATCCCTCACTGTAACACTCTGATATACCACACACCACTCACTGTAACACTCTTATATAGACTGCGCAACTCACTTTTCACATTGATATACACCGCAACCCCGAAGCACTCTTACAACTGTACAGGCCGTTGGTGAGACCACATCTGGTGTACTGCGTACAGTTTTGGTCTCCCTATTTAAGTTTGGAAATACTTCCATTGGAGACAGTTCAGAGAAGGTTCATGAGGATTAATCTGGAGATGAAGGGATTATCTTATGAAGAAAGTTTGAGCAGATTTTGCCTATTCTCATTGGCATTAAGAAGAATAAAAGAGGATATTATTGAAACTTGTAAGATTCTGAAGTGGCTTGACAAGGTAGATGCAGAGATGATGTTTCCCCTCGGCAGGGAATCCAGAACTAGGGGCATAGATTCAGAATAAGGGGGTACCCTTTTAAATCGGAAATGAGGGGCAATTTCTTCTCTCAGAGGCTCGTGAATATTTGGAATTCTCTTCCCCAGAGAGCTGTGGAGGCTGGGTCAATGGATATACTTAAGGTGGATTTAGACAGATTTTTGAAAGATAAGGGAGTCATGGGTTATGGGGAGCGGGCAGAGATGTGGTGTTGAGGCATAGATCAGATCAGCCATGATCTTATTGAAAGGCGGAGCAGGCACGAGGGGCCAAATGACCTACTCCTTGTCCTACGTGTTATGTCTTATGTCTTATATATACCATACCCCTCACTGTAACACACCCGTATTCCGCACACTCTTCACTGTAAACCTTTGATATACTCTACACCACTCACTATACTATTCTGGTATACCCCACACCACTCACTGTAACACTCTGATATATATCACACTCTGGGCTGTTACTCCCCACACCACTCACTTTAATACTGATATACCTCGCACCACTCACTGTAAAACACTTTGATATACTCCACCCCACTCACTGTAACACACTTTGATATACTCCTTACCCCACACTGAAACACTCTGAAATACCCACGCTCCTCACTTTAACACTCTGATATACCGCACACTCCTCACGGGAAAAGTCTGATATCCCCCACACCGCTCACTGTAACACTCTGATATACCCCACAACCAACACTGTAACACTCTGGTTTACCCAACACCCCTCACTGTAACACTCTGATATATCCCACACCCCTCATTGAAAAAGTCTGATTTACCACACATCCCTCAATGTAACAGTCTGATATACCCCACACCCCTCACTGTAACAGTCTGATATAACAACATTCCTCACTGTAATACACTCTGATATATCCCACAGCCCTCACGGTAACACTCAGATATACCCTAAACCCCTCACTGTAACACTATGATATACTCCACACCTCTCACTGTAACACACTGATATACCCAAGCCACATCACTGTTTCAGTCTGATTAACCCCACATCCCTCACTGTAACTCTAATGTACTGGGATAAGCTAATTGTAGGAAAATCCACATCAGAGCAATGGGAGCCATTCAGAAAGGAAATAGAGAGAGTACAACGCCAGCATGTTCCCGTAAAGTTCAAGGGTGGGACCAACATGCCCAGGGATCCCTGGATGTCAAGGGATAAACAAGAATGGATGAGGAGAAAAAGGGAGGCTTCTGGCAGTTACAAAGGACTAAAACAGTGGAAGCCCTAGAGGAGTATAGAAAGTGCAGGTGGGTCCCTAAAAAAGAAATTAGGAGAGCGAAGAGGGGGCATGAAAAAACACAGGCAGGCAAAATAAAGAAAAATCCCAAGGTATTTTATAAGTATTTTAAGGTCAAGATGATAACCAGTGAAAGATCGGGCACATTGGGGACCAAAGTGGCAAGCTCTGTGTAGAGCTGGAAGATGTAGGTCAGGTTTTTAATGAATATTTTGCATCTGTGTTCACTATGGAGAAGGACGATGTAGGCATAGGAATCATGCAGGGGGATTTTGATATCGTTGAACAAATTAGTATTGAGAGGGAGGAGGAAGTAGCGGTTTTAGCGTCTTAAAAGTGGATAAAACCCCAGGCCCTGACGGGCTGGATCCCAGGCTGCTGTGTGAGGCAAGGGAGGAGATTGCAGGGGCTCTGACACAAATTTTCAGAACCTCTCTGGCCACAGGGGAGTTGCCAGAGAACTGGAGACCAGCTAACGTAGTACCATTTTTCAAGAAGGGTAGTAGGGACAAAGCAGGTAATTAGAGGACAGTGAGACTAAAATCAGTGTTAGGGAAATTACTGGAAAAAAATTCGGAGGGACACAATTATTCTCCACTTGGAGAGGCAGGGGATAATCAAGGATAGTCATCATGGCTTTGTCAGGGGGAGATCATGTCTGACCAATTTGATTGAATATTTCGAGGTTGTGACTAGGTGTGTGGATGAGGGTAGTGCAGTTGATGTAGTCTACATGGATTTAAGTAAGGTTTTTGACAAAATCCCACAAGGGAGACTGGTCAAGAAGGTAAGTGCCCATGCGATCCAGGGCAATTTGGCACATTGGATTCAAAATTGGCTCAGTGGCAGGAGGCGGATGGTGATGGTCGAAGGTTGTTTTTTTGACTGGAAGCCTGTGTCCAGTGGTGTACCGCAGGGATCAGTGCTGGGTCCTTTGGTTTTTGTAGTGTACCTTAATGATATAGATATGAATGGAGGAGGGATGATCAGTAAGATCGCAGATGGCACGAAAATTGGTGGTGTGGAAAATAACGAGGAGGGAAGCCACAGACTACAGGACGATATAGACGAGATTGTTAGGTGGGCACAACAGTGTCAAATGGAATTTAACCCTGAAAAGTATGTGCTGATGAATTTTGAGAGGACAAACAAGGCAAGGAAATATACAATCAATTGTAGGACACTAGGAAGGACAGAGGATCAGAGAGACCTTTGTGTGCATGTACATAGATCCCTGAAGGCAGCAGGACAGGTAGATAATGTTTAAAAAGGCATCTGGCCTTCATTAGCCGAGGCATAGAATGTAACAGCACGGAGGTTATGATGGAGCTGTACAAAACGTTAGTTAGATCACAGCTGGAATACTGTGTGCAGTTCTGGTCACCACACTATAGGACGGATGTGATTGCACTGTAGAGGTTGCAGAGGAGATTCAACAGCATGTTACCTGGGCTGGAGCGCTTCAGCTATGAAGAGAGACTGGACAGGCTGGGGTTGTTTTCCTTAGAGGAGAGAAGGCTGAGGGGGGACCTGATTGAGGTGTACTAAATTAAGAGGGGCAGAGATACGGTAGATAGAAATGAACTTTTCCCCTTAGTAGAGGGGTCAATAACCAGGGGGCATAAGTTTAAGTTAAGCGGCAGGAGGTTTAGAGGGGATTTGAGGAAAAAAAAAGTATCCAGTGGATGGTTGGAATCTGGAACTCACTGCCTGATAGGTGGTAGAGACAGGAACCCTCACAACATTCAAGAAGCATTAAGATGAGCACTTGAAACACCATAGCATACAAGGCTAGGGACCAAGTGCTGGAAAATGGGATTAGAATAGACAGGGCTTGATGGCCGGCGCGGACACGATGGGCCAAAGGGCCTCATTCTGTGCTGTATAACTCTATGACTCTGTGACTCTATGACTATGATATATGGCACACTCTGCGATGTTACTCTCCACACCACTCACTGTAATTCTGATATACCTCGCACCACTCACTGTAACTCACCCTGATGTACTCCACCCCCTCACTGTAACATACTCTGATATACTCCACACCCCTCATGGTAACACTCTGAAATACCAAGCCCCTCATTGTAACACTTTGATATCCCCCACAACCATCACTGTAACACTGATTTACCCAAGGCCCTCACTGTAACACACTCTGATACACCCCACACCTCTCACTGTAACACTCTGATATACCCCACACCCCTCACTGTAACACACTGATATACCCCTCACTCCTCACTGTAGCACTCTGATACATGCCACATTCTGGACGTTTGCACACCATACCAGTCACTGTAATACAGATATACCTCGCACCACTCACTGTAACCCACTCTGATATACCCAACATCCCTCAATGTAACACACTGATACATGCCTCACTCTGGACTGTTACTCCCCACACCAGTCACTGTAATACTGATATACCTCGCACCACTCACTGTAACACACTCTTATATACCCAACATCCCTCAATGTAACACACTGATACATGCCTCACTCTGGACTGTTACTTTCCACACCAGTCACTGTAATACTGATATACCTCGCACCAATCACTGTAACACACTCTGATATACCCCACATCCCTCACTGTAACACTCTGATGCATGCCACACTCTACTGTTACTCTCCGCACCACTCACTGTAATACTGATATAAACCACATCCCTCACTTTAACACTCTGATACATGCGACAAACTGGACTCTTACTCCCCACACCACTCACTGTAATACTGATATACCCACATCCCTCACGGTAACACTCTGATACATGCCACACTCTGGACTGTTACTCCCCCCACGACTCACTGCAATAATGATATACTTCACACCACTCACTGTAATACTGATATACCCCGCATTCCTCACTGTAGCACTCTGATATAAGGCTCACTCTGGACTCTTACTCCCCACACCATTCACTGTAATACTGATAAACCCCGCATCCCTCACTGTAGCACTCTGATACATGCCTCACTCTGGACTGTTACTCCCCACATCACTCACTGTAATACTGATATACCCTATATCCCTCACTGTATCACTCTGATACATGCCTCACTCTGGACTGTTACTCCCCACACCACTCACTGTAATACTGATATACCTCACAACACTCACTCTAACACTGTGATACATGCCACACTCTGGACTGTTAATCCCCACACCACTCAATGTTATACTGATATACCTCGCACCACTCACTGTTGCCACTGCCACTTTAATCCCACGGGCTTAAATTTCGGTGATATGTGGTATTTTATCAAGCACCTTTTGAAAATACAGGGACATTGGGATAGTGTGAGTAGTATCAATCATAAAACCATAGAATTGGTGACCCAAGTTGTGTTGACAATTTGTTTAGCGGTGCATGACACCCCGCTCTGATCACAGACCTCGCCTGGTTTCAATCAGTAAATTTCAAAATCAGTGATTATGTTGCCATTTTATTATATATATTTATTTGTTCTCAGGATATGGGTGACGCTGTCAAGGCCGTTATTACTTGCCCATCCCTAGTTAACCATGCGAAAATGGTGGCCATTCATCTGCAGTCCGTGTGGTGAAGCTACTCCCACAGTACTATTACAGAGGAATTTCAGGCTTTTGAGACAGTGACGATGAAGGAACGGCGATATATTCGAAGGCTACGGTAGTATAGTGGCTATGTTGCTGGACCAGTAAACCAGATACCTGGACTGAATGATCTTGTAGTTCAAATCCCACCAGCTGGGGAATTTTAATTGAATTAATTTAACAAAACGGGAATAAAAAGCTAGTATCAGTAATGGTGACCATTAAACTACCGGATTGTCGTAAAACCACATCTAGTTCACTCATGTCCTTCAAGGACGGAAATTTGCCGTTGTTATCCATTCTGGAAGAAATGTGACTCCAGACACAGAGCAATGTGGTTGAATATTAACGGCCCACTGAAATGGCCTGGCAAGCCACTTAGTTGTATAAGATAGCTTACCATCACTTTACCCAGGGCAATGAGGGACGGGCAATAAATGCAGGCCTTGCCAGCGACGTCCACATTCCAAGAATGAATGGAAAAATGATCATAATGATTTATAAATGTTTATAATGTTGTAACCAGAGCCGCCATTTTTGCGCGGGGTGTCAGAGCCGCCATCTTGCTGCAGGGCACCGGAGCCGCCATCTTCGTGCGTAACGGGGTTTCCGCCCTCTTGGTGCGGGACAACAGTGCCGCCAACTTTGTGCGGAGCCAGAGGCCGCCAGTTTTGTGCGTGGTAAAGGAGCCGCGACCTTTGTGCGGTGCAACGGAGCCGCCATCTTTGTGACGGGCGCCGGAGCCGCCATGTGTGTGCGAGGCGCCGAGACAGCCATCTTTGTGCTGGGCGCCGCGGCCGCCATCTTTGTTATGTAAATTACCCCGCCGGCGGGCGGGCGCCCCGGGGGAGGGCGGCTCCCCTAATGTCAGGCCCAGTGAGCTCTCGATCTTCCTTGCTGCATTGCTCCACCTCATGCTCAGTAAGCTCCCCACTGGAGTGGAGCTAATTTACAGAACAAACGGGAAACTGTTCAACCTCCGCTGCCTCCAGTCCAGATCCAAGATCGTCCCATCCTCTGTCGTCGAATTACAATATGCAGACGACGCTTGCGTCTGCGCTCACTCGGAGGTAGAACACCAAACCAGCATCAACACCTACACCGAAGTGTACGAGAGCATGGGCCTTACTCTAAGCATCCGTAAGACAAAGATCCTCTGCCAACCTGCCCCGCCAAACAGTACTGCTCCCCGATTATCAAAATCCACGACATGGCCTTGGACAACGTGGATCACTTTCCATACCTCGGAAGCCTACTGTCAACAAGGGCAGACGTCGACGACGAAGTCCAACACCGCCTTCAGTGTGCCAGTGCAGCCTTCGGTCGCCTGAGGAAGAGAGTGTTTGAAGACCAGGACCTCAAACCCGGCACTAAGCTCATGGACAACAGAACAGTAGTGATACCCGCCCTGCTGTATGCGTCAGAGACATGGACCATGTATGGCAGGCACCTTAAAGCACTGGAGCAGTACCACCAACGCTGCCTCCGCAAGATCCTGCAAATCATTGGCAGGATAGGCGCATCAACGTCAGTGTTCTTGCTCAGGCCAACATCCCCAGCATCGAAGCTTTGACCACGCTCGATCAGCTCCAATGGACAGGTCACATTGTCAGCATGCCCGATACGAGACTCCCAAAACAAGCGCTCTACTCGGAGCTCCGGCACGGTAAGAGAGCCCCAGGTGGGCAGAGGAAAAGCTTCAAGGACACCCTCAAAGCCACCTTGAAAAAGTGTAACATCCCCACCGACACCTGGTAATCCCTGGCCCAAGACCGCACAAAGTGGTGGAGAAACATCTGGGAAGGCGCCAAACACCTCAAATCTCTTTGCCGGGAGCAAGCGGAAGCCAAGCGCAGGCAGCGCAAGGAATGCACGTCAACCCAAGCACCCCACCCACCCGCCCATTCAACCACCGTCTGCCCCACCTGTGACAGAGACTGTAGGTCCCGCATTGGACTCATCAGTCAGCTGCAAACTCATGTTTAACGTGGAAGCAAGTCATCCTCCGTTCCGAGGGACTGCCTAAGAAGTAAATTACCCCACCGGCGGGAGGGCGGCCCGGGGGAGAGCACCTCCGCGCAGTACCTGGCCCAGGGAGCTCTCAGGCGAAAAAGTTTCTGCATCAAATCATCCTTTAATGAATTTTACAATAAGAGTGAAGTGATATTTCAACACATTCTTCAACTGCTCTCTGAACTTAGTCTGGGTCATGGCATAAATCCCAGTGTTTGTGCAGCAACTCAGCATCTGCAGCATCAATCCCAATTCCATGAGATAAAGAGGTGGAGCTACAGAATCATAGCCAAAAGACCATATCTGGGTCCATATATAAAACAACATAAACACTGCCCATAACAGGATGAAATTGCCGGAGATAACAAGCAGTAAAATTATGGATTTCCTGCGGCTCTCCATCTCTGGGTCTCTGGGACTCTCCCCACTGCTAGGACCCCGGAGTCTCCTGCGGGCTCTGCTGGCCACTAAAATGTGTCTGACGGTGACAGCATTGAGCAGCAGAATCAAAACAAATGGGACCCCGGGGGTGAGACAATAATGAAGGAGCTCGATTATTCCCCAGACCGGTGAATACACTACATCCATTGTTATCTCACAAAACCAGGGTATGTTCCAAAGCGAATACAAATCTGTCAACAGAAAATACCAGAAGATGTTCTTTAAACCGCTCAGCACAGTCACTGTTCCCAGAACCACAGCCGCCGAGTTCACGGTGCAATATTTAGTTTTCAGCTTCTGGTGACAAATGGCCACAAATCGATCAAATGTGAAAGTGACGGTGAACCAGACAGAACAGTCTGTGGCTGCATAAAGAAGGACGGCGTGGATATTACACACGCGGATGGACCACAAGAAAAGAAACTGTTCCTTATAAACAATCGGAATGTGCCTCAATATCAGGTCGAGGATAACGACCAGTAGATCCGCCGCTGCCATGGCCACCAGGTAGCGAGTGACACATTTGGAGAGACCGCACTTTCCACGAGACAGGATCACAATCGTCACTAAATTCACTGTGAGCAAGGGAAATAAACAGGGAAATTATACATCAGGCTGGGATCAAGAGCAGCAGATTGAAGGAATTCGGGGAGAAATCAGCAAATCATTAGTGACATTCAATGATATAATCTAATTCTATTACCCGTGAAGCTGAATACAATGTTTATTGTAAGAATAATCGGAAATATATTGTGGAATTAAGAAATGAAACGGGGATAAATACACATGAAAGTAACAGATGTTTGATCAATGAGAGATTAAATGGTAAATCTACCTTTAGCCCTGCAGACAAAAGCACCACCCGAGGTACCAGGCACACAAATGACCAAAACCTCTCAGGAAGCCTTCGTGTCCCGGGATGAGTCAGCATTTGGAGCGGTGCAATTCGCTTAGTGCCCCTGTGTTAGTGAGGGGGGAAATCCCGCTTAGATTCCTGCTCCTGGTTACAATATCCATTATATTTAGAACTTAAAATGAATGCAACAGCAAAATACAGAAACTGCAACCTTGGCGTGCAATAAATACTGGCAACTGTATTTAAAATGTACGGTTGTAATATGCAAGTGTAAGATAATAAATACAAGTGCACTGCAGTTATAAAGATAACTGGGCTGTAAGAATTGATTTGAAGATTGAGTTTTCTGCAGTTTTGTTGAATTACTCAAATTGTGGCTCATTGAAAGGAAGATTTTGCAAGTAACATTGCAAAGACTGGATTCTGAAATAAAATAAATAGTTATCATTGAGCAGGTAATAGCCCACTAAATGTATTTATTTACATCATAATCAGGCGAATCATCCCACAGGCAACGAGCCGTCGAAGGCATGCGTAAAGTATCTGAACACAAATGGAATAGATTTATCCTTGTACTTTTTCACCTGTTGGTTTGCAACTTGTGCAGAGAATATTAGTCGAGAAGATATGAAAGGATTTTCTATACTCAGTACTTCAGTTACAAACAGCTGGGATTGTTTATCTTGCAGTACAGTAGGAGGCAATAGAGAATCACTCTGGGTCTCACTGAGAGATCCACTGAACTGTGACAGACTGGCATGGGATCCAATTGTAAATTGAAAACAAAGATTGGAAATAAACGCATTGAAATATGGCTGACTGAACGTTTTCTGAGAATGACAGTTATCCTAGTAATCCTTTTCTAACCATCAGAAGCAGAGCCACTGATGCGGAGCTGGAGATGGTGGGAAAGAAGACACTGAGTGGAACTGAATGATTAGCGGATATTTCAGACATTTAAAGATCAGTTTCTGATCTGCCAGGGTTTGTTCCTGTGACTCTGTGTCAGTAACCATACCGACCATTCGGTTTAAACAAAAACAAATTACTGCGGATGCTGGAAATCTGAAATGAGAACTTAAAATGTTTTCAATACTCAGCAGGTCAGGCAGCATCTGTGGAGAAAGAAACAGAGTTAACGTTTCAGGTCGATGATCTTTCGCCATTAGGTGAAAATTCTCCTCAACCAAGACAACATTCTTCTGATCTGTTACAAATGTTCAGTGTAGATAGCAGAACGGAATTCTTTAAGCAAAGAGTGTCGTACAATATATTTTCTTGAGATAAATATAGAAAAAATGAAGCTTGAGAAAAATGTAACTCCTTTAGAATCCATGATGTGGAGATGCCGGTGTTGGACTGGGGTGGACAAATGCGAGAAGTCGCACAACACCAGGTTATAGTCCAACAGATTTATTTGAAATCACAAGCTTTCGGAGTGCTGCTCCTTCGTCAGGTGAAGTGAAGAGATCTATATAGGCACAACATGTATAGTCAGAGAACACAGCCAGATGATTACAGTTCATCTTTCTCACTGCCCTTTATCACACCTCGGCAGAGAGATAATCACGGCAATCAAAGGAATGGATGGTGTCCAAGCAGGTGAGTCAGGAAAACATTGCATCAAAGACAATGAGGTGGGGGTCACAAGGGGTCAAATGTGGCAGATGCTGTTGTCTGTATGGAAAACAAAAAACTTTTGCCGTGATTATCTCTCTGCCGAGGTGTGATAAAGGTGAGTTAGAAAGATTAACTGTAATCACCTGGCAGTGTTCTCTGACTATATATGCTGCGCCTATATACATCCCTTCACTTCACCTGACGAAGGAGCAGCGCTCCGAAAGCTTGTGATTTCAAATAAAACTGTTGGACTATCACCTGGTTTTGTGCGACTTCTCGCATTTGTCATTTATAATCAACAGCCGGCAGCAGTCCAGATGGGATGGGGAATGAAAAGGAGAGAAATACAGTAAAACATGATTTATAGAATTAATAGCTGGATACAGAGACTTACCAGGAACACCAGCAGCAGCGAGGATGTGCCAGACATTTTAAACAAGAACTCTTGCATTAACAAAGATGCAACTACTTGAAACTCATAATACCATTAATAACTGAGTATGCCACGGTAAATAGGAAGAATAATATTGCAGAATTAATAACTGGACATATTGCTTAATAGGAACACTAACAGCAGCGAGAAGGGGATAGAAAATGTTTTGTATATCCTCCCCTCTCCTTTCAGCATTCCGAAGGAACCGAACCCTCCACATCACCCTAGTCTACTCCTCAATCACCCCCAACAGACTCTCCCCTCCCCTTGGCACCTTCCCGTGCAAGCGCAGAGGATGCGACGCCTGCCCTTTTACCTCCTCCCTTCCCACTGTCCAGAGCCACAAGTACTCCTCCCAGATACATAGATACATAGATACATAGAAGATAGGAGCAGGAGTAGGCCATCCGGCCCTTCGAGCCTGCTCCGCCATTTAATGAGATCATGGCTGATCCTCCAATTCAGTATCCCGTCCCCGCCTTCTCTCCGTAACCCTTAACCCCTTTTGCCTGTAGAAATATATCTAATTCCCTCTTAAATATATTTAATGAGCTGGCGTACACTGCCCTCTGTGGCAATGAGTTCCACAGGTTCACCACCCTCTGAGTGAAGAAATTCCCCCTCATTTCTGTCCTAAATGGTTTAGCCCTTATCCTTAAATTATGTCCTCTAGTTCTGTTCTCACCCGCCAAGGGAAACATTCCTTCTGCATCTAGTCTGTCTAGACCTGTCAGAATTTTATACACTTCTATGAGGTCCCCTCTCAATCTTCTAAACTCCAGTGTGTACATCCCTAAACTATATAGTCTCTCCTCATAGGTCAATCCCGCCATTCCTGGTATCAGCCTGGTGAATCGCCGCTGCACCCCCTCCATGGCAAGAACATCTTTCCTCAGATGAGGCGACCAAAACTGTACACAGTACTCGAGGTGTGGTCTCACCAGTGCCCTGTACAGCTGCAGCAAGGTATCCCTGTTCCTGTATTCCAACCCTTTTGCTATGAAGGCCAGCATACCGTTTGCCTTCTTGATCGCCTGTTGCACCTGCATGCTCGCCTTCAGTGACTGGTGTACAAGAACACCCAGGTCTCTCTGTACTTCCCCCTCTCCCAATTTATTGCCATTTAAATAATAATTTGCCCTCCCGTTCCTGCACCCAAGGTGGATAACTTCGCACTTGTCCACATTATAGTGCATCTGCCATTTATCCGCCCAATCACCCAGTCTGTCCAAATCGCTCTGGAGCTTCCTGGTCTCCTCCTCTGAGCCCACCCCCCCTCCTAGTTTAGTGTCGTCTGCAAATTTGGAAATGCTGCATCCGACTCCCTGATCCAGGTCATTAATGTAAATTGTGAACAGCTGGGGACCCAGGACAGATCCCTGTGGTACCCCACTTGTTACTGCCTGCCATTCAGAAAATGAGCCGTTTATTCCAACTCTCTGTTTTCTATCTGACAGCCAGTTCTCTATCCACGTCAATACTTTCCCCTTTATCCCATGAGCTTCAATTTTCCATGCTAATCTTTTAAATGGGACCCTGTCGAAGGCCTTTTGGAAGTCCAGGTACACCACATCTACTGGCTCTCCCCCATCTATTTTACCAGTTACTCCCTCAAAAAATTCCAATAGATTAGTCAAGCACGATTTACCCTTTGTAAATCCATGTTGACTCTGTCCTATCCTGTCCCCATTTGCTAAGTGCTCCGCTATTTCATCCTTAATGATGGACTCCAGCATTTTGCCCACAACTGATGTAAGGCTTACAGGTCTGTAATTACCTGCTTTTTCCCTACCCCCCTTTTTGAATAGTGGGGTAACGTTAGCTACCCTCCAATCCATGGGCACTGTTCCCGAGTCTAATGAATTCTGAAAAATCATACTTAGTGCATCCGCTATCTCTAGGGCCACCTCCTTCAGCACCCTAGGATGCATGTTATCAGGCCCTGGGGATTTGTCCGCCTTCAATCCCTTTAGCTTCCTTAACACCATATCCTTAGAGATATTGACTTGCGTCAGTTCCTCCTTTGCAAATGTCCCTATTTTTCCTGATATCCCAGGGAGGTTTTTTGTGTCTTCCTTCGTAAAGACTGACCCAAAGTATGCATTTAGTTGGTCTGCCATTTCCTTATTTCCCGTTATATATTCCCCCGTATCTGACTGCAATGGGCCAACTTTGGTTTTCACCAGTCTTTTCCTCTTGATATACTTATAAAAGCTTTTGGAGTTAGTTTTTATATTTTCCGCCAGCTTGCTTTCGTAAGCTATTTTGCCCCTCTTGATTAAGCCCTTTGTCCTCCTTTGCTCTATCTTAAACTGTTCCCAATCTTCCGCTCTGGCGCTTTTTTTGGCTATTTTATACGCCCTATCTTTGGATTTTATGCTGTCTCTAATTTCCCCTGTTATCCACGGTTGAGTCACCTTTTTAGATTTCCTTTTATGCCAGATTGGTATAAACAATTTTTGCAATTTTGTCATTCTATCTTTAAATGCTTGCCATTGTTTATCTACCTCCAGTCCAAACAGCGATTTACTTGTACTTCTTGCAATTCAGTATACAGTATTCGCTGTCACGTTGCTGTTTAGTCTAAACTGGGGAAAACAAATGCAGATTGGGTGATCGGTTGCTGAACACTGCCGTTCAGTTGGTACGCGTGACTTCGAGCTTCCGGTCTCCTGTCACTTTAATTCTCTGCTCCCCCTCCCACTCTGACCTCTCTGTCCTCGGCTTCATACAGTGTTCCAATGAAGATCAATTTAAGCTCGAGCAACAGCACCTCATCTATCGATTGGGCACTTTACAGCCTCTGGACTAAACATTTCGTTCCGCAATTTCAGACCATAATCTGGCCGCTGTTTTTTTCAGGCGGCAGCTGTTGATGTTTCTACCATCCCCATTTGCAACATCTAACCACTCTTCCTTTCCACATTATCACAGACCATCACTTTTGTTCTTTCTTTCCCTCACCACCTTTCCCTGATCCTGCACTTGCTTAAAATCTTTTACATATCAAGCTTTTTCCAGTTCTGAGGAAGGGTCACAGACCTCAAACGGTAACTCTCTTCCTATCGCCACAATGCTGCCGAATCTGCTGATTGTTTTCAACATTTTATGTTGTTATTCCAAAGTATTATTTTTAACTGTCACTGTTCAAGAATACTTTCCATCGAGATCCTCGAACCCACGACATCCCTTCTGTGAGAGGCTGGTGGTCTTTGTGCTGGAGGCATCGCGCTGATTGTGTGAGGTCACACAGTGAAGGAGCTCCTTACTTAGAGCAGAGGAGGGCTTTTCCAAGGGGCGCCAAGATTAACCTGCGCCCGCCTCAGTCCAATAATTTAATTTCCTGGGCCAGCAAGATTACACTGCTCCCGTATTATACCAGGAATTTTATTCCCAGGGCTGCATAGATTACACTGCTGCTGACTCAGTCCTCGAATTTGATTCCGAGGGACGCCTAGATTTCACTGCTGGCGACGCAGTCTAGGAATTTAATTCCCAGGCCGGCCAAGATTACACTGTTCCTGCCTCAGTCCGGGAACTTAATTCCCAGGGCGGCCTAGATTAAACTGCTCCTGCCTCAGTCTGGGAAATCAATCCCCTGGGCCGCCTAGATGAGAATGCTCCCGCCTCAGACCAGGAATTTCACTCTCAGGGCGCCTACATTACACTGTTTCGAACATAAGATCATGAGACATCGGAGCAGGCATAGGTCATTTGTCCCCTCGAGCCTGCTCCGCCATTAACTATGATCATGGCTGATCTGATCTTGGCCTCAAATCCACTTCCCTGTCCGCTCCCCATAACTGTTGACTCCCTTATCGCTCAAAATTCTGTATATTTCCACCTTAAATATATTCAATAACCCAGCCTCCACGGCTCTCTGGTGAAGAGAATTCAAAAGATTCACGAACCTCTGAGAGAAGAAATTCCTCCTCATTTCCGATTTAAAATGGTGCCCCCTTATACTGACATTATGCCCCCTAGTTCTAGATTCTACCACGAGGGGAAAAATCCTCTCTGCATCTACCCTGTCAAGCCCCCTCAGAATCTTAGATGTTTCAATAAGATCCCCTCTCATTCTTCTAAACTACTATGGGTATAGGCCCAACCTGTTCAACCTTTCTTCATAAGTTAACATCTAGATGAGAATGCTCCCGCCTCAGTCGAGGAATTTCATTCCCAGGGCCGCCTAGATAATACTGCTCCCACCTAAGTCCAGGACTTTCATTCCCAGGGCAGCCAAGATTACACTGTACCGGCCTTTGTCCATGGTCCATGGTGAAATGGGCAGTTACATGGCAGAAACAATTGAACACAGAGAAGTGTGAAGTGATATATTTTGGTAGGAAGCACGAGAAGTGGCATTATAAACTAAAGTGGGTGCACGAACAGACAGACCTGGAGTGTACTTATGCAATTTTTGGAAGGTGCTGGACAAGTTGCGACAGATGCACATCAAGCATGCAGAGTTCTTTTTAGAGCTGAGCAGGTTCAGAAACATAGAATTATAGAATCATAAAACTGTATGGCACAGAAGGAGGCAATTCCGCCCATCGTGCCTGTCCCGGTCGCAAAAGGGCTATCCAGCCTAAATCCACTTTCCAGCTCTTGGTCCGTAACCTTACAAGTTGTGCAACTTCAGGTGCACATCCAAGTACTTTTTAATGTGGTGAGGTTCTCTGCCTCTACCACCCTTTTGGGGCAGTGAGTTCCAGACTCCCATCACCCACAGGGTAAAACGAATTCTCAACTCTCCTCGAATCCTTTTACCAATTAGGTTAAATCTATGCCCGCTGGTTATTGACCACTCTGCAGAGGGAAATAGCTGCTTCCTATCCAAACTGTCTAGGCCGCTCATAATTTTAAGCACCTCAATTAAATCTTCCTTCAGCATCATCTGTTCCAAAGAAAGCAATCCCAGCCTGTCCAATCTATCCTCAGATCTAAAATTGTCCAGTCCTGGCAACCTCCTAGTAAATCTTCTCTGTTTCCTCTCTAGTGCAATCACATCTTACATAGAAACATAGAAGATAGGAGCAGGACCAGGCCATTCAGCCCCACGAGCCTGCTCCGCCATTCAATGAGATCATGGCTGTACATCCAAGTTCAGTACCCTGTCCCTGCCTTCTTCCCATAGACCTTGATCCCTTTAGATTTAAGAAATATATCTTCCTGTAATGTAACCAGAACTGTACGCAGTATTCTAGCTGTGGCCTAACTAGTGTTTTATACAGTTCTAGCATCTCCTCTCTTTTGTTATATTCTATGCCTCGACTAATAAAGGAGAGTATCCTGTATACCTTCTTACCCACTTTAACTACCTGTATTGCTATCCTCTGGGATCCATGGACATGCACTTCAAGGTCCCTCTGTTCCTCTACATTTCTCAGTATCCTACCATTTATTGTGTATTCGCTTGCCTTGTTAGCCTTCCGCACTTCTCCAGATTGAATTCCATCTGCCCCTTTTCTGCCCTCCTGACCAGTCAATTGATATATTCCTGCAGTTTACAGCTTTCTTCCTCACTATCAATCACACAGCCAATTTTTGTATCGTCTGCAAACATTTTAATCATGCCCTCAAAATTGCGGTCTAAATCATTGATGTATACAACAAAAAGCAAGGGACCTGGTACTGAGCGCTGCAGAACCCAGCTGGAAACAGTCTTCCAGTCACAAAAACACCCGTCGACCATAATCCTTTGCTTTCTGACACTGAGCCAATTTTGAATCCAACTTACCACTTTCCTTGGATCCCATGCACTTTTACTGTTTTGACCAAACTGTCATGTGTGACCTTGTCAAAGGTCTTGCTGATATCTATGTGGACTACATCAAATGCACTAACCTCATCGACCCTCCTGGTTACCTCATCATAAAATTCAATCAAATTACTCAGACACAACCTTCTCTTGCTTCTCTTAACAGCCTGGGATACATTTCATCCGGGCCAGGCGATTTATCGACATTCAAAGATGCAAGACCTCTTAATACATTCTCTGTCTCTATGCTAATCATATCTAATATTTCACATTCTTCCTCTTTAACTACAATGTCAGCATTGACCCTCTTTTCTGTGAAGACAGACACAAAGTATTCATAAGACCATAGCCATGTCTTCCGCCTCCACACACAGGTTAACCTTTTGCTCTCCAATTGGCCCTAATTAAACATTGCAGGATATGAAACATTTAGAAAAGATAGACAGAGGCAAAAAGGAGAGGCGGAGTAGCTGTACATATTAGGCGTAACATAATGGCAGTAGAAAAAAGTGACGCAGGTATCAGCAAGACAGAAATAGAATTCATGTGGATAGAAATGAATGATAATAAAGGATCAATCACACCAATAGGGTTAGTCAACAGACCACCTAATAGTGGAAGAGAAATGGAGGAAGAAATATGCAGACAAATTAGGGAAATCAGAAAAAAAGACACTTAGAATGATAATCATGGGGGATTTCAAATCCCCAGTTAATAATTGGAAAAATTAGGCAGGTAAAGGGGATAAGAGAATAGTGTTCCGACAATGTGTACAAGACTCCTTTCTAACTCAATATGTAAAATGCTCAACAAGGGAGGATTCACTACTGGATCAAGTAAGGGGGAATGAACCAGATCAGATAATACAAGTAAAAGTAAGGGAGCATCTCGGCAATAGTGACCATAATAAAAGACACTTGAAGATAATAATTGAGATTGACATAGGTATGATGAAGACTAGGGTATTAGATTGGAGAACAGCTGATTCTGAGGGGCTGAGATAGAAAATGGACAACATTGGCAAATAATGAAGTAGAACAACGATGGAAAACATTTACAAGTGTTCAAGAGAGTCCAGGAAAATATATTCTGTTGATAAACAAGAGCAAGCAAAACACTATTGAGACACCGTGGATGAATAAAGCCGTAAGGGAGAAATTGAACATAAGCAAATCGGCATATATTAACTACATGGACAGCAGGGGAGAGTATGATAAGGGAGAATATTGTGGGATATGAAGAGATGTCAAAAAAACAATTAGGAAGGCATACAGTAACTATGAAATTAAATTATCAAGGAATATAAAACAAAATATTAAAATATTTTGCAGCCATATCAATACAAAAAAGAAGTTCAGAATGGGAATAGTGCCACTAAGAGATGGAGAGGAATCTACCACCGGCAGCAATATAGAGTTGGCAGAGATATTGAATAATTCCTTTGCTTCAGTATTTACCAGGGAGATAGAAGAGGTGGAGAAGACATCGGATGATGAGATTAGTAATGAGTTAACTGCATTTAAAATAAAATGAAGAGATATACTAAATACATTAATCAAACTGAAATAGGATAAAACCCTGATGCGGACGGATCACATCCACGCATTTTAAGAGAATCTAGGGAAGAGATAGTAGAGGCATTACTAAACATAATTAATAATTCGATAGTAAAAGGAGTAGTGCCAGAGGTCGGGCGGATATCTAACATAATGGCCCAGAAAATAAACTTCGATGGTGGCCGCGGGGTTAAGGATCCCCCGCGATATCACACTCCGCGCCTGCCTTTATGGTTTTGGCCCACACGAACTTCAGTTCCTGGGCCTCTCCCTGGTGCCGGCGCGCAGTGTGTGCGTGTCCCAGAGACGCAGTGAGTTCGATGCGACCTCTGGATCACGTGAGCCAGTTAGAGCCAATTGCAGCACACCATCTTTCACTCATAGTTTTGACAGAAAGAGCTGTCAAAGCTATGAATACAAATTGCCCTCAAAAGAACAGCTAAACCTCAATTATTTTTTTTCAAAAACCATCACATTAATAAAATAACTATAGTTAAATAAATTAACCACTTTAAACAAAAATTTAAATATTTGAAAACATTTAAATTCTTTTTAAAAGTTATAAAAATAAACTTACCTTTCTTTACAGTCTCTAAAAAACATAAACCTGTTGAAAAAAATTAAAATAATACTTAATTAACTACTTAGCTTGTTAAAAGGGGGTCTTTTTCATGTGTAAAATCTTCAAAACTTACCTTCGCGTTCAAACCTGAAAAAAAAACTGAGCATGCTGCGTGCGCACAGCCTGTAGTGCACACGCGGTTCACTTAGGAACCGCCGCCTTCGCAATATCGGAAGTGCCGGTTTCCCGCGCATGCGCAGTGCATGCAGCAAACCGGCACTTCGGGACTGAATATGGGTGAGTACACATTGCGTACTCTCTCGTATTCGGACGAATTTCTGGGCCAATATCTATATCTAATAAGGGAGATAGAACATGTGCAGGTAACTATAGGCCTGTCAGATTAACAACGGTGGTAAGAAAAATAATCGAGAAAATATAAGAACATTTAGAAATGACAAATAGGGTATGGATTTCAAAAGGGAAAGTCATGCCTGACCAACCTAAGTGAATCAAGACGTAACAGTAAGTGTAGACGAAGCTGATGCATTCGATGTAATCTATCTAGATTTTCAAAAGGCCTTCGATAAGGTACGAGATAGACTAAGAAATAACGTCAAGGAATGCGGAGTCAGGGGACAAGTAGCAGAATGGATAGCTAGCTGGCTTCAAGACAGAAAGCAGAGCGTAGAATAAAGGGTAGCTATTCAGAGTGGCAGAAGTTGGGTAGTGGTGTTCTACAATGATCAGTGCTGGGACCACTGTGGTTCACAATTGATATTAACGATTTAGACTTTGGAATTAAAAACACAATTTCTAAATTTGTGGACGACACCAAATTGGAAGGGATGGCTAATGCTGAGGAGGACTGCAACAAATTACGAGGAGACATTAGTAAACTTGCAGAATGGGCATATAATTAGCAGATGAAATTCAACACAGATAAATGTGAGGTATTACATTTTTGGTAAGACAAATAGGGAGGTCACATATTACTTGGAAAATAAGAATCTAAAATGGGGTAGAGGAGCAAAAAGATCTGGGAGTACAAATACACAAATCACTGACAATTATCGACACACGTTAACAAGGCAAGACAAAACGCAAACCAAGGACAAGGGTTTATTTCCAGAGGGATAGAATGGAAAAGTAGTGAAGTTATGCTAAACTTGTATTGAACCTTGGTGTGAACTTGGTTAGACGACACTTGAAGTACTCTATGCAATTCTGATCGTCATATTGGCCCAGAAATTGATCTCGCTCTGTTCCCGCGGGGGTAAGGCTTCCCCGCGTACTCTCACATCGCTTGTGCTTTTTCAGATCCAGCTCGCACGAACTTGATGTTCCAGACATCAGCTGGGCAGTGCTTGCGTATCCCAGCGGCGTAGTGAATTCGTGCGAGTTGTGGGATCACGTGACTCATTTAGAGCCAATGGCAGCACACGATCTTCCATTCATAAGTTTCACAGCACGGCTTTGAAATCTATGAATCTTACACCCCCCCAAAATAACAGCTAAACCTCAATTAAATTTAAAAAAAAACCATCACATTAATAAAATAAGTATAGTTAATTAAATTAACCATTTTGAATAAAAAATTAAATTTTTGAAAAAGTTTAAAATCTTTTAAAAAGTTATAAAAATAAACTTACCTGTCTTTAAAGTCTCTAAAAAAGATATTCCTGTTAAAAAAAATTCAAAAAAATACTTAATTCACTACTTACCTTCTTAAAAGTGGGTCTTACTCCTCCTTTTTACATTTCCAAAATCTTCCGTGCTTACCTGCGTGTCCAAAGCATGAAGTGCACAGCGTGCGCGCAGCCTGTAGCGCGCACGCGATGCACCGAGGACCCGCCCCCTTTTCAGAAGAGCAATTGCCGGTTTTCAGCGCATGCGCAGGGCATGCAGAAAACCGGCAATTGGAGTGGGAATACGCGAGAGTACGCAGTGCGTCCCGGGATCAATTTTCGGCCCATTATAAAAAAAAAACGGATATAGAGGCACTGGAGAGGTTGAAGAGAATATTTACAAAGATGATACCACAAATGCGAGGGTGCACCTATCAGGAAAGGATGAAAAGGCTGGGTCTCTTTTCTCTTGAAAGCGAAGGCTGAGGTGTGACCTAATAGAGGTCTTTAAATCATGAAAGGTTTTGATAGAGTAGATTCAGAGAAAGTGTTTCCACTTCTGGGGAAGAGAAAAAGTAGAGGACATCAATATAAGATAGGCACCAAGAAATCAAATAATGAATTAAGAATAAACGACTTCATCCAGAGTGTGGTGAGAATGTGGAACTCGCTACCATAGGGAGTGGTTGAAGCGAATTGTGTAGATGCATTTAAGGGGCGGTTAGATAAGCATATGAGGGAGAAGGGAATAGAAGATTATGCTGATAGAATTAGATGAGGAAAGACGGGAGGAGGCTCGAGTGGAGCATAACCAGCGACAGAGACTGGTTGTGCCAAATGGACTGTACGCTCCCTGACTACCAGTGGGCTCTACATTTGAGAACCCATCTTTTTTGTCAGCTGTGGCTCAATTCGTAGCACACTCACCTCTCAGTCAGAAAATGTTGGGTGCAAGTCGCACTGCGGGGACCTGAGCACATACATCGAGGATGACACTCCAGTGCAGTGCTGAGGGAGTGCTGCACTGTCGGAGGCGCCGTCTTTCGGATGAGACGTTAAACTGAGGCCCTGTCTGCTCTCTCAGGTGGACGTAAAAATGCCCATGGCACTATTTCGAAGAAGAGCTGGGGAATTGTCACCGGTGTCCTGGCCAATATTTCTCCTCAATCAACATAACAAAACAGATTATCTGATCATTATCACATTGCTGTTTTTGGGACCTTGATGTGCGCAAATTGGCTGCCGCGTTTCCCACATTACAACAGTGATTCCAGTTCGAAAGTAGTTCATTGGCTGTGGAGCGTTTTGAGACATCCGGTGTTTGTGAAAGGCGCTATACAAATGCAAGTATTTCCTTTATTTTTTTCTTTGTGGGAACATATTTGCTCTGAACCCTCACTATCTTCTCCTTGAATAACTCCCATTGCTCTGCCACTGATTTACATTCAAGTAGCTTTTTCCAGTTCACTTTTGCTAAATCGAATCTCAGCTTAGTAAAATTGGCCTTTCCCCAATTGAAAGCTTTTACACCTGATCTAACTTTGTCCTTTTTCATGAGGGGAGATTTAATATAGATGATCAAAATTTTCATGGGATTTGATAGGGTGCATAAGACGAATTATTTTCCAGTGGCAGAATGTTGGGTAACCAGCTGACACAGTTTTAAGGTAATAGGCAAAAGAACCAGAGGAGAGATGAGGAGAATTTTCTTCATGCAGTGAGTTGCTGTGATCTGGAATGCACTGTCTGAGAACGTGGTGGAACTAGATTCAATAGTAACTTTCGAAAGGGAATGCGATAATTAGTTGAAGGGATAATTTTGACAGTGCTCTGGCTAAAGAGTAGGACTAATAATACTGCTCTTTAAAAGAGATGGCACGGACACGATCGGCCGAATATCCTCCTTCTGTGCTGTGCCATTCGATGATTCTCTGAGCAAGAAACAGAGAGAGAGAAGAGGAAGAGAGAGAGACAGAGAGAAATAAAAATAGAGACAGAAAGCCTGGGAGACGTACAGCAGGGAAGAAATTTAATTAAAAGGGGAATTGGATAAATACTTGAAGTGTAACAATTTGCAGGGCTATGGAAAAAGGAATCGGGAATGGGACTAATTGGATTGCTGAGGCCATGGTCGGATTTGATCTGAAGCATGAGAATATTCAGATCGAGGCATTTCCCGATCAGGAGCAAATGGTTCTCAGCGAGCAAAAGGGTGATGGGTGAACGGGACATGATGCGTGTTAGGATAAGGGCAGCAGAGCTGTGGATGTGCCTTTAGTTTATGAAGGCTTTTAAATGTGTGGCCAGCCGGGAGAGTATTGTAGTTATCGAGTCAGGATTTAACAAAGGCACGGGTGAGGGTTTATGCAGCGGAAGGGCTGAGTCGGGGTGGAGACGATCGATTTTATGGAGGTGCCATTAGGCTGGACTGATGGATCAGAGGATATGAGTTCGGAACTCAGCTCAGGGTCAAAGAAAATGCCGTTGCTGTGAACAGTCTGGTTCATCTGCAGACATTGGCCAGGGAGGGAGACTGAAATGTTGCATACAAATTGATTTTCTGTCGAGGACAGAAGACAATGGCTTTGGTCTTCCCAAGATTGAAATGATAAACACAGTAATACAGTGAGACCTGGTTTTACAGATCTAATTGCTTTATGTAGAGATTTAAAAGTAACACCAACAGCAGCAAAAATGAGAGCGTAACTTACGGGAATAGTAATACAGCATGCAAAGTTTTTCACAGTTAATAGGTTGTTACAGAGACTTACCAGGAACAGCAATCGCATCAAGGAGGGGAGAGTAAAAGGCAAGAACAGTAATGCAGTTAAACAAAGTTTATAGAATTAATAGCTGGATACAGAAACTTACCAGGAACGCCAACAGCAGCAAGGAGGGGGTAGTAAAAGAATTGAATAATCAAAAGTGCGTGCTGGATCTGTCGTTCTAATGATAGTTCATCATAATGTACAGAAAAATATTCAACAACCGAGGAGAAACTCCTGCCCATTGTTGTAACATTCCAATCTCCTGTTCTCATATTCTGATCCATTGTTGTAACATTCGAATCTACTGTTCTCAGATTCCGAATCCCTCTCTGTGGAACAACGTGCTGATTCCTGTTAGTACCGGAGGTGATGCTCTCACTGACACTATGGTATAACACCTTGAAAGGAGTCCCTTATTAATAGAAGAAGGAAACCCTGCACTGATGCAAATGGGGTCCATGGAGAATGACATTAATTGCAGTCACTGAACAAATAGCTTCAGATAACCCGTTGAGACTGACATTAATTGCAGTCACTGAACAAACAGCTTCAGTTAACCCTTTTCGTTCCAGCACCGTTTTGTAGCACAGTAGAGTAGAATATTTCCGCGGTCGGGGTGGGCTGTATCAGGGTTTATGAGGGAAGGAATGATGGAAATAGCGCAGGATCTGTCCAGAATCTTTCAATCCACCTTGGATATGGGAGAGGTGCCGGAGGATTGTAGGGTTGCAGGTGTTACACACAGTTTAAAAAAGGAGAGAGGGATAAACCCTGTAACTGTAGACCAGTCAGGCTAACGTCGGTGGTGCGGAAGCTTCTCGAGGCCATATTCCCGGAGAAAATTAACTGTCACTTGGAAAGAAACATGGATTAATAATTGACAACGATCACGGACATGTTAACGGCAAAGTGTGACTGACAATCTTGATTGATTTCTTTGATGAAGTAATGGAGATGGTTGATGAGTGTAGTGTGGTTGACGCTGTTTATATGGACTTTAAAATGCATTTGATAAAGTTCATTGAATGAACCTGTTAGGACAAAAAGGGTCAGTGGCAGAATGGATTTGATATTGGCTTAGGGACAGAAAACAGAGAGTAGAGGAAAATGTTTGTTGTTCAGAGTGGTGGGAAGTTTACACGGGTGACCTCCAGGAGTCGCTATTCGGACCACTGAACTTTTTGACCAAGATTAGATAGGACAGGTAGATAAGGTGATGAAAAGGCATATGGGTTACTTGCCTTCATTAGACGAGGCATAGAATATAAGAGCAGGGAGGTTATGATGGAGCTGTACAATACTTTAGTTAGGCCACAGCTGGAATATTGTGCGCAGTTCCGGTCACAAAACTATAGGAGGGATGTGATTGCTTTAGAGAGGGTGCAGAGGAGATGCACCAGGATGTTACCTGGGCTGGAGCGCTTCAGCTATGAAGAGAGACTGGACAGGCTGGGGCTGTTTTCCTTGGAGCAGAGAAGGCTGAGGGGGGACCTGATTGAGGTGTACAAAATTATGAGGGGCATAGATAGGATAGCTGAAAGGAACTTTTCCCCTTAGTAGAGGGGTCAATAACCAGGGGGCATAGCTTCAAGGTAAGGGGCAGGAGATTTAGAGGGGATTGGAGGAAAAACTTTTTCACCCAGAGGGTTGTTGTTATCTGGAACTCACTGCCTGAAAGGGTGGTAGAGGCAGGGACCCTCACAACATTCAAGAAGCATTTAGATGAGCACTTGAAACGCCACAGCATACAAGGCTATGGACCAAGTGCTGGAAATGGGATTAGAATAGACAGGGCTTGATGGCCGGCGGGGACACGATGGGCCAAAGGGCATATTTATCTGCTGTATAAATCTATGACTCTATTAATGATATAAACATATATATATATATATATATATATATATATATGTATATTAATATATATAAATGGCAAAAATTGAACTTTTGCAGATGACACGAATTTGGGAAATGTAGTAAACACTGAATGGGATAGCAGTAGGCTTCAGGAGGACATCGACAGTCTGGTGAAATGACCAAAATGATGAAAGGTGTCGGCGACAGTGCTATTAAGTGGTACTTACTCACCAATAACCTAATCACCCTCGCTCTGTTTGTGTTCAACCAGGACTTCAATACAGCCTTTTTCGAAACCTGGACAAAGAGCTAAATTCCAGAGTGAGGTGAGAGTGACTGCCCTCGACATCAAGGCAACATTTGACCAAGTGTGGCATCAAGGAGCCCTAGTCAAATGGAAGTCATTGGGAATGAGGGGGAAACTCTCCATTAACTGGAGTCATACCTAACACAAAGTAAGATGGCTGTGGTTGCTGGAAGTCAATAAGCACAGCCCCAGGACATCACTGCAGGCGTTGCACAGAGCAGTGTCCTAGGCATAACCATCTTCAGCTGTTTCATCAATGACCTTCGCTTCATCATGAGGTCAGAACTGGGGATGTTCGCTTACAATTGCAGTGCTTAATTCCATTCGCAATTCCTCAGATAATGAAGCAGTCCGTGCCCGCATGCAGCAAGACCTGGATGAGATTCAGGCTTGGGCTGATAAGTGGCAAGCGCCAGGCAATGACGATCTCTAACAAGAGCCACCTGCCCGTGAATTTCAATGGCATTACCATCGCCAAATCCCCCACCATCAATATCCTGAGGGACACCATTCACCAGAAACTTAACTGGAGCGAGACCAGCCACATTAAAATTGCAGCTACCGGACAGGTCAGAGCCTGGGTATTCTGCGGCGATTGTTTCACCTCCTGACACTCCAAAGCCTTTCCACCATCTACAAAGCACAAATCAGGAGTGTGATGGAATACTCTGCAGTTTTCTGGATCATTGCAGCTCCAACAGCACTCAAGATGCTCAACATCATCCAGGACAGAACAACCCGCTTGATTGTCACACCATCAACCACCTTAAACATTCAGACCATCCACCGCCGGCGTACCGTGGCTGCAGTGTGCACCATCTACAAGATGCACTGCAGCAACTCGCCAAGGCTTCTTCTCCATCGCCTCCCAAACCCGCTACCTCTTCCAACTAGAAGGGCAAGGGCAGCTGGCGCATGGGAACGCCACCACCTCCAAGTTCCCCTCCAAGTCACAGACCTTCCTGACTTGGAAAGATATCGCCGTTCCTTCATCGTCGCTGGGTCAAAATTACAACTCTCTCCGTAACAGCTCTGTTGGAGAATCTTCGCCTCATGGTCTGCAGCTATTCAAGAAGGCGGCTCAACGCCACATTCTAAAGGGCAATTAGGGATGGGCAATAATTGCTGGCTATGCCAGCCATGGTTACATCGCATGATCAATAAAAAATTAAAAAAGACAGCTGAAATTTAATGCAGAGATGTGTGAAGTATATATCAGGGAGGAAAATGTGGAGAGGCAATATAAACTAAATTGTACAATTTTAAAGGGGGTGCTGGAAAAGAGACACCTGAGAGTTTACGTACACAAGCCTTTGAAGATGGCAGGACAAGTTGACAAGATTGTTAAAATAACACATGGGATCCTTCGCTTTATAAATAGCGGCAGAGAACAAGAGCAAGGGAGTTATGCGGAAACCTTCATAAATCGCTGGTTAGGCCCCGGCTTGAGTATTGTGTCCAATTCTTGGCAGCTTTAGGAAGGATGTCAAGGTCTTGGAGTGGGCACAGAAGAGATTTAATAGAATGGTTTCAAGGATGAGGGAATTAATTTATGTAAAGAGACGCGAGAAGATCGAATTTTTCTCCAGGGAGCATGCAAGATAAAAGGGAGATATATTGGCGGTGTTCAAAATTATGATGGGTTTCATAGAGTAAATGAGGAGAAAATATTTCTACTGACAGAAGGGTCGGTAAACAAAAGACACAGATATAAGATAATTGGCAAAAGAACCAGAGCGATGATGAGGAGAATTTGATCTTCGCAGCGAGTTGTTATGATCTGGAATGCACTGCCTGAAAAGGTGATAGAAGCAGATTCAATAATAACTTTCAAAAGGGAACGGGATCAATACTGGAAGTGAGGGACTTGCAGGACTATGGGAAAAGAACAGGGGAGTGGCACTAATTGAATAGCTGTTTCAAAGAGCCGGCACAGTGCTCGATGGACTGAATGGCCTCTTTCTGTGCTGTATGATTCTGTGATTCTTTGATAACAGAAGCCACTGAGTCATTGTCTCATGTGTAGAATCGGAGTCCTGCAGTTTTTGAGACAGATTCTAATCGTAACGTGCACTCTGATAAAGTCGACAGCGGAAAAGCAAACACAATGTGCTGTTGAGACAAGGTGTGTTGAAAAATTCAAAGTATATTTTTTTTAAACTGAAATCATGAAATAAGTATGAGACCAAAACCACGGGCCATAAATATAAGATAGTCAGCAATAAATCCAATATGGAATTCAGGAGAAATATCTTTACCCAGAGAGTGGTGAGAATGTAGAACTCGCTACCACAGAGATTGCTTGAGTTGAATGGCATTAAACCATTTAAGGGGAAGCGTGATAAACACATGAAGAAGAACGGAATAGAAGGTAATTCTGATTGTGTATGATGAAGAGGGGTGGGAGGAGGTTCGTGTGGAGCATAAACACTTTGATGAAGCAGTTGGGCTAATGACCTCCTTCTGTGCTGTAAATTATATGTAATTTGTTGAGAGGAGCATGAAGCCCACCTCTGATCACAGGCCTTGCCTGGTTTCCATCAGAGAATTACAAATCATTGATTTTATATTATTACATTATTTATGTCTACTTGTTCACAGGATATCGTGTCTAGAGGTAACCAGGACTTGGATAAAAGGGCCAGCAGAAGATGAGCACAGGCGCGGGCGGAGACGGCCGTTTTTATGGAAGCGGAAATCACGATGGAGACTGACCACGACGCCTCCCACTGTTCAATAGCAACACTCAGCAGTGAACCGTGAATGAACAGCCCGAGGAACCAGGACCCCAGCGAGAAACAGAACCTTACAGGGTGGAAAAAAGGAGTTTTGTAATAACAGGACTGACCAACACAAACACTGTCTCAGAATAATGCTCAGGAATGTGAGGCGTGGGGAATGAAAATCATCTTAGTTTAAACTGCAACCACAGCAGGTACAGCCTTGGGTTAGAGACAGAGTAAAGCTCCCTCTATACTGTCCCATCAAACAGTCCCAGTCAATTTCAGCACGGGTTAGATACAGAGTGAAACTCTATCTACACTGTCCCATCAAACACTTCCAGGGCAGGTACAGCATGGTTTAGATACAGAGTAAAACTCACTCAGCACTGCCCCATCAAACACTCCTAGGGCAGGTACAGCACATGGTTAGAGACAGAGTAAAACTCACTCTACAATGTCCTATCAAACACTCGCAGGGCAGGTACAGCACGGGGTTAGATATAGAGTAAAACTCACTCTACAATGTCCCATCAAACACTACCAGGGCAGGTACAGCACGGGGTTAGATACCGCGTAAAATTCCTACACACTGCGCCCTCGATTTCGCCCAGGGCAGTTACAGCATCAGTGAAATGTAGAGTAAAGCTGCCTCTAAAAGCATCCATTCTGTGTGTGTCGGCGTGTGTGGGGCTCAGTACCACAAGGCGTGTGAGATCAAGCGAACTCAGCACAGACCGTGGTTGGAGCCTGGACCATTACTGATCTGTGTGTGTGTATTGGAGGACTCAGTACCACAGCGGGTGTGAGATCATTCACTCAACACAGGCCGGAGATGGAGCCTGGGCCTTTCCTGCTCTGTGCGTGTGTGTGCGGCTCAGTCCCACACCGGGGTTGAGATCAGGCTAACACAACACAGGCCGGGATGGAGGCTGGGGCGTTCCCAATGATCATTCCCTCCCCATACTCTCAGTGATGCCCCTCCCTGGGATGCTCTGTTCCAGTCTCGCAGTCAGATCAGTGGCGAGATATCAATTCCTGCTTCCGCCATCCAAGTGTATTTAAATTAATCCACTTTCTTCCTGGCATAAATCTACTATCCTTCCAACAAGTAGATTTTGGTTTGTTGGCAACAACTCAGTTCTGTGCCATTTTTGGCGATAAAAAATCTGGGATCACACCCAGTAATAAAGCACATTCGTCAAAGGATCACCAACAGCTCAAAGGGCCCACAGCACACAGGATTTTACAGAACCAAGAGGTAAACACATATCCCTCTGTCTGGAATCTGCTTCTCACTCCGTGTTTGTCTGCGATCATCGATCTTCCCTCTATCTCTGTCACTCTCTCTCTCTCCCTATCTATATGTAATAATATCGCATCGCTCTATCTCCCTCTTTCTCTCCTCTATGTCTGTCACCCCCTCTTCTCTCTCCCTATCTACATCTAATATCCCTCCTCTCTCTATCTCCATCTAACTCTCCCCTCTAGTTCTGTCACTCTGTCCGTCTTTCTCCCTTTCTGTCGCGCTATTGGATGGGATAAAAATTGATAAAGAGCAGGTGCTAGAAAGGCAGGCTGTGCTTAAAATAGATAATTCACCAGGACCGGACGGGATGCATCCTAGGACGCTGAAGGAAGTAAAGTGGAAATTGTGGAGGTACTTTGGCTAGAATCTTCCAATCATCCTTTGGTATGGGGTGGTGCCAGGCGACTGGAAAATAGCAAATATTACACACTTGTTCAAAAAAGGGTGTAAGGACAAGTGAGCATGAGCTCGATGGTAGGGAAGCTTTTAGAAACGATCATCAGTGACAAGATTCACAGTTACTTGGACAAGTGTGGATTAATTAACGGAACCCAGCACTGATATGTAAAAGACAAATCAAGATTAACAAACTTGTTAACATTTTCTGATAAGGTAACAGAGAGGGTTGATAAGGGTAATGCGGTTGATGTGGTGTACATGGACTTCCAAAAGGCATTTGATAAAGTGCCACATAATAGGCTTGCCAGCAAAATTGAATCCCATGGAATATAATGGGCAGTGGCAGCATGGATACGAAATTGGCTAAGTGACCGGCAACAGAGTGTAGTGGTGAACGGTTGCTTTTCGGACTGGAGGAAGCTATAGAGTGGTGTAACCCAGGGGTCGGTACTAGGACCACTGTTTTTCTTGATATATATTAATGATATGCCTTGGGTGTACAGGGCATTATTTCAAAATTTGTGGATGACACAAAACTTGGAGGTATAGTGATCAGAGAGGAGCTTGGGATAGACTTCAAGAGGACAGAGACAGGCTGGTGGAATGAGCAGACACGTCGCAGATAAAGGTTAACGCAGAAAAGTGCGAATTGATACATTGTCTAGGAAGAACGGGGAGAGGCAATATAAACTAAAGGTTACAATCCTAAAGGGGTGCAGGAACAGAGAGACCTGGGGGCTTATGTGTATCAATCGCGGAAGGTGGCAGGGCAGGTTGAGAACGCGAGATAGAAAGAAACTGGTCCCATTGGTGGAAGGGTGGAGAATCAGAGGACACAGATTTAAGGTGATTGGCAGAAGGTCCAGAGGCGACATGCGGATATCCTTGTTTACGCAGCAACTGGTTATGATCTGGAATGCGCTGCCTGAAAGTGTGGTGGAGGCAGATTCAATCGTGGCTTTCAAAATGGAATTGGATAAGTTCCTGAAGGAAAACATTGCAGGGCTCAGGGGAAAGGGCGGGGGAGCGGGACTAGCTGAAGTGCTCTTCCAAAGACCCGGAATGGCCTCCTTCTGTATTGTAACCATTCTATGATTCTATTCTCTGTTTACATCTCCATCTCCCATTTTCTCGCGCTCTTTTTCTCTCTCCCTCTCTCTGTCTATCTCACTATTTGCTTCTCTTGCTCTGTCTGTCTATCACTCCCTTTCTTTCTCGCTCTCTGTCTCTCGCCCTCTCCACTCTCTCTCTGTCCATCTCTTTGTATCTGTCCCTGTCTCTCGCTCTGAATCCCCCTCTGTCTCTCCCACTCTGTTGGTTTCATCTTGTCTCTCTTTTAACCTCCGTTCCCACTCTCTGTCTGGCTTTTACTCTGCCACACTCTCTCTGTCCCTCTCTGTCTCTTTCTCTTTTTCTTTGTTTCTCCTTGTCTTTTTATTGCCCTCTCTCTCTGTCCCTGCATCCCCCTATCTGCATCTCTCTCTCTCTCTCACTCTCAGCACCTTCCTGTCTCGCATCCATCTATCTGCATCTCTCTCTCTCTCTCTCTCTGCCCCTCTCTCTGTCTCGCACCCTCTAGGTCCTTCTTTCTCACCCCCCCCCCTCCGTCTCCCTCTTTCTATCTGCCTCTCCCTCTCTGAATGTCTCTCAGTCACTCTGTCTGTCCCTGCCTATCTCTCTTTGTTGCTCTCTATCTTTCTCTCATTGTCTCACTGTCTCCTTCTCTATCGTTCAATGTAGGTGTATCTCCTTCTCTCTGTCTCTCTCCCCATTCTCTGGCTCTCTCTGTGCCATTCCCCGTCTCTCTCTGTGTATCCCTAGCACTCTCCCACTCTCTGGATCTCAGTCACCCTCTTTCATTTGATCACACTGTGTGTTTGTCTCTCTCTCCCCCTTTTTCTCATTCGCTCTCTCTCTCTCTCTCACTGCCTCTGTCTCTCTCAGATCTGTTTCTACCGATCTCCCATTTCCCTTTCCCTCTCTGTCTCTATGCTTCCCGCTGTCTCTGCCTCCCTCTGCCTCTACCAATCTATCCCGGTCTCTCTTTCTGCCTCTGAATCTCAGCCTCTTCTCTGTCTCTCTCTTTCTCCTCTTCTCTCTATCTCCTCTTCTCTCTCATTCTCTCCCTCTCTCTCTTCCTATGTTTATCTGTCTCCTCTTTTTTCTCTCTCTCTCTCTCTATATATATATATATACATATATCCTGTCTCACTCTCTCTGGATCTATCTACCGGCCCTCTCTGTCTCTCTTTCAGTCTCTGTGTCTGTATCTCAGACTCTCGCCTGTCTCTCTCTCTCCGCTCTCACTGTCTCTCCACCTTTCCCTCTCTGTCTCTATGCTTCCCGCTGTCTCTGCCTCCCTCTGTCTCTATCAATCTATCCCGGTCTCTCTCTCTCCCTCTCTGTCTCTCTTTCTGCCTCTGAATCTCAGCCTCTTCTCTGTCTCTCTCTATCTCCTCCTCTCTCTCATTCTCTCCCTCTCTCTCTTCTGAAATCTATCTGTCTCCTCTTCTCTCTCTCTCTCTCTCTCTCTCTCTCTATATATATATATATATCTGTCTCGCTCTCTCTGAATCCCTCTATCACGTCCCTCTCTGTCACTCTTTCAGTCTCTGTGTCTGTATCTCAGACTCTCTCCTGTCTCTCTCTCTCTCTCTCGCTCTCTCGGTCTTTCTCTCTTTCCACCTTCTGTCTCTCTAGCTCTATCTGTCTCACTTTCTCTGGCTCTCTCTCTCCTCGTCTTTCTCTCCATCTCTCACTCTGTTTTTCTTCCTCTGTCTCTCTTTCTCTGCCGTTCTCTCTCACTCTGTGTCTCACTCAGCGTAACAACAACTCGCTGCCGGACTGTTTAAAAAAATCATGCATTTATTTATTTAAACATTGTTTGGGAATGTGGCATTTTATAAACAGTCCTCTCTCCTCACTGCAAAAATCAGAATCCCCTTGAAACCCTCCACCGTTCAAATCAGGCGAAATGTGTTGGAGTTTATAAAATCCGCTATTGGGAGCTGGGTTTGCGGTGGAGGAACAGCCTGAGACTCACTGCTAGCATGGTTTGCCCAAGCGTCTCCTCCCTGGGCAGCAGTTTTCTCATTGGCAGCTCTCAGTAGAAACATCTGGATTTTCCATCCTTTCCTTCACTGTGCATTTCTTGCACTTGCACCATCAGCAATGTACTCTTAACTCGCCCGTAAGATCATAAGAACATAAGAAATAGGAGCAGGAGTTGGTCATTTGGCCCTTCGAGCCTGCTCCGCCATTCAATAAGATCATGTCTGATCTTCTACCTCATCTCCACTTTCCTGCACTGTACCCATATCCCTTGATTCCCCATATATTCAAAAATCTATCGATCTCTTTCTTGAATATCCTCAACGACTGCGCCTCCACAGTCCTCTGGAGTAGAGAATTCCAAAGATTCACGACCCTCTGATTGAAGAAATGTCTCATCTGAGTCCTAGATTGCTGACCCCGTATTCTGAATCTGTGACCTTGGTTCTAGTCTCCCCAGACAGGGGAAACATCTTCCCTGCATCTAACCTGTCAAAACCTGTACGAATTTTGTATGTTTCAATGAGATCACCTCTCATTCTTCTAAATTCTAGAGAATATAGGCCGAGTCTATTTAATCTGTCCTCATTGGATAATCCCCCCATCCCAGGAACCAATCTGGTGAACCTTCGTTGTACTCCCTCTATGGCAAGTCTATTCTTCCTTAGGTTAGACCATAACTGTACACAATACTCCAGGTTTGGTCTCTCCAGTGCCCTATATACTTGCAGTAAGACGTCTTTACTCCTATACTCAAATCCTCTATTAATAAAGATCAACATACCATTTGCTTTCCTAATTGCTTTCTGTACCTGCATGTTATCTTTCAATGATTCGTGTACGAGGACACCCAGATCCCTCTGAACAGCAATATTCCCCAATCTAGCACCATTTAACAAATAATCTGCTTTTCTATATTTCCTACCAAAATGGATAACTTCACATTTCTCCACATTTTGCCGTGTACTTGCCCACTCACTTAGCTTGTCTATATCCCCTTGAAGCCTCCTTGCGTCCTCCTCACAGCTTACATTCCCAACTTACTTATATCATCAGCAAACTTGGATAGCTTACATTTGGTCCCTCATTCAAATCATTGATGTAGATTGGGAATAGCTGAAGCCCAAGCACTGCTTCTCGCGATACCCCTCTAGTTACAGCCTGACAACCCGAAAATGACCCGTTTATTCCTACTCTCTGTTTTCTCTCAGTTAATCAATCCTCAATATTTCCCCCAATCCCATGTGACCTAATTTTGTTTAAGATCCTGTTGTGTGGCACCTTAGCGAATGCCTTCAGAAAATCCAAATGCACCACATTCACTGGTTCCCCCTTATCTATTCTGCTAGTTACAACCTCAGAAAAGTCGAACAGATTTGGCAAAAACGATTTCCCTTTCATAAATCCGTATTGACTCTGCCCAATCCTATTATTATTTTCTAAGTGCCCAGTTACCACGTCCTTAATAATAGATTCTAGCATTTTCCAACTAACTGTCAGGCGAACTGCTCAGTAGTTCGATGTTTTCTCTCTCCCTCCTTCCTGAACTAGTGGGGTTACATTTCTCTCTCTCTCGGACCCAGGGTTCAATGAACAGTGATAAGGAGCAGGAACCCTGGCTGAATTCCCCCTCTCTCGGACCCAGGGGTCACTGGACAATGCTCAGGAGCAGGAACCCTGGCTAATTTCCCCATCTCTCTAACCCAGGGATGATTGGCCAATGATCAGGAGCAGGAACCCTTGCTCAATCCCACCCTTGCAAACTCAGGCGTCACTGGAAAGTGATCAGGAGCAGGAAAACAGGCTGATTTCCACTTTAAATAAACCAAGGCCCAGTGGACAGTGATCAGTTTCAGGAACTCTGGTTGATTTCCGCTCTCTATAAACTAGGGCACACTGAACAGTGATAAGGAGCAAGAACCCTGGCTAATTTCCATTCTCTATAAACCAGGACTCACTGGACAGTGATCAGGAGGCGGAACCATGGCTTGTTTCACCTCTATCTAAACCAGTGTTCACTGGACAGTAATCAGATGGGTTTTTATACTAATCCGATAGGTTCATGATCCCCTTACTGATACTAACTTTTTATTCCCGATTTATTGCGTCGCTCCGGGCGATGTTGTGCCGAGAATGGAGCTGCATCTCCCAGCATGCCAAGCGAATTGAACTCCTCTGCATAGTCATGGAAGCCGGCTCCAGCGGTGCTATTTCAAGGGATCATCACCAACAACTCGCCCCTGACAGGGTTTTGCAGTTTGAGTGGCTGTGTGCTAATTCGTGCCACTGCAAGAGCTTGCTTTAGTTATTTCAAGGTTATTTAGTATCAGGGAATATTCTGGCAATTCCAAATTGTCCTCATTATTTTTGAGGCGCTTCAATCTACACTTGCGATAAGTCATGGGGACTGTACTGACAGTCGACCTCGCACCCAGCATTTACAGCGGAGGGAGCGAGAAAGACGGGACCATGTGCGCAGAGGGAGGAGGAGGAGGGCCAAAAGGCTCTCAACAGGATGCCTTAACCACCTATGGTCTTCCAACATCAGTTCTCCTATCTTCACTTAGGCGAGGGGCAGTGCATTAGGGGGCTTCGTTTCACCAAGGAAGTGGTCACAGAACTCTGTCCCCCTCCTGCAGCCAGACCTCCAGCCTCAGACCATGGCATCCGCGGCTCTCCCAGTGGCAGTCAATGTCACCGTGGAACTCAATCTCTTCGCCAGCGGATCCTTCCAGGCTACAGCGGGTGACGAAGCTAACAATGCACAGTTCGCCGTCTATCGCTGCATCCGGGAGGTCACTGAGGATCTCTACACCAGGAGAAGGGAATACATTGTCTTCCTGATCACCAGAGAGAAACAGGACGAGTTGTATGTTGTTTTGCCAGGATAGAGGGCTTCCCCAAGGCTTTGCAGGCACCGCATAACAATCCTGAGATCTTCCATAACCGCAAAGTGCGACCACACACCGCAAATCCTCTCTGTCAATTCCTGCTTCCCTGTCAGCAGCCATTTGCTTTCTTCCTGCGCCAGACTGGTGAGCCAGCACTCTTCCAGCCACCACGTCCAGCCCTTGCCAGCAGGGATTGCAGAACCACCTCAGGAGGAGGTAGAGGGAGAGGAGGAGGAGGAGGACGACGAGGAGAAGGAAGTGGAGCAGAATGGAGGGAGGAGGCAGTGAGACAATAGGTCTTTTGGATGGGCCGTCCATGACCTGCTCATCAGCCTCCGATTCGCATGAATGAAACCCCAGATCCCCGTATTTCACCATATCCCCATCATACAATCCCTTTCTCATGGCGGATCACAGTGTCCTCCTGGGCGCAAGGGTGAAATGATAGAAACCACAAAAGATTCCAAAGACAAATTATCTATAAATATATCGCACATATTTGCATAAATACTATGAACGAATCACCCATGCGCAATCCCTTAATGCATGACGTTCGTGTGCCTTTTCCTACACTGATTCTCCTGCGCAGTTCTACACCAGTGGCTGCAGCACGGCTGGTGGAAGGCGGGAGACTTCAGATGGCCATGTAGGGCCACCTCGATCAGCTGTGGACCTAGAGGGCCCGGCTGTAGACTTCGCTTGCTCGGTATGGGCGGCTGCATTCTGGGCTGGCTGGCTGATGTGCAGCGGAAATGGCAAGGATAATGGCGCATTTGCAGTGATGGGCGCAGGTATGCTCTCAGCCTGAGAGAGGACAGCAGGTTGCTGTTACACTGAAACACTCCTGTTTCTATTTCTTATGCTATTATGTACTTATGTTAAAGAAGGAAGAGAAAAAGGATGAAGTGAGAGTTAGAGAGTCATAGAGGTGGGACAGTGAGAGAGATAGACAGACAGGGAAAGCTGGACATATAATGGAGAGCGAGAGAGACAAAGAGAGAAACAGCCAGTGAGAGACAGAGAAAGCGATACATAAAGAGACAGAGACAGATAAAGACAGAGGGAGAGTCAGAGAGGAGTGAGAGAGAGAGAGGCAGAGAAGGAGAGGCTGAGGCAGAGAGACAGAGACAGAGAGATAAACAGAGATTACGTGCTGTGAAATAGAGTAGCAGAGACAGAGAGCGAGACAGAGTGAGTGAGAGGGACAGAGAGTGAGTGAGAGAGACAGACAGTGAGTGAGAGACAGCGAGTGAGTGAGAGAGAAAGCGAGTGAGTGAGAGAGACAGAGTGAGTGACAGAGACAGAGTGAGTGAGTGAGAGAGAGGCAGAGACTGAGAGAGAGTGAGCACAACAAAAAGGGAGCAAGACGGACAGAGTGACAGAAATATTTAGTAGAGATAGACGAAGATAGAGAGAGGTGATATTATTAAATATAGATAGGGAGATAGAAATCTCCCAGAATTCACAATTTAAACACAGACAAAATCTATTCACATTTTTCCCTACAACAAAGAGCACAGCCAAGACAATGAGATGTGTCCCAGGGGGTCCAACGTGTCAAACCACCTGCTGGCTGCATATCCTGTCAATTTGTGTTCTTGTGTTAGTCTTTTAAAAAAAAAAACACCTGGGAAGACCGGCCATGATGTCAAGTCACGTTCTCTATCGTGACATGAACCCGATATCGCGATTGAGGCCATCCTCATGAGTGCGGAACTTGGCTATCAGTTTCTGCTCTATGATTTTGCGCTGTCGTGTATCTCGAAGGCCGCCTTGGAGAACGCTTACCCGCAGATCCGAGGCTGAATGCCCCTGGCTGCTGAAGTGTTCCCTGACTGGGAGGCAACCCTCCTGCCTGGCGATTGTTGCGCGGTGTCCATTCATACGTTGTCTCAGTGTCTGCATGGTCTCGCCGATGTACCATGCTCTGGAGCATCCTTTACTGCAACGGTGTAAAAGAGATCGAGGAGAGATCGATGATAGTGGACAAACACGGAGTGAGAAGCAGATTACAGACAGAGGGAGATGTGTTTCCCTCTTGGTTCTGTAAAAATCTGTGTGCAGTGGGCCCTTTGCGCTGTTAATGATCAATTGACAGAATGTGATTTATTACTCGGTGTGATCCCACATTTTTTATCTCCAAAAATAGCACAGAACTGAGCTGTTGCCAGCTAAACAAAACCCACTTGTTGGAAGGACAGTAGAGTTAATCCAGGAATAAAGTGGATTAGTTTAAATACACTGAGACGACAGAAGCAGGAATTGATAGCTCAACACTGATCTGACCGAGAGACTGGAGCTGAGCATCCCAGGGAGGCGCATCACTGAGAGTTTGGGTTGGCAATGATCATTGGGAAAGGCCCAGGCTCCATCCCGGCCTCTGTTGAGTTGGCCTGATCTCACACCCGGTGTGGTACGGAGCCCCACATACACACAGAGCAGGCGAGACCCAGGCTCCATCCTTCTCAGTACTGAGTTATGCTGATCACACCCGGTGTCGGACTGAACCCCTCACACACAGAGCAGGAAGGTCTTGGCTCCATCTGCGGTCTGTGCTGAGTGAGCTGATCTCACACCCGCTGTGGTGTTGACCCCCAAACATGCATACACACACAGAATGGGGCAGTGCAGAGGGAGCTTTAATCTACATCTCACCCATGCTGTATCTGCCATGGGCGAGTTTGAGGGGGCAGTGCAGAGGGAGCTTTACTCTTTATCTAACCCCGTGCTGTACCTGTCCTGGGAGTGTTTGATGGGAGAGTGTAGAGTGAGATTTACTCTGTATCTATCCATGCTGTACCTGCCCTATGAGTGTTTGATGGACCAGTGCAGAGAGAGAGTTACTCCGTATCTAACCCCGTGTAGTACCTGCCCTGAGATTGTTTCATGGGACAGTGTAGAGGGAGAATTACTCTGTATCTAACGCCGTGCTGTACCTTCCCTGGGAGTGCTTGATGGGCAAGTTCAGAGGGAGAGTTACTGTGTTTCTACCCTGTGCTGTACCTGCCCTGGGTGCGTCTGATGGGACAGTGAAAAGGGATATTTACTCTGTATCTAATCCGTTCTGTAACTGCCCTGGGAGTGATTGAAGGGACAGGGTAACGAGAGCTTTACTCTGTATCTAACTCATGCTGTACCTGCCTGGGAGTGTTTGATGGGGATGTGCAAAGTGAGATTTACTCTGTAGCTAACCCCGTGCTGTACCTTCCGAGGGAGCAGTTTAAACTAAGATGGCTGTCATTCCCCACGCCTCACATTCCTGAGTATTATTCTGAGAAAGTGTTTGTATTGGTCTATCCAGTTATTACAAAACGTCCACTGTTCACCCTGTACGGGTCTGTCTGTCGCTGGGGTAGGGGTTCCTCGAGCAGTTCATTCAGGGAGCACTGCTGAGTGTTGTTATTGAACCGTGGGAGGCGTCACGGTCAGTCTCCATCGTGATTTGCGCTTTCATAACAACAGCCATTACATGACATAAAATGTAAAGCACAGAAACAGGCCAGTCAGTCCAACTGCTTTATGCCCGTGTTTATGCGCCACACGGACTTCCACCCAGCACTCTTCATCTTACACTATCAGCATAACCTTCTAATCCTTTCCGCTCCATGTGTTTGTAATGCTTCCCCTTAAATGGATCAATACCATTCACCTCAACCAATCTCTGTGTTAGCGAGTTCCACATTCTCACCACTCTCTGGGTAAAGAGCTTTCTCCTGAATTCCTTAAAGGATTTATTGGTGACTATCTTATATTCATGGTCCGTCTGGAGTATTGTGTACAAATTCTTGGCAGCACGCTTTAGGAGAGATGTCAGTCATAGATTTATACAGCGCAGAAAGAGGCCCTTCGGCCCATCGTGTCCGCGCCGTCTATCAAGCCCTATCTATTCTAATCCCATTTTCCAGCACTTGGTCCGTAGACTTGTATGCTATGGCGTTTCAAGTGCTCCTCTAAATGCTTCTTGAAAATTGTGAGGGTTCCTGCCTCTACCACCCTTTCAGGCAGTGAGTTCCAGATTCCAACCACCCTCTGGGTGAAAAAGTTTTTCCTCAAATTCCCTCGAAACCTCCTGCCTCTTACCTTGAAACTATGCCCCCTGGTTATTGACCAATCTACTAAGGGGAAACGTTCCTTTCTATCTATCCTATCTACGCCTTTCATAACTGTGTACACCTCAATCAGGTCCCCCCACAGCCTTCGCTGCTTCAAGGAAAACAACCCCAGCCTGTCCAGTCTCTCTTCATAGCTGAAGCGCTCCAGCCCTGGTAACATCCTGGTTAACTCCTCTGCACCCTCTCCAATCCAATCACATCGTTCCTATAGTGTGGCGACCTGAACTGCACACAGTATTCCAGCTGTGGCTTAACTCGCGTTTTGTACAGTCTATCATAACCTCCCTGCTCTTATATTCTATGCCTCGGCTAATGAATGCAAGAATCCCATATGCCATTTTAACCACCTTATCTATCTGTCCTGCTGCCTTCAGGGATCTATGTACCTGCACACCAAGGTCCGTCTGATCCTCTGTCCTTCCGAGGGTCCTACTATTCATTATTTATTCCCTTGCCTTGTTAGTCCTCCAAAAATGCATCACCTCACACTTTTCAGGGTTAAATTCCATTTGCCACTGTTCTGCCCATCTGACCAACCGATCTATATCGTCCTGTAGCCTGCCTCTCTCTCTGTCTCCTCCCTACACATCTACTTGCCATCTGTCTCCCACCATCTCTCTGTCTCTGTCTCTGTCTCTGTCTCCAACTCATAAGCCTCTCTCTTTTTCTCCCCATCTGCCTCCCCATCTCTCTCCCTCTCTGACAATCTGTCTCCATCCCTTCAGTCCCACCTGTCTGCCTTCTTAAGTCTACTTCCTCCCATCTGTCTACCACCTTTCTCTCTCCATCCATCTCTCTCCACGTCAGTGTGTCTCTCCGCTACCGGTCTGTCACTCTCTCTTGAACTCCCACCTGGCCGTCTCTGTCTCTGTCTCTCCCAGTCTGTCTCCTCTGCATCTCTCTCCCACGTCTGTCTCTCTCTCTCTCTTCCCTCAACTGCACGCCACATCTTTCTCCACCCACTCTGTTTCTCTCTCTGTTTCTCACGACAGTCTTTCTCTACCATTTTATGCCCACGTCTAACCCCTTCTGTCTCCACCCGTCTGTCTCTCCCGTCTGTCTTTACCCGTCTGTCTCCCCCGTCCAGCTCTCTGTGTCTCATTCCATCTGTGTTGTCGTCTGTTTCTCATCTCTCTCTCTCTCTGCCTCCCCTCCACCTGTCTCCCCCTCTGACTCCCCAGATCTCTTTCTTTCCCTGTCTCCCGTGTCTCTCTCTCTCTCACTCTCTCTCTCTCTCTCTATGCCATCCCCCATCTGTCTGTCTCTCAATCTCTCTCCTCCATCTCTCTCCAATTGTCTCTCTCTCCCATCCTTGAACCTAGGGTCTGTCACAGGCTCTGTTTCGCCCATATATCTCCCTCGCTCTCTCTCACCTGTCTGTCTCCACCAGTCTGATTCCCCATGTCTGCTTCCTCCTGCCTGTGTTCCCCTGTCTGCCTCTCTCTCTGTCTCCTCCCTATCAGTCTCCCTGCAGTCCGTATCCCACTATCTGACTCTCTCTCTCTCTGTCTCCACCCCTTCGGCCTCTCTCTCTTTTTCTCCCTCATCTGCCTCCCCGTCTGCCTCCCCGTCTGCCTCCTCCCGTCTGCTTCCTCCCATCTCTCAACAATGTCTGTCTCACCCATTTGACTCTCTCAGTGTCACCCACCATCTGTCTCTCTCCTCATCAGTGTGTCAATCCCCTGCCGGTCTGTCACTCTCTCTCTATCTCCCAGCTGTCGGTCTCTCTCTGTCCTCCCGAGTCTTTCTCATCCCCAGCTCTCACCCCCATCTGTCTCTCTCTCTGTCCCCCTCACCTGCACTCCGCATCTGTCTGTTTCCATTGTCTGTCTCTCTCTGTTTCTCTCCACCGTCTCTCTCTCTTGTGTATCCCCACGTCTGTCTCTCCCTGCATCCACCCGTCTGTCTCCACCGTCCATCTCTCTCTCTCTGACTCCCCCGTCTGTCTCAACACCTGTACATCTCTCTCTCTCTCTCTCTGTCTCAATCCGTCTGTCTCGGCACCATCTGTCACGTTGCCTGTCTCCTCCTTCTGTCTCGCCGTCTGCTTCCCATCTCTCTCTCTCTCTTCCCTCTCTCTCTCCACTCCGGCTTTTTCCTCCTCTAACTCTCCTTATCTGTCTCTTTCTCTCTACCGTATTTCTCTCTCTGTGTCTCTCTCTATCTATCTATCTGTCTTGCGAATTCTTCTCTCCCGAGTCTGCTACTCGCACTGTCTCCCAGATATGTCACTCTCGCTGTCTCCACTGTCTGTCTACCCAGTCTGTCTTACTGCTCTCTGTCTCTCCCGCATCTCTCTCAACCCATCTGTCTACATCTTTGTCTCAGCAATCCCCCGTCTGTCTCCCCCACATCCCGCCGGTCTCTCTCTCCCTCTCTGTCTCAACCCCGTCTGTTCTCTTTCTGTCTCCCAAACCCCCACCCACGACTTGCTCTATTCCTCTCTGTCTATCTCCCACCGAACATTCTATCTCTCTGTCTCACCAGTCTTTCTCCTCCCCGTCTCTCCTTAATTATCATCGTTTTTCACTCTTTCACCCGCCGTCTGTCTCCCCCACACCCCGCCGGTCTGACCCTCGCTCTCTCTCTGTCTCCTCCCATCTGTTTCCCCGTCTGCCTCTCTCTCTGTCTCCTCTCCAACCACCTCCACGTCGTCTGTCTGATAAAACATAAGAAAATAAGAAATAAGAGCAGGAGTAGGCCATACGACCCCTCGAGCCTGCTTCGAAATTCAAGAAGATCATGGCTGATCATTGAACTCAGATCCACTTTCCGCCCGATCTCCATATCCCTTCATTCAGATAGAGTCCAAACATCCATCTAACTCAGCCTTGAATATACTCAAAGCCTCAGCTTTCACAGCCCTCTGGTGCAGATAATTCCAAAGATTCACAACCATCTGAGTGAAGAAATTCTTCCTCATCTCAGTCTTAAATGGCCTATCCCTTATCCTGTGTCTCTGCCCCCTAGTTCTTGACACTTCAGCCAGGGGAAACACCCTATCACCATCATTCCTCTCAATCCCCTTCAGAATCTTGTATGTTTCAATGAGATCACCTCTCATTCTTCTAAACTCCAGAGAGTATAGGCCCATTCTACACAATATCTCATCATCGGACAACCCTCTTTTTCCCAGGAATCAATCTTGGGAACCTTCGTTGGACCACCTCCAATGCAAGCATATCGTTCCTTAGATAAGGAGACCAAACCTTTTCACAGTACTCCAGGTGTGTTCTCGCTAAGGCACTGTACAATTGCAGCAAAACATCCTTACTCTTCCAACACCCTTGCAATAAATGCCAACATGTCATTTGACATCCTTATTGCTAGCTGTACCTGCATGCTAGCTTTCTGTGTTTCTTGCACAAGGACACGCAAATCTCTCTGAACACCAACATTTGAAAGTTTCCAACCATTTAAAAAACATTTTGATTTTCTATTCTTCCTTCCAAAGTGAATAACATCACATTTCCCTGCATTATACTCCATCTGCCAACGTTTTTTTAATTCGTTTATGGGATCAGGGCATCGCTGGCAATGCCAGCATTTATTGGCCATCCCTAGTTGCCCTTGTGAAGGTGGTGGTGAACAGCCTTCTTGAACCGCTGCAGTCCTTTTGGTGATGGTACTCACACAGTGCTGTTAGGTAGGGAGTTCCAGCATTTTGATCCAGCGACGATGAAGGATCGGCGATATACCTCTAAGTCAGGATGGTATGTGACTTGGAGGGGAACTTGGAGGTGATGGTGTTCCCATGCGCCTGCTGCCCTTGTCCTTCTAGGTGGAAGAGGCCGCGGGTTTGGGACGTGCTGCCGAAGAAGCCTTGGCGAGTAGCTGCAGTGCATTTCGTAGATGGTACACACTGCAGCCACGGTACCCAGGTGGTGGAGGGAGTAAATGTTTAAGGTGGTGGATGGGGTGCCAATCAAGCGGGCTGCTTTGTCCTGGATGGTGTCGAGCTTCTTGAGTGTTGTTGGAGCTGCACTCATCCAGGCCCACTCACTTTGTCTAGTTATATCCCTTTGCAGACTCTTTGTGCTCGCCTCATAGCTTACTGTCCCACCTAGCTTTGTATTATCAGCAAGCTTAGATACATTGCACTCGGTCTCTTCATCTGGGTCATTAATATAGATTGTAAATAACTGAGGCCGCAACACTGATCCTTGTGGCACCCCACTAATTACAGCTTTCGAACTTGAAAAAGATTCGTTTATCCCTACTCTCTCTTTTCTGTCCGTTAACCAATCCTCTATCCATGCTATTATATTACCCTCAACCCCGTGAGCCCTATCTTGCATTATAAAATTTTATGTGGCAACGTATGAATGCCTTTTGGAAATCCAAATATAGTACATCCACTGGTTCCCTTTCAAAAAACCATGTTGACTGTGCGTAATCATGTTTGATGTTCTAACTGCCCTGATACCACTTCCTTAACAATGGATTCCATCATTTTACCAACGACTGATGTCTGGCCTATAGTTCTGCCTCCTTTCTTGAATAGTGCTGTTACCTTTGCGATCTTCCAATCCGCTGGGACCATTACACAATCTAGGGAATTTTGGAAGATCAAAATCAAAGCATCCACTATCTCTTCAGCCCCTCATTTAGAACCCTAGGATGTAAGCCTTCAGGTCCATCGGATTTGTTGGCTTTTAATCCCATTAGTTTCTCGAGTACTTTTTGTCTACTTATATTATTTACGTTAATTTCCTCACCCTCATTAAACCCTTGGATTGAAAGAAGAAGCTTATTATGCTGCAAATAATACTAGTAAGCCTGAGGATTGCGAGAGTTTCAGAAACCAGCAAAGGTTGACACAAAAATTTAAAAAAGGGACAAAATAGAATATGAGAGAAAACTAGCAAGAAATATCAAAGCAGATTGTAAGAGTTTTTACAAGTATGTAAAAAGGTGAAGAGTAGCAAAAGTAAACGTTGCTCCCTTAGAGGGTGAGACAGGAGAAAATATTATGGGAATATGTAATTGGCAGAAAAGTTAAACATATATTTTGTATCTGTCTTCACAGCAGAAAACACAAAAAGCAAACCAAAAATGGCGGGGAACCAAGTGTCTAATGAGGGTGAGGAACTTAACGTAATTAATATAAGTAGAGCAAAAGTAATAGAGAAATTAGTGGGACTAAAAGCTGACAAATCTCTTGGACCTGACGGCCTACATCCTAGGGCTTTAAAAGAAGTGGTTGAAGAGATATTCGATGCATTGGATTTGATCTTCCAAAATTCCCTAGAATCTGGAATGGTCCCAGCGGATTGGAAGGTCGCAAATGTAACACTGCTATTCAAGAATGGATGGACAAAAAGAAACAGGAACTACAGACCAGTTAGCCTGACATCAGTCGACGTGAAAATTCTGGAATCCATTGTTACGGAAGTGGTATCAAGTCATTTAGAAAATCATAAGATGATCAGGCAGAGTCAACATGGTTTTTTGAAAGAAATCGTGTTTGACAAATTTATTAGAGATTTTGGAGGATGTAAATAGCAGGGTAGACAAAGGGGAACCAGTGGATGTAATGTATTTGGATTTCCAAAATGCATTCGATAAGGTGCCATATAAAAGGTTATTGTACAAGATTAGGACTCATGGGGTTAGGGGTAATATAATAGCATGGATAAAGGATTGGTTACCGGACAGAAAACAGAGAGTAGGGATAAACGCATCTGTTTCAGTTTGGCAGGATGTAACTATTACGGTGCCGCAAGGTTCAGTTTTGGGGACTCAGCTATTTACAATCTGTATGAATGAGCTAGATGAAGGAACCGAGTGGAATGTATCCAAGTTTGCTGATGATACCAACGGTAAGTGGGACAGTATGCTGTGAGGAGAACACAAAGAGCCTGCAAAGGCATATAGATATGCAAACAGAATAGGCAGTAAGATGGCAGATAGAGTATAATGTTGGAAAATGTGAGGTTATTGATTTTGGTCGGAAGAATAGAAAAACCGAATAATTTTTAAATGGTTAGAAACTTTCATGTTTTGGTGTTCAGAGAGATTTGGGTGTCCTCGTGCGAGAAACACAGAAAGCTAGCATGCAGGTACAGCAAGAAATAAGGAAGGCAAATTGTATGTTGCCCTTTATCGCAAGGGGTTGGAATATAAGAGTAAGGATGTCTTGCTATAATTGTACAGGGCCTTGGCGTGACCAAACCTGGAGTACTGTGCACAGATTTGGTCTCCTTATCTGAGGAAGGATATACTTGCAATGGAGACAGTATAACGAAGGTTCACTAGATTGATTCCTGGGATGAGAGGGCTGTCCTTTTTGAGAGATTGTGCAGAATGGGCCAAAACTCTCTGGAGTTTAGAAGAATGAGGGGTGATCTCATTGAGACATACAAGATTCTGAAGGGGATAGACAGGGTAGCTGCTGCGAGGTTGTTCTCCTGGCTGGAGTTTCAGGAACTAGGGTACATAGTCTCGGTATAATGGCTAGGCTCCCTCCCCCGACTCTCTATCTCTCTCTTACCCCTTCAACAGTACTCTGCGTCTGTCTTCAACCCGGCTGTTCCCCCTGTCTGTTTCTTTCTTTTCCTCTCCATAATCTGCCTCTCTCTGTTTATGCCTACGTCTGACTCCCCCGTCTGTTTCTCAACATCTGTCTCTCTCTGTCTTCCCCGTCTGTCTCCCCGTCTGTTACCCATCTCACTCTAGCTCTACTCCCCTTCAATTGTCTCCCCCACTGACTCCCCATGTCTTTCCATCTCTCTGTCACCCACGTTTATCTCTCTCTCTCTGTCTCACTCTATCTGTCTCCCCGGTCTGTCGCTCCACTGTCTGTCAGTCGGGCTATTTGTCTCCACGTCTCCCTCTCTCTCTCTGTCTCCCCACTTCAGTCTCCCTGTCTCCCTCCCCGTCCGTCTCTCTCCCTCTCTGTCTCACTCCATCTGTCTCCACGGTCTGTTCCCCCACCATCTGTCTGTCTATTTTTCTGCTCCGTATTTCTCTCTCTCACGCTCTCTCTCCCAACATCAGTCTCCCCGCCGTTCTCTGCTGATATCTCACCCATCTGTCTCTCTGCCTTTGTTTCCCCTATTCATATCTCCGCCGTCTGTCTCCCCCATCTGCCACTCTCTCTCTCCAATCCCAATCGAACTGCCTCCCCGTCTGACTCACCGTGTCTTTTTGTTTCTCTGTCTCCCGCATTTCTCTCCCTCTCTCTGTCTCACCCCGTCTGTCTACCCCCATCTATCTCCATCAGTCTCTCATCCCCGTGTTCTGTCTCTCACTCTGTCACCCCCATATATCTCTCTCACTCTGTCTCCCCGAGCCTATCTCCTAAGTCTCTCTCCCCCGTCTTTCTCCCCTATCTGTCTCCCCATCTGTCTCCCCATAAGCCCCGGCCATCTGTCTCCCCCTTCTTTCTCCCTCATCTGTCTCACCTGGCTGTCTTCCCGTCTGTCTCTCTCGCTCTGTCTCTCCCATATGTGAAACTCACCTTCTATCCATCCTGTTTGTCTCCCGACTCTGTCTCCCACACATGTCTCCAGCTGCTTCCCCCTTCTGTCTCCCCAATCTCGCACCTGTCTCACCCCATCTGTCTCCCTTTATCTGTTACACCCCACCATATGTCTCTCTCTCTCTCTGCCTCAATACCGTCTGTTCACTTTCTTTCTTCCCCTGTCTCTCTCCCCATCTGTCTATTTCTGTGTCTTCCACCATCTGCCTCCCCCCAGTCTGTCTCCATCAGTCTCTCACACCGTTGATCTGTCTCTCCTCTCCCGGGTCTGTTGGTCTCTCTCTATCTCACGCTGCATATATCTCTCTCTGTCATGCACCATCTGTCGACCACCCCCGTGCCACCCACACCCGCCGGTTTCTCTCTCTCTCTCTCTCTGTCACCAGCCGTCTGTTTCCCCCAACTGTCTCTGACCGTCTGCCTCAAGCCAGCTTTGTCCCCCGTGTCTGTCACACTCTATCTCACCTCATATGCCACCCCACCTGTCTCCCTCTCTGTCTCGTCCCATCCATCCCGCCGTATTTCTCGCTCTCTCACAATGTCATCGCTGTAAGTCTCTCTCTCTCTGTCACGCTCATCTGTCTCCCTCCGTCTGTCATCCCCGTCTCTCTATCAGTCTCGCCCCCATGTGTGTGTCTCTCTCTGTCTCCCAATCTGTACCCAAATATATGTCTCCCCCGTCTATCTCCACGCTGTCTGTCTCTCTTCAGTCTGCCGCCCATCTGTCTCTTTCTGTGTCTCCCGATCTGTCACCTCTACACCTGTCAGGGAGACAGAGAGAGTTACAGACGGGGAACACGGTCACCAGTGAGATGGACGAGCAGGGACCGAGAGAGAGACAGACTGGGGAGAGACATGGGTGTAGCGAGAGAGAGAGATACGGTGGGAGATAGCGACAGAGAGAGAGAGATAGAGAGAGAGAGAGAGAGAGAGAGAGAGAGTCAGATGAGTGTGAGATAGACCAGGGGGTGGGAGTAGGGGTGGAGAGACGAATGGAGACACACGTTGGGAGGCAGACAGTTTATTTTAGTGAGACAGACGAGCACACAGAAAGTGAGAAACAGGGGTGCCAGAGAAAGAGAGACATACCTGTAGAGGGAGAAATATGTTTGGAGACAGGGAGAGCATCAGACCGGGTGCGAGAGATATGAATTGAGATAAACGGGGTTAAGAGACAGACGACGGGAGTCAGTGAGAGAGCGATAGAGCGAGACAGAGAGAGAGAGATAAAGAGAGAGAGAGAGAGAGAGAGAGAGAGAGTGAGAGCGAGAGAGAGAGGGGGAGACAGACGTTGGGAGATAGATTGAGAGACAGATGAGGAGAGACTGATGGAGACGAAGCAGATTGGGGGAAAGTGAGAGAGAGAGACTAAAGGAGAGACGGATATGGGGCTGAGAGGATGAGAGAGGTTGGGAGACAGCCGTAGAGAATACAGATCGGGCGACAGAGACATAAATTGATGGGAGGGCAGCAAGAGAGAAACTGACGGTGAGTGTAATCGAGAGAGAGAGACTGGGTGGGAGACACACGGTTGTGAGACAGACGAGGGGAAACAGAGAGAATCACAGATGGGGAGACAGAGAGAGACAGACGGGTGAGACAGATATAGATAGAGATTTGGGGATGCACAGAGAGAGAGAGAGAACGGGGCGACTGATGGGGGAGACAGATGGAGTAGACAAGCGAGGCCGACAGAGAGAGTGAGATGGGGAGACAGATAGAGAGACAGACGGGGGGAAGAGAGATAGAGAGATGGAGGGGGCGCAGAGGGGTGGACAAAGACGGGGAGAAAAAGAGACAGACAGATGGGGAGACAGGCGGGCGGAGGCAGAGAAAGACACTGATTGGGGGGTGGCAGTCGGACAGGAGGCAGATTGGGTGACAAAGAAAGAGACTGATTGTGAGGGAGACAGAGAGAGGGAGAGATGGTGTAGACTAATGGAGAGGTGACAGATCAGGGGTCAGAGGGTGAGCCTGACAGGTGGACAGAGAGAGAAAGACTGTCGATGGGGTTGATAGAGAGAGAGAAGTATTAGCAGACTGACGGGTGTGAGACCGACGGGGTGAGACAGAGAGAATCACAGAAGAGAGAGACAAAGATAGATGGGAGAGACAGACAGCGGAGACCGACGGCGGTAGACAGGCAGGCGAGACAGAAAGTGTCAGATGGTGAGATAGAGATGGAGACAGGGAGAGAAAGACAGGGGAGGCAGATGGGGAAGACAGAGAGCGCGAGAGAGAGAGAGAGACTCGGGCGACAGACTGGGGAGACAGACGGGGCAACAAAGAGAGAGAAATAGATGGGTGACAGGGAGAGATATACAGGGAGCGACAGACTGAGGATATAGACATAGAGACAGAAACAGAGAGACAGACGAGCATTGATGCAGAGAGAGATAGAGATAGATGCAGGAGACAGATGGGTTAGACTGACATGGCAGACAGAAACTAGGAGACAGAGGGAAAGACAGACGGGGAAAAGATGAAGAGAGACAGTTGGAATGGAGATAGACAAGGAACGGAGATTGGGGAAAGAGAGAGGACAGACTGGGGAAATTCAGTGAGAGAGACAGTCAGGAGGGAAAGAAAGGGGGAAGACAGAAGGCGATGCGACATAGAGAGAGAGACACAGAGACAGATGGTGGGCAACAGAGCGAGAGAGATGGGTTCAGACGGGTGGGGGAGGCAGACCGGGAGAAAGAAAGAGAGAGAGATAGAGCGGAGAGACAGAGAGAGAGAGAGAGAGAAACAGATGGGGAGGCAGAGAGAGAGAGAGGGATACGCGGGAGACAGACAGGTAGATGGACAGAGAGACAGATGGGGGAGACAGCCCTGGTAGAGAAGGATAGACAGAGAGAGAGAGAGAGAGAAAGACACAGAGAGAGAGCGAGAGACAGAGATAAGTGGACGGAAGGCAGACAGCGGGTAATAAGAGAGGGTGACAGACGGGGAAGACAAGGTGAAGGAGACAGGGAAAAACGAGAAGAGACAGCTGGCAGGGAAACAGACGAGTGCGAAAGCGATAGAGACAGTTGGGGAGAGACAGAGATAGGGACAGATGTGGGGCAGAAAGATGGGGCGTGGCAGATTTGGAGACAGATGGGAGCGACACAGAGTTAGAGACAGACCAGAGCAGAAAAGAGAGAGACAGATGGGGGAAACAAATGTGGCGAAGACAGACGGGGGAGACTGATGAGGTGCAGTCAGGGAGGGAGAAACACAGATTGGGAGAAGAGAGAGAGAGAGATGTAGGGATACAGTAATGGGAGACAGACGTTGTGGAAAAAGGTAGAGAGAGATAGACAGACGAGGGAGACAGATGGGTGAGACAGTTGGGGGAGACAGAGTGAGAGTGAGATCGGGGAAGTAGGGGGGGAGGTGATTTAGAAGTGAGGCAGACGGGGAAAACACACGGTGGAGACAGAAAGAAACAAACGGGGGAAGTCAGGCAGGAGGAGACAGACAGGAGCAAATAGACGTGTGTAGTCAGGAAGGAGTAGCCAGATGGGTGGAGATAGAGAGAGAGAGAGCGAGCGAGAGAGAGAGAGACAGATCTGGTTGTGGCGACAGACGCTGGGGATTTAAATATGCCAGACATGGAAAATGACAGAAAGGGGAGAGAAAAGGGGAGACATAATCATTTAAACAGATGAAGGAGACAGACAGGGTGAGACAGACAGGAAGGCAGAGAGGGAGCCAGACGGGGAAACAGATGGGGGAAACAGAATGAGAGAGAGGGAGAGAAATGAGAGAGAGATGGGGAGGCAGAGAGAGATAACGATGGGGACACAGAAGGGGACACAAGGAGAGACAGGCAAGAAGACAGAGGGAGATGGAGACGGGGAGAGAGTGGTCTAGGAGATGGATGGGGGGACACCTAGGGAGAGAGGGACACGGGTGGAGAGAGAGAGAGTGATGCGATGGGAGCCAGTGAGAGAGTAGCAGATGAGGGTGAGACAGACCGTGTTGAGGGGGGAGAGATGAATGGACAAACTCTGGAGGAGACAGATGGTGTACGACAGAGAGAGATGGAGACCGATAGAAGAGACAGTCGGAAGGGAGACAGACGGGGCGAAGAGGGAGAGAGAGAGAGAGAGAGAGAGAGAGAGGGAGATAGAGAGACAGACGGGGAGATAGGGAGAAAAAGACGCGGGTGACAGACAGGGGCACAGAAAGAGAGAGACAGACAGGGGGAGACAGTCAGGGGAGTCAGACATGGGGAGATTTCGGGAGAGAGAAGGACAGACGGGATGAGACAGAGAGAGACAAACGGAGTGAAACGGATCATGAAATCAGATAAGCGTAAGTGATAGACAGAGGGGAAAGAGAGAATGAGAGAAACAGGGCGAGACAGAAGGGGGAGACAGAGAGAGAGAGAGACGCGGCAGTAGACAGACAAAGAGGCACAAATGTGGGTGATTGAGAGAGGGAGACAGACACGGGGAGCAGGCGGGGAAGACAAAGAGAAAGACAGACCGGGGAGACCGAGAGCGATATAGAAGTTGGGGGACAGATGGCAGTGAAACGTTTGGAGAACAGAAACGAATTGAGGCAGACGGGGTTGAGGAGGTGATGGAAAGTGCGTTGGTAACAGAGAGAGTGATCGGGAAGTTAAACGGGGAGGAGAGAGACTGGGGTTACAGAGAGAGACGGAGACAGACCGGGGGAGACAGACTGGGGGCACAAGAGACGGATGGAGACAGGCGGCGGCGGGAGACAGGCGGTGCTTGACAGAGAGAGACAGACGGGGGAGACAGACGGAGAGGCGACAGACCAAGGAAATAGGAAGAACGACTGGTAACGGGGAAATGAACCATCATCCAAAAACTGACCAAATCTCCAGCACTTAAGTCAGCCTATGCAAATAACTCAGTTCCCGGAAACTGACCAGTTTACCATTACCTTTCTGAAAAGATGCAAACTGTTCCAACACCCAGAATATGACCAATTGACCATCACCTAAACAAACACAGGTAAACTGACCCTTCACCCAGAAACTGACCAATTGACCATGTCCTAACCGAACACGTGTAAGCTGAACCCGCACCGATAAATTGACCAATGAACAACAACTAACCCAGCACATGTAATTTGACCCAGTTCCCAATAACTGACCAAATTTACGTCACTTAAGCCTGCCCATGTAAATGGCAGAGTTCCCAAAAACTGACCAGGTAGCAATCATCAACGCTAATACACGTAAACTGACCCAGCACACAGAAACTGACCGATGAGCAACACCTACCCCAGCACATGTAAATTGACACAGTTCCCAGAAACTGACCATTTCTCGATCACCTAACCGGGCGCCGGCAAACTGACAACGCACCAAGATACTGACCAATTAACCAGCTCCTAACCGAACACGTGTAAACTGATCATGCACCGATATATTGACCAAGTGAGAATCAACCAACACAGCAGATGCAAAGTGGCCCAGTAACCGTATAGTGATTAAGAAATCACGAACTAACCCAGTGTGGTACTGAGCACCACACAGAGCGGGATGCGCCCAGGATCATTTCCAGACCAGTGGTGTGTTAGCTGATCTCACCCGGTGTGGGAATGAGCAGAATGGGCCCTGAATCATTCCGCAGACTGAGGCGTGTTATCTAATATCCCCCATTGTGGAACTGAGCCACACATTGAGCAGGATATGCCCAAGATTATTCCCAAGTCTGTGGTGGGTTAGCTGATCCGACTCAGTGTGCTACTGAGCACCACACTGAGCAGGATAGGCCCAGAATCATTCCCAGGCTTGTGGTGTGTTTACCGAACTCACCCGGTGTTGTACTGAGCCCCACATAGAGCAGGATTGCCCCAGGCTCCATTTAAGGCCTGCGATGTGTCAGTTATTTTCATTTGCCGATTAATTGAGCCCCAAACACAGAGGACGAAGTGTCCGGGTGCCATGCGTGTCCTGCGGTAATTCTGTTGTTCTCATTTGGTGAGGTACTGAGCGCCACAAACAGAAGAGGAATGGGCCTGGCTCCATCCCAGGCCTGTGGAATGTTAGTTGTTACCCTTTGGTGGGGAACTGAGCCCCACACACAGAGCAGGAAAAGGCCCAGTTAATGTTAACAGATCTGAACCGGTGCAATACTCAACCCAATAGGGCAGGAAAGACACAGGATCTAACCCTGCCTGTCCTGTGTTAGCTGAGCTCCCCCGTGTGGTACGGAGTCACACACAGGGAAGGAAGATCGCAGGTTCATCCCCGGCCTGTGCTGAGTGAGCTGCTCCCGCCCGGTGTGGTATGGAGCCCCAGACACAGTGCAGGATTGGCCCAGGATCATTACCATATCTTTGGTGAGTTTACTGATAACACCCGTTTTGGAACTGATTCAAACACAGAGTGCAGGATGGGCCCAGGATCATTCCACGGCCTGAGGTGCGTTAGCTGAAACCAGCCGGTGTGGTACTGAGCCCCACAAAGAATAGGGTTGGCCTTGGAGCATTCCCAGGCTTGTGATGCATTTCCAGATATCAACAGCGTTGCACTGAGCCCCACAAAGAGCTGGATGGCCCAGGCTTCCATTTCTGGCATGTGGTATGTCAGTTATTCTCATTCGGTGAGGTACTGAGCCCCACACAGAGAAGGAAGGGCACAAGCTACATTTCTGGCATGTGCTATGTCATTTATACTCATTCGGTGAGGTACTGAGCAGGAAGGGACTAGGCTCCATTCTCTGTCCTGTGGTGTTTTCCCTGATCTCGCCAGATGTGATACTGAGCACCACACGCAGAGCAGGAAGGGCACAGGCCCCTTTCCTGGCCTGAGGTATATCTGTTATTCTCACTCGATGAGCTACTGAGCTCCACACACGGAGTAGGATGGGCCCAGGCTCCATTCCTGGCCTGTAGTAAGTCCGCTGTTCTCATTCGCTGAGTTACTGAACCAACGAGTAGAGATGGATGGTCCTAGGCTCCATGCCCTGTGCTGTGGTGCTTTCCCTGATCTCAACTGGTGTGATACTGAGCACCATACAGAAAGCAGGAAGGGCAGAGGCTCTATTCCCGGTGTATTGTATGTTAGTTGTTCTCATTTAGAGATGGCTGAGGCCCACACAGAGCAGGAAGGGCCCAGGATCATTCCTGGCCTGTTGTATGTCAGTTGTTCACAGTCGTTGAGGTACTGACCCCCACGCAGTGCAGGAAGGCCCCAGGCTCCACTTCCAGCCTATGGTATGTCAGTTGGTCACTTTCGGTGAGGTACTGACCCCCACACCGAGCAGGAAGGCCCCAGGCTCCATTCCCGGCCTATGTTATATCAGTTGATCACTTTTGGTGAGGTACTGATCCCCGCACAGAGCGGGAAGGGCCCTGGCTCCATTACCGGCCTTTGGTATCTCATTTATTCTCATTCGGTGAGGTACTGAGCTCCACACAGTGCAGCAAGGGCCCAGGATCCTTCCTGGCGTCTGGTTTTGTCCCCTGAACCCACTCGTTGTGATACTGAGCAACACCCACAGAGCAGGATGGGCGCAGACTCCATTCCAGGCTTTTAGTATGTCAGTTGTTTTCATTCGGTGATGTACTGATCTCCACATACAGAGCAGGAATGGCCCAGGCTATGTTAATAGTTCTGAACTGGTGCAGTGCTCAGCCCCACAGAGCAGGTAAGAAGCAGGGTCCATTCGGGCCTTTCCTGTGTTAGCTGACTGAACCGGGGTGGTAATGAGTCCCACAGAGAGCTGATGGACCTAGCAACATTCCCAGGCCTGTGGTGCGTTAGCAGATGTCACCCAGTGTGGTACTGAGCCCTTGCCAGAGCTGGATGGGCCCATGAACAATCCGCAGCCTGTGGTGTGTTAGCTGATCTCACCAGTGTGGTACTGAGTCCCACACAGAGCAGGATGGGCTCAGAATCAATTTTTGGCCTATTGTATGTCAGTCGTTCGAAGTCGGTAAGGTACTGAGCCCCGCACAAAGCAGGAAGGGCCTCGGCTTAATTACCGGCCTATGGTATGTCATTTATTCTCGTTCGGTGAGGTACTGAGCCCTACATACAGAGCAGGATGGACCCAGGCTCCATTTCCGGCATGTGGTATATCTGTTATTCTCATTCAGTGAGGTACTGAGCCCCACACACAGAGCAGGAAGGGCCCAGGTTCCATTCCCGGCATGTGGTGTGTCATTCATTCTCATTCGTTGATGTACTGCGCTCTACAGATAGAGAAGAACGGCCTAGGCTTCATTTCCGGCCTGTGGTATGTCAGTGATTCCCATTCTGTGAGGTACTGAGCTCTACACATAGAGAAGGAAGGGCCTTGGCTCCATTCCTGGCCTTTGGTATGTCAGTGATTCCCATTCGGTGAGGTACTCAGCCCTACAAACAGAGCAGGAACGGCCTGTGCTCCATTCTCTGTACTGAGGTGTTTTCCCTGATCTCAACCGGTGTGATACGGAGCACCACAAACAGAGCAGGAAGGACCAAGGCTCCATTCCCAGCCTATTGTGTGTCTGTTATTCACATTCGATGAGTTACGGAGCCCCAGACACAGAGCAGGATGAGCCCAGGCTCCATTCCTGGCCTTTGGTATGTCTGTTATTCTCATTCGGTGAGGTACTGAAATCCACACCGTGCAGCAAGGTCCCACGATCTTTCCCTGTCCTTTGGTGTTTTCCCTGATTTCACCCAGTGTGATACTGAGCACCACACACAGAGCAGAAAGGGCCCAGGCTCCATTCCTGGCCTCTGGTTTATCGGTTGTTCTCATTCGGAGAGGTACTGAGGCCCACACACTGAGCAGGAAGGGCCCAGGATCATTCCCTGTCCTATTGTTTTTTTCCCTCATCTCACCCGGTGTGATACTGAGCACCACACACAGAACAGGAAGTTCCCTGGCTGCATTCCTGGCCTGTGGTTTATCGTTTTTTCTCATTCGGAGATGTACTGAGGCCCACACACAGAGCAGGAAGGGCCCAGGATCATTCCCAGTCAGGTTGGTGTTTTCCCTGATCTCACCCCGTATGATACTGAGCACCGAACACAGAGCAGGAAAGGGCGTGGCTCCATTCCCGGCATGTGGTAATTCAGTTGTTCTCATTCGGTGAGGTACTGATCCCCACACTTAGAACAGGAATTGTCCAGACTCTTTTAACAGATCAGAACGGGTGTAGTGCCCAGCCACACAGAACAGCAAAGAGGCAGGATCCATACCGGCCTGTGCTGAGTGAGCTGATCTCACTGAATCAGCCCCACACACAGTGCAGGATGGGCTCAGGATCAATCCACCGAATTGGTGTGTAAGCAGATTTCACCCGGTGTGCTACTGAGCCCCGTACACAGTGCAGGATGAGCCCAGGATTATTCCACGACCTGTGGTGTGTTAGCTGATCTAACCTGGTGTGGTACTGAGCCCCACACAGAGCAGGATGGGCCCAGGATCATTCCCAGGCCTGTGATGTGTTAGCAGATATCGGGAACGGTGGCATAGTGGTCATGTTACTGGAGTAGTAATTCAGCAGGCCTAGACTAATGATCGAGAAACGTGAGTTCAAATTCCACCATGGCAGCTGTGGAATTTAAATTCAGTGAATTAAGTAAATCTGGAATAAAAATTTAATATCAATAAAGGTGACCAAAAAACTAACAGATTTTAATAACAAAACATCTGGTTCACTAATGTCCTTCAGGGAAGGAAATCTGCCAACCTTACCTGGTCTGGCCTATATGTGACTCCAGACCCACAGCAATGAGTTCACTCTTAACTGCCCGCTGAAATGGCAATTTGGGATGGGCAATAAATGCTGGCCTTGCCAGTGACGCCCACATCCCATGAACGAATAAAGAAAAATAAATCTCAACCAGTGTGACTGAGTTCCACACGAAGCAATATGGGCCTAGGATCATTCCCAGGGCTGTCGTGTGTTTGCACATATCAACCAGTGTGGTACTGAGTCCCACACAGAGCATGGATGGTCTCAGGATCATTCCATGGCCTGGTGAGTTACTGAGCCACAAAGAACAGGACAGTTCCATGCATCCTCTCGTCTCTATGCTGAGTTATCGCATCTCAGCTGCTGTGTGGACCTAACACAACGCATGTAAACTGACCCACCACCCAGAAACTGCTTCATAATAAATTAACTCACCCAGAAACCTTAAAGGTAGCCATTGACCGAAAGCGATGCCAAGGCTAGGCCTGATTCAGGGATCATTAATTGTTGATGAAAACTTTAACCCGATTACATTACTGATGCCACAGATTCAAAGAATATTCTAGGCTAAGTAAAGCAATCACATGGAATAAACAGTAAAAGTTAAAAGCCCGGCATTCTCGGCACTGACATCACTAATCAGCCACCTGTGTAAGTAACATTTCAGAACAATAGGGCTGAATCCTCAAACAGACGGGAGAAAAGCAGGCATACCGTGGATTACATATTTACACAGTTAGGGACTGTCCAGAAACACTCACTGACCACACAGTTTGACGGCGTAAGGTAGAAATCAACTTCTGTCCTAATAACGATTAAATATGCCCGCACTTTCTGCGAGAAGTGGTGATTTCTGTTGTTCTTGGAGTAGCTGCTGTTCGCTTGACTGGATGCCTGATTTGCAAACAAAGGAAATCTGCACGGAGACGCTCAAATTACATGATCCTATTAGTGCCAGTCAGGTGGGCACAGCAGCGTGAGACACTATTCCCACTCATGGCTAATATATTTAAATGGAGATATTGAGGATGAACACTCAAAGCAATCCAACAATTCAATCAATGTCACTTCAATCATCAAACTCCTGACTGACAACCCTAACAAATGTAGATCAGACTATGACAGGTAAACTGACCTGTTTAACTGCGGGAGGCAGGCTCAGTAAAGAAGATTCGATTCCCTGCAGTAATGGCTCCATACCCGGCCTGTGGTATTCCAGTTGTTCTCATTCGGTGAGGTACTGAGCCCCACCCAGTGAGAAAGAAGGGCCCAGGCTCCATTCCCGGCCTGTGATATGTCTATTGTTCTCAATTGGAGATGGTCTGTGCCCCGCACACAGAGCAGCAAGTTCCCAGCTTCATTCCCTCTCCTGTGGTATGTTAGCTGATCTCATCTGGGGTGATACTGAGCACCACACACAGAGCAGGATGGGTCAAGGCTCCATTCCAGGCCTGCGGAATGTAAGTTTTTCTCATTTGATGAGGAACTGAACCCACACACAGTGCAGGAAGGACCCAGTCTCCATTCCCGGCCTGTGCTATTTCTGTTGTTCTCATTCAGTGTGGTACTGAGCCCCACACACAGTGCAGGATAGGCCCAGGATCATTCCACGACCTGTGGTGTGTCAGCTGATCTCACCCAGTGTGGTACTTCGCCCCGCACACAGTGCAGGATAGGCCAGGATCATTCCACGACCCTGTGGTGTGTCAGCTGATCTCACCCAGTGTGGTACTGAGCACCACACAGAGCAGGATTGTCCCAGGATCATTCTACGACCTGTGGTGTGTTAGCTGATATAAACCAGATTGGTACGGAACCCCACACAGAGCAGGATGGGCCGAGAATGATTTCCAAGCCTTTGATGTGTAAGCTGATCTCATCCGGTGTGGTACTGAGCACCACACTGAGCTGGATTGCCCAGGTTACATTTCCGGCCTCTGCTGTGCCAGTTATTCTCATTTGTTGAGCAACTGAACCCCATGCACAGAGGACGAAGTGCCCAGGTTCCATTCCTGGCATGTGGTATTCTGTTGTTCTCATTTGCTGAGGTACTGAGCCACACACACAGAGCAGGATGGGCCCAGGATCATTCCACGGACCTGTTATGCGTTAGCTGGACCCACCCAGTGTTGTACTGAGTCCCACACAGAGCAGGGTGGGCCCGGGATCATTCCAGTGCTGGTGGGGTGTTAGCCGATGTCACCCGGTGTGTTACTGAGCCCCTCATAGTGCAGGATAGGACAAGTCTCCTTTCCCGGCCTGTGCTGTGTCAGTTCTTCTCATTGGGTGAGGAACTGAACTCCACCCAGAGAGAAGGGAGGCCCCAGGCTCCATTCCCGGCCTGTGTTATGTCTGTTATTCTCATTTGGTGAGGTACTGAGCTCCACACAGTGCAGGAAGGGCACATGATCATTCCCTGTCCTGTGGTATGTTAGCTGATCTGACACGGTGTGATACTGAGCACCACACACAGAGCAGGATGGGTCCAGCTTACAATCCCGGCCTGTACTGTGCCAGTTATTCTCATTTGTTGAGGAACTGAGCCCCACACTCAGAAGACGAAGGGCCCAAGTTACATTTCTGGCCTATGGTATTCTGTTGATCTCATTTGTTGAGGAACTGAGACCCACACAAAGAGAACGAAGGTCCCGGATTCAATTCCTGTCCTGTGGTATTCTCTTGTTCTCATCCGCTGAGGTACTGAGCAACACAAACAGAGCAGGAATGACCCAGGCTCTGTTAACAGATTCGAATCGGTGCAGTGCTCAGCCCTGCAGAACAGGGGAAAGAGGTAGGATCCATCCCGGCCTGTCCTGTTTTAACTCATGTCCCAGCGTGTGGTACCGAGTCACACACCGAGCAGGAAGATCCCAGGCTCCATCCACGGCCTGTGCTGAGTGAGCTGCTCTCACTCAGTGTGGTACTGAGACAAAAATATAGCAGGGTAGGTCCAGGAGCATTGCCCGGCCAATGGTGTTATATTTGATCACACCCGGTGTGGTACTGAGCCTTACACAGATCAGGATAGGCCCAGGATCATTCCCCGGCCTGTGGTGTGTTACCTGATCACAACCTGTGTGGGACTGAGACCCACACAGAGCAGGATAGGCCCAGGATCATTCCGCATCCTGTGGTGCGTTAGCTGATCACAACCTGTGTGGGACTGAGACCCACTCAGAGCAGGATGGGCCCATGATCATTCCCTCTCCTGTGGTGTGTTAGCTGCTCTCACCGGGTGTGGTACTGAGCCCGACACTGAGCAGGATGGGCCCAGGATCATTCCCTTGGCTTTGGTGTGTTGCTGATCGCACCTGGTGTGGTACTGAGTCCCACACAGAGCAGGATGTGCCCAGGATCATTTCCAGGCCTGTGGTGTGTCTCCTGAACTTACCCGGTGTGCTATTGAGACCCACACAGAGACAGATGGGCCCAGGATCATTCCGCAGCCTTTAGCTTTTCAGCTGATACCCCCACTGTGGTACTGGGCCCCAGACTGAGCAGGATCTGCCCAGGATCATTCCCCGGCCTGTGCTGGGTTAGCTGATCCCACCCAGTGTGCTACTGAGCCCCAAACTGCGCACGATAGGCCCAGGATCATTCCCAGGCCTGTGGTGTGGTTCGTGAACTCACCCTGTGTGGTACTGTGCCCCACACGGAGCAAGATGGGCCCAGGATCTTTCTCTGGCCTTTGGTGTGCCGCTGATCGCACCCGGTGTGGTACTGAGTCCCAGAGAGCGCGTGATAGGCCCAGGCTCCATTTTCGGCCAGTGCTGTGTCAGTTATTCTCATTTGGTGAGGTAGTGAACCCAATCCAGAGAGAAGGAAGGCCCCAGGATCCATTCCCGGCCTGAGGTATGTCTGTATTCTCATTTGATGAATTACTGAGCTCCACAAAGAGGACGAAGGGCGCAGGATCATTCCCTGTTCTGTGGTATGTTAGCTGATCTGTACCGGTGCGATACTGAGCCCCACACACAGAGCACGATGGACCCAGCCTCCATTCGTGGCATGTGGTAATTCTGTTGTTCTCATTTGATAAGGTACTGAGCTCTACACAGTGCAAGAAGGGCCCAGTCTCCATTTCCGGCCTGTGGTTTGTCAGTTATTCTCATTCAGTGAAGTACTGAGCACCACACACAGAGCAGGAAGGGCCCAGGAGCAAACCCTCTCCTGTGGTATGTCAGTTGTTCTCATTTGGAGCTGGACTGTGCCCTGTATACAGAGCAGAAGGGCCCAGGATCATTCCCTGTCCTGTGGTATTTTCCCTGAATTCACCTGGTGTGAGACTGAGGTCCACACACAGAGCAGGATGCGCCCAGCCTCCATTCTCGGCTTGTGGTATATTACTTGCTCGTATTCGGTGAGGCTGAGATCCCCACACACAGAGCAGGAATGGCCCAGTCTCTGTTAACAGATCTCAACCGGTGTAGTGCTCAGCCCCACACAACAGGAAAGAGGCAGGAACCATCCCGGCCTGTGCTGAGTGAGCTGCTCTTACCCAGTGAGCACCACAGAGAGTGCAGGATAAGCCGAGGAGCATTACCCGGTCTCTGATTTTTAGCTTATCTCACCCAGTGTGGTAATGAGCAACACAAAGTGCACGATGGGCTCAGGATCAATCCACCGAATTAGTGTGGTACTGAGATCCCACCCAGAGCAGGATCGGCCCAGATAAATTCACCGGCCTTTGGTGGGTTAGCTGATAGCACCCAGTGTGATACTCAGCCCTACACAGAGCAGTCTGGGCCGAGGATCAAAACACGGCCTGTGGTGTGTTAGCAAATATCAACCAGTGTTGTACTGAGCCACATATAGAGCAGTTTGGGCCGAGGATCATTCCCAGGCCTGTGGTGTGTTCGCAGATATCAACCAGTGTGGGACTGATTCCTACACAGATCAGGATGGGCCCATAAAAGATACCCAGTCCTGTGGTGTGTTAGCTGATCTCACCAAGTGTGCTACTAAGAACCACACAGAGCAGGATGTGCCCAGGATCATTCCATGGCCTGGTGAGTTAATGAGCCACAAAGAAAAGGACAGTTCCAGGCATCCTCTCTGGTCTATGCTGAACTACTGCATATCAACTGCTGTCTGGACCTAAAAGAAAACATGTAAACTGAACCAACACCAAGACACTGCTCCAGTATCAATTAACTCAGACAAAAACATTGAAGGTAGCCTTTGCCCGAAAGTGATGCCAGTGCTCCGCCTGATTCAGGGATCATTATTTCTTGGATGAAAACATTAACCCGAATTCATTATTGATGCAAGAGAGTCAAAGAATAGTCCAGCCTGAATAAAGCAATCACATGGAATAAATATTAATATGTAAAAGCACGGCATTCTCGGCACTGACATCACTAAGCAGCCACCTGTGTAAGAAACAGCTCAGAACAATGGGGCTGAATCCACAAAAAGCCGGGAGAAAAGCAGTCATACCGTGGATTACATATCTACACAGTTAAGGACTGTCCAAAAACAATCACTGAACACACAGGTTGACGGCGTAAGGTACAAATCATTTTCTAAATATGACTAAATATGCCCGCACTTTCTGTGAGAAGTGGTGATTTCTGTTGTTCTTGGAGTAGCTGCTGTTCGCTTGACTGGATGCCTGATTTGCAAACAAAGGAAACCTGCACTGAGACGCTCAAATTGCATGATCCTATTAGTACCAGTCAGGTGGGCACAGCAGCGTGAGACACTATTCCCACTCATGTTTAATATATTTACATAGAGATATTGAGGATGAACACTCAAAGCAATGCAACAATTCAATCAATGTCACTTCAATCATAAAACTCCCTGACGGGACAACCCTAAGAAATGTAGATCAGACTATGACAGGTAAACTGACCTGATTAACTGCGGGAGCGAGGCTCAGTAATGAAAATTCGATTTTCTGTATTACTGGTTCCATTCCCGGACTGTTGTATTTAAGTTTTTCTCATTCAGTGATGTACTGAGCCCCACACACAGAGCAGGATGGGCCCAGGCTCTACTCTCGGCCTGTAGTATGTTAGTTGCGCAGATTATGTGAGGTACTGAGACCCACACACAGAGCAGAAAGGGCCCAGGCTCCATTACCGGCCTTTAGTATGTTAGTTGTTCACTTCCTGTGAGGTACTGATGCCCACACACAGAGCAAGATGGGCCCAGGCACAATTCCCTGCCTGTGGTATGTTAGTTGTTCACATTCTGTGAGGGACTGAACCCCACACACAGAGCAGGATGTGCCCAGGCTCCATACCCGGCCAGTAATATGTTAGTTGTTCACATTAGTTGAGCACCACACACAGAGCAGGAAGGGCCCAGGAGCAAACCCTCTCCTGCGGTATGTCAGTTATTCTCATTGAAAGCTGGACTGTGCCCTGTATACAGAGCAGAAGGGCCCAGGATCATTCCCTGTACTGTGTTTTTTCCCTGAACTCACCCGGTGTGAGACTGAGGTCCACACACAGAGCAGGATGCGCCCAGGCTCCATTCTCGACGTATGGTATATTACTTGCTCTTATTCGGTGAGGCTCTCAATCCCCACACACAGAGCAGGAATGGCCGAGGCTCTGTCAACAGATCTCAACCGGTGTTGTGCTCAGCCCCACACAACAGGAAAGAGGCGGGAATCATTCGCGGCCTGTGCTGAGTGAGCTGCTGTAACACAGTGAGCCACACAGAGAGTGCAGGACAAGCCGAGGAGCATTACCCGGTCTCTGGTTTTTAGCTGATCTCACCCAGTGTGGTAATGAGCCACACAAAGTGCACGATGGGCTCAGGATCAATCCACCGACTTGGTGTGGTACTGAGCCCCAACCAGAGCAGGATGGGCCCAGAAATTTTTTACGGCGTTTGGTGGGCTAGCTAATAGCACCCAGTGTGGTACACAGCCTTACACGGAGCAGTATGGGCCGAGGATCAATACACGGCCTGTGGTGTGTTAATAAATATGAACCAGTGTGCTACTGAGTCCCATATAGAGCAGTGTGAGCCGAGGATCATTCCCAGGCCTGTGGTGCGTTCGCGGATATATACAAGTGTTGTACTGATTCCTACACAGAGCAGGATGGGCCCAGTAACATTCCCAGGCCTGTGGTGTGTTAGCTGATCTCACCTGGTTGTGCTAGTTAGCCCCAAACAGAGCAGGATGGGCTCAGGAATATTCCCAGGCCTGTGGTGTGTTAGCTGATCTCACCCAGTGTGCTACAAAGAAGCACACAGGGCAGGATGTGCCCAGGATCATTCCATGTCCTGGTGAGTTACTGAGCCACAAATACCAGGACAGTTCCAGGCATCCTCTCTAGTCTATGCTGAGCTGCTGCATATCAACTGCTGGTTGGACCTAAAACTAAACATGTAAACTGAACCAACACCAAGACACTGCTCCAGTATCAATTAACTCAAACAGAAACATTAAAGGTAGTTTTTGTCCGAAAGTGATGCCAGTGCTAGGCCTGATTCAGGGATCATTAATTATTGGATGAAAACAATTACCCGATTTCATTACTGATGCCAGAGAGTCAAAGAATAGTCCAGTCTGAATAAAGTAATCACATGGAATAAATATTAAAATGTAAAAGCACGGCATTCTCGGCACTGACATCACTATGCAGCCACCTGTGTAAGAAACTGCTCAGAACAATGGGGCTGAATCCACAAAAAGCCGGGAGAAAAGCAGTCATACCGTGGATTACATATTTACACAGTTAAGGACTGTCCAGAAACAATCACTGAACACACAGGTTGACGGCGTAACGTTGAAATCATCTTCTAAAATTGCGCGCACTTTCTGTGAGAAGTGGTGATTTCTGTTGTTCTTGGAGTAGCTGCTGTTCGCTTGACTGGATGCCTGATTTTCAAACAAAGGAAACCTGCACTGAGACGCTCAAATTATATCATCCTATTAGTGCCAGTCAGGTGGGCACAGCAGCGTGAGACACTATTCCCACTCATGGTTAATACATTTAAATAGAGATATTGAGGATGAACACTCAAAGCAATGCAACAATTCAATCAATGTCACTTCAATCATAAAACTCCCTGACTGGACAACCCTAAGAAATGTAGATCAGACTATGACAGGTAAACTGACCTGATTAACTGCGGGAGGCAGGCTCAGTAATGAAGATTCGATTCTCTGTATTACTGGTTCCATTCCCAGCCTGTTGTATTTCAGTTTTTCTCATTCAGTGAGGTACTGAGCCCCACTCACAGAGAATGAAGGCCCAAGGTAGCATTCCCGGCCTGTGGTATGTTAGATGTTCTCATTACGTGAGGTACTTAGCCCCACCATGTGAGAAGAAAGGGCCAAGGTACCATTCCCGGCCTGTGGTATGTCTGTTACTCTCATTCGGTGATGTAGTCAGCTTCACACAGTGCAGGAAGGGCCCACGATCATTCCCTGTCCTGTGGTATGTCAGTTCTTCCCATTTGGAGATGGACTGTGACCCGCACACAGAGCAGCAAGTGCCCAGGAGCGTCCCCTCTCCTGTGGTATGTTAGCTGCTCTAACCCGGTGTGATAATGAGCACACACACAGAGCAGGATGTGTCAAGGCTCCATTCCAGGCCTGTGATATGTTAGTTGTTCTCATTTGGTGAGGAAATGAGCCCACATACAGAGCAGGAAGGACCCAGTCTCTATTCACGGCCTGTCGAGTTTCTGTTGTACTCATTCAGTGTGGTACTGAGCCCCACACATAGTGCAGGATAGGTCCAGGATCATTCCACGGTCTGTAGTCTGTTAGCTGATCTCACCCGGAGTGGTGCTGAGCCCCACACAGAGCAGGATGGGCAGAGGATCATTCCAATGACTGTGGTGTGTTATCTGATCTCAGCAAGTGCGGTACCGAGACACAGACAGAGCAGGATGAGCCAAGGATTATCCTAAGCTTGTGGTGTGTTAGCTGATCTCACCCGGTGTGGTACTTCGCACTAGAGAGAGCAGGATGGGCCCAGGATCATTCTAGTGCTGTGGTGTGTTCACTGATATCACTCATTCTGGTATTCAACCCCACGCAGAGCAGAATGTGACCAGGCTCCATTTCCGGCCTGTGATTTGTCAGTTGTTCACATTCGGTGAGGTACTGAGCTCCACATACAGAGCAGGATGGACCCAGGCTCCATTATCGGTTTGCAGTATGTTAGTTCTTCACATTCTATGTGGTACTGCACCCCACACAAATAGCAGGATGGGCCCAGGCTCTATTTTTGGCCTGTAATATGTTTGTTGTTCACATTCTGTGTGGTACTGAGCCCCACACACAGAGCAGGATGGTCCCAGGCTCCATTCCCGGCCTGTAGTGTGTTAGTTGTTCACATTCTGTGAGGTACTGAGCTCCACATACAGAGCAGGAATGGCGCAGGCTCCATTTTCGGCCTGTGTTATGTCTGTTAATCTCAATAGGTGAGGTACTGAGCTCTGCAAAATGCAGAAAGGTACCATGATCAGTCCCGGTCCTTTGGCGCTTTACCTGATCTCAGCCAGATTGATACTGAGCATCACAGACAGTGCAGGAATGTGCCCAGGCTCCATCCCGGCCTGTGGTGTCTTAGTTATTCTCATTCTATGAGCTATGAACCCCATCCACAGAGCAGGATGAATCCAGGCTCCATTCCCGGCCTGTAATGTGTTAGTTGCTCACATTCTCTGTGATACTGAGCCCCACACACATAGCAGGATGTGCCCAGGCTCCATTCCCGGCCTGTCGTATGTTCGTTGTTCACATTTTGTGAGGTACTGCGCTCCACTCAGTGAGCAGGAAGGGCGCAGGCTAAATTCCCGGCCTGTTGTATGTTAGTTCTTCATATTCTGTGAGGTACTGAGCCCCACACACAGAGCAAGATGGGCCCAGGCTCCATTCCGGCCTGTGGTATGTTAGTTGTTCACATTCTGTGAGGTACTGAACCCACACACAGAGCAGGATGGGCCCAGGCTCCATTCCCGCCTGTAATGTGTTAGTTGTTCACATTCCGTGAGGTACTGAGCACCACACAGAGAGCAGGACGGGCCCAGGAGCAAACCCTCTCCTGTGGTATGTCAGTTGTTCTCATTTGGAGCTGGACTGTGCCCTGTATACAGAGCAGAAGGGGCCAGGATCATTCCCTGTCCTGTGGTCTTTTCCCTGAACTCACCCGGTGTGAGACTGAGATCCACACACAGAGCACGATGCGCCCAGGCTCCATTCTCGGCTTGTGGTATATAACTTGCTCTTATTCGGTGAGGCTCTGATCCCCACACACAGAGCAGGAATGGCCCAGGCTCTGTTAACAGATCTCAACCGGTGAAGTGCTCAGCCCCACACAACAGGAAAGAGGCGGGAACAATTCCGGCGCGTGCTGAGTGAGCTGCTCTAACCCAGTGAGCCCCACAGAGAGTGCAGGATCAGCCGAGGAGCATTACCCAGTCCGTGTTCTTTAGCTGATCTCACCCAGTGTGGTACTGAGCAGCACAAAGCTCACGATGTGCTCAGGATCAATCCACCGAATTGGTGTGGTACTGAGCCCCACTCAGAGCAGGATGGGCCCTGAAACATTGCCGGCCTTTGGTGGGTTAGCTGATAGCACCCAGTGTTTTACTCAGCCCTACACAGAGCATAATGGGCCGAGGATCATTCCCAAGCCTGTGGTGTGTTCGCAGATATCAACCAGTGTGGGACTGATTCCTACACATAGAAGGCTGGGCCCAGTAACATTCCCAGGCCTGTGGTATGTTAGCTGATCTCACCTGGTGTGCTCGTTAGCTCCACACAGAGCAGGATGCTCCCAGGGACAATCTCAGGCCTGTGGTGTGCTAGCTGATCTCACCCAGTGTGCTACTAAGAACCACACAGAGCAGGATGTGCCCGGGATCATTCCATGGCCTGGTGAGTTAGTGAGCCACAAAGAACAGTACAGTTCCAGGCATCCTCTCTGGTCTATGCTGAACTAGTGCATATCAACTGCTGTCTGGACCTAAAACAAAACATGTAAACTGAACCAACACCAAGACACTGCTCCAGTATCAATTAACTCAAACAGAAACATTAAAGGTAGCCTTTGCCCGAAAGTGATGCCAGTGCTCGGCATGATTCAGGGATCATTATTTCTTGGATGATAACATTAACCCGATTTCATTATTGATGCCAGAGAGTCAAAGAATACTCCAGTCTGAATAAAGCAATCACATGGAATAAATATTAATATGTTAAAGCACGGCATTCTCGGCACTGACATCACTAAGTAGCCACCGGTGTAAGAAACAGCTCACAACAATTGGGCTGAATCCACAAATAGCCGGGAGAGAGCAGTCAAACCGTGGATTACATATTTACACAGTTAAGGACTGTCGAGAAACAATCACTGAACACACAGGTTGACGGCGTAAGGTCGAAATCATACTTTAAATATGACTAAATCTGCCCGCACTTTCTGTAAGAAGTGATGATTGCTGTTGTTCTTGGAGTAGCTGCTGTTCGCTTGACTGGTGCCTGATTTGCAAACAAAGGAAACCTTCACTGAGATGCACAAATTACATGATCCTATTCGTACCAGTCAGGTGGGCACAGCAGCGTGAGACACTATTCCCACTCATGGTTAATACATTTAAATAGAGATATTGAGGATGAACACTCAAAGCAATACAACAATTCAATCAATGTCACTTCAATGACTGGACACCCCTAAGAAACATAGATCAGACTATGACAGGTAAACTGATCTGATTAACTGCGGGTGGCAGGCTCATTAATGAAGATTCGATTCTCTGTATTACTGGTTCCATTCCCAGTTTGTTGTATTTCAGTTTTTCTCATTCAGTGACGTACTGAGCCCCACTCACAGAGAAGGAAGGCCCAAGGTAGCATTCCCCGCCGGTGGTATGTCAGATGTTCTCATTACGTGAGGTGCTGAGCCCCACCATGTGAGAAGAAAGGACCAAGGTACCATTCCCGGCATGTGGTATGTCTGTTATTCTCATCGGTGATGTAGTCAGCTTCACACAGTGCAACAATGACCCACGATCTTTGCCTGTAATGTAGTATGTCAGTTCTTTCCATTTGGAGATGGACTGTGCCCCACACACAGAGCAGCAATTGCCCAGGAGCGTTCCCTCTCCTGTGGTATGTTAGCTGCTCTCACCCGATACGATACTGAGCACCACACACATAGCAGGACGTGTCATGGCTACGTTCCAGGCCCTTGATATGTTAGTTGTTCTCATTAGCTGAGGTACTGAGCCCCAACTACACAGCAGGAAGGACCCAGTCTCTATTCACGGCCTGTTGCGTTTTTGTTGTTCTCATTCAGTGTGGTACTGAGCCCCACACAGAGCAGGATGGGCAGTTGATCATTCCAATGACTGTGGTGTGTTATCTGATCTCGGCCAGTGTGGTACCGAGACACAGACAGAGTAGGATGAGCCTAGTATCATCCTAAGATTGGGTTGTATTAGCTGATCTTACCCGTTGTGGTACTGCGCAGTAGGGAGAGCAGGATGGGCCCAGGATCATTCTAGTGCTGTGCTGTGTTAGCTGATATCACTCAGTGTGGTATTGAACCCCACGCAGAGCAGAATGTGACCAGGCTCCATTCCGGCCTGTAATGTGTTAGTTGTTCACATTCGGTGAGGTACTGAGCTCCACATACAGAGCAGGAAGGGCCCAGGCTCCATTCTTGGCCTGTGTTATGTCTGTTAATCTCAATAGGTGTGTTACTGAGATCTACACAGTGCAGGAAGTGCGCAGGATCCGTCCCGTCCTTTGTCACTTTTCCTGATCTCAACCAGTGTGATACTGAGCACCACACACAGTGCAGGAATCGGCCCAGGCTCCATTCCCGGCCTGTGGTGCGTTAGTTATTCTCATTCTATGAGGTATGAGCCCCATACACAGAGCAGGATGGGCCCAGGCTCCATTCCCGGACTATAGTAGATTAGTTGTTCACATTCTGTGAGGTACTGAGCCCCACACACCGAGCAGGATGGGCCCAGACCCCATTCCCGACCTGTAATGTGTTTGATGTTCACATTCTGTTAGGTTCTGAACCCCACACGCAGAACAGGATGGGCCCAGGCACCATTCCCGGATATACTATTTTACTTGTTCACATTATGTGAGGTATCAGCCCCACACACCGAACAGGATGTGCCCAGGCTCCATTCCCGGCCTGTAGTATGTTAGTTGTTCACATTCTGTGAGGTACTGAGCCCCACACACCGAGCAGGATGGGCCCAGACTCCATTCCCGACCTGTAATGTGTTTGATGTTCACATTCTGTTAGGTTCTGAAACCCACACACAGAACAGGATGGGCCCAGACACCATTCCAGGATGTACTATGTTACTTGTTCACATTATGTGAGGTAACAGCCCCACACACCGAACCGGATTTGCCCAGGCTCCATTCCCGGCCTATAGTAGGTTAGTTGTTCACATTCTGTGACGTACTGAACACCACACATTGAGCAGGATTGGCCCAGGTTTCATTCCCGGCCTGTAGTATGTTAGTTGTTCAAATTCTGTGAGATACTGAACCCCACACACAGAGCAGGATGGGCCCAGGCTCCAATCCCGGCCTGTAGTATGTTAGTTCAAATTCTGTGAGTTACTGAACCCCACACACAGAGCAGGATGGGACGGGGCTTCATTCCCGGCCTGTAGTATGTGAGTTGTTCATATTCTGTGAGGTACTGTACCCCAGCCACTGAGCAGGATGAACCCAGGCTCCGTTAACGGCCTGTATTATGTTAGTTGTTCACATTCTGTATGGCACTGAGCCCCGCACACTGAGCAGGATGAGCCCAGGCTCCATTCGCGGACTGTAGTATGTGAGTTATTGTCATTCTGTGAGGTACTGAGCTCCACACACAGAGCAGGATTGTCCCAAGCTCCATTCGCAGCCTGTAGTATGTTAGTTATTCTCATTCTGTGAGGTACTGAGCCTCACACACCGAGCAGAATGGCCCCAGGCTCCATTCCGGACTGTAGTATGTTAGTTGTTCACATTTAGTGAGGTACTGACCCCATACAGAGCAGGATGGGCCCAGGCTCCATTCCCCGCCTGAGGTATGTATGTTATTCTCATTCGGTGAGGTAATGAAAACCACACACAGAGCAGGATGGGCCCAGGCTCCATTCTTGGCCTGTAGAGTCTCAGTTGTTCTCATTCGGTGAGATACTGAGCCACACCCAGAGTGAAGGAAGGGCCCAGGCTCCATTCCCTGCCTGTGGTTTGTCAAATATTCTCATTCAGTGAGGTACTGAGCCCCACACCAAAGCGCAGGAAAGGCGCAGGACCATTCCCTGTCCTGTGTTGATTTCCCTGATATCATCCTATGTGATACTGCGCCCACACAGAGCAGGAACGGGCCTGTCTCCATTCGCGATCTGTGGTATATCAAGTTGTTTTCATTCGGTGAGGTACTGATCCCCAAGTATAGATCAGGAAAGGCCCAGGCTCTGTTAACAGATCTGAACTGATGTAGTGCTCAGCACCCACAGAACAGGAAAGATGCAGGATCGATCCCAGCCTGTCCTGCGGTAGCTAATCTCTCCCGTGTGGTACTGAGTCACACACAGGGAAGGAAGATCCCATGCTCCATCCCAGACCTGTGCTGATTGAACTTCTCTCACCCAGTGTGGTAATGAGCCCCACACAGAGCAGGTTTGGTCCAAAATAATCCACAGCCTGTGATGTGTTACCTGATCTCACACAGTGTGGTACTGACCCCCACACAGAGCAGGATCGGCCAAGGATCATTCCATGGCCTGTGGTGTGTAAGCTGATCAAACCCAGTATTGTACTGAGCCCCACACAAAGGGCAGCAATGGCCCAGGAGCTTGCCCTCTCCTGTGGTATGTCAGTTGTTCTCATTTGGAGATGGACTGTGAACCACACACAGAGCAGGAAGAGCCCACCATATGTCCTGTACTTTGTTGTTTTCACTGGTCACACTCGGTGTGATCCCGAGAACCACACACAGAGCAGAATGGGCACAGGCTACTTTCCCGGCTTGTGGTGTTTCAGTTGTTCCCATTCAGAGAGGTACTGTGCCTCATACACAGCGCAGAATAGTTCCAGGAGCTTTCACCGGCCTCTGGAGTTTTAACTGATCACACCCAGTGTGGTACTGAGCCCCACACAGAGCAGGATGGGTCCAGAAGCAATCCCCGACCTGTGGTGTGTTAGCTGATCTCACCCGATGTGTTGCTGAGCCCTACAAAGTGCAGGATGGGCCCAGGATCATTCCATGACCTGGTGTGTTACTGAGAAACAAAGAACAGGACAGTTCCAGGCATCCTCTCTGGTCTATGCTGAACTATCGCATCTCACCTGCTGTCTGTCCCTAACACAACACATGTTATCTGACCCAACACCCAGAAACTGCTCCAGTATCAATTAACTCAACCAGAAACCTTAAAGGTAGCCATTGCCGAAAGTGATGCCAGTACTCAGCCTAATTCAGGGATCATTGATTTTCGGAAGAAAACCATAACCCGATTACATTACTGATGCCAGAGTTTCAAAGAATATTACAGCCTGAATAACGCAATTACATGTAATAAATAGTAAACGATAAAAGCATGGCCTTCTCGGCACTGACATCACTAATTAGCCACCTGTGTAAGAAACAGCTCTGAACAATGTGGCTGAATCCTCAAACAGATGGAAGAAAAGCAGTCATACAGTGGAGTACATATTTACACTCTTAGGGACTGGCCAGAAACAATCGCTGACCGCACAGCTCAACGGCATAAGGTAGATATCATGTTCGGTCCTAATAACGATTAAATGTGCGCAAACTTTCTGCGAAAAGTGGTGATTTCTGTTCTTGGAGTAGCTGCTGTTCGCTTGACTGGTGCCTGATTTGCAAACAAAGGAAACCTGCACTGAGACGCTCAAATTACATGATCCTATTAGTGCATGTCAGGTGGGCACAGCCGCGTGAGACACTATTCCCACTCATGGTTAAAATATTAATATAGAGCTTTGGAGGATGAACACTCAAATCAATCAATCAATTCAATCAATGTCACTTCAATGACTGGACACTCCTAAGAAACGTAGATCAGACTTTGATAGGTAAACTGACCCGCTTAACTGCGGGAGGCAGGCTCAGTAATGAAGATACGATTACCTGCAGTAGTGGCACCATTCCCGGCCTGTGGTATGTCAGTTGTTCTCATTCGGTGAGATACTGAGCCCCACCCAGTGAGAAGGAAATGCCCAGCATCATTCCCTGTCCTGTCGCATATCTGTTTTTCTCATTTGGAGATGGACAGTGCCCCGCACACAGAACAGCAAGTAACCAGCATCATGCCCTCACCTGTGGTATCTTAGTTTATCTCATTTGGTAAGGAACTGAGCCCACACAGAGCAGGTAGGAACCGGTCTCCATTCCCGGCCTGTGGTAATTCTGTTGTTCTCATTCAGTGTGGTACTGAGCCCCATACACAGTGCAGGATAGGCCTAGGATCATTCCACGGCCTGTAATGTGCTAGCTGATCTCACCCAGTGTGGTACTGAGAACCACACAGTGCAGGATAGGCCCAGGATCATTCCACGGCATGCGGTGTGTTAGCAGATCTCACCCAGTGTGGTGCTGAGCCCCACACAGTGCAGGATGTGCCCAGGATTATTCCACTGTCTGTGATGTGGTAGCTGATCTCACCCAGTGAGGTACTGAGCTCTAAACAGAGCAGGATGGGCCCAGGATCATTCCACGGCCTCTGGTTGGTTAGCTGCACTCACCCAGTGTGGTACTGAGCCCCACACGGAGTAGGATGTGCCCAGGATCATCCCACGGCCTGTGGTGTGTTAGAAGGTATCAACCAGTGTGGTACTGAGCACCATACAGTGCAGGATGCGCCCAGGATCATCCCACGGCCTGTCGTGTGTTAGCAGGTATCAACCAGTGTGGTACTGAGCACCACACAGTGCAGGGTGCGCCCACGATCATCCCACGGCCTGTGATGTGTTAGCTAATCTCACCCGATGTGGTACTGAGCACCACACAGTGCAGGATGGGCTCAGGATCATTCCATGGCCCGGTGAGTTACTGAGCCACAAAGAACAGAGCAGTTCCAGGCCTCCTCTCTGATCTATGCTGAACTATCGTATCTCACCTGATGTCTGGGTTTAAGGCAACACCTGTAAACAGAACCCAGCACCCTGAAACTGCTCCAGTATCAATTAACTCAACGAGAAACCTTAATGGTAGCCATTGCCCGAAAGTGATGCCAGGGCTCGGCTTGATTCAGGGATCATTAATTGTTGAATGAAAGCTTAACCCGATTGCCTGACTGATGCCACAGATTCAAATAATATTCCAGTCTGAATAAAGCAATCACATTGAATATATATTAAAAAGGTTAAAGCACGTCATTCTCGGCACTTACATCACTAAACAGCCACCTGTGTAAGAAACAGCTCAGAACAATGGGGCTGAATCATCAAGCAGACGGGAGAAAAGCAGTCATACCGTGGAATACATATTTACACAGTTAGGCACTGTCCAGAAATACTCACTCACCACACAGGTTGACGGTGTAAGGTATAAATCATCTTCGGTCCTAATAACGATTAAATATGCTCGCACTTTCTGTGAGAAGTGATGATTTCTGTTCTTCTTGGAGTAGCTGCTGTTCGCTTGATTGAATGACTGATTTGCACACATAAGAAACCTACACTGAGAAGCTCAAATTACATGATCCTATAAGTGGCAGTCAGCTGAGCAAGTGTCCAGCATCATGCACTCTCCTGTGGTATCTTAGTTGTTCTCATTTGGTAAGGAACTGAGCCCCTCACAAAGATGGAAGGACCCAGTCTCCATTCCCCGCCTGAGGTGTTTCTGTTGGCATCATTCAGTGTGGTAGTGATCCCCACATACAGAGCAGGATTGGGCCAGGCTCCATTGGCAGCCGGTGTTATGTCTGTTATTCACATTCGGTGAGGTACTGAGCTCCACAAAAAGTGCAGGATAGGCCCAGGCTCCATTGCCAGCAGGTTTTATGTCTGTTATTCACATTCGGTGAGGTACTGAGCTCCATACAGTGCAGGAAGTGCCCAGGATCATTTCCTGTTCTGTGGTGTTTTGCCTGATCTCACCCGGTGTGATACTGAGCAGCACAAATAGAGGAGGTTTGGGCACAGGCTCATTCCCGACCTGTGGTGTGTCAGTTTTTCTCATTCTATGAGGTACTGAGCCCCATACACAGAACAGGCTGGGCCCAGGCTCCATTCCCAGCCTGTAGTAAGTTAGTTGTTCACATTCGGTGAGGTACTGAGCCCCACCCACTGAGCAGGAAGGGCCCAGGCTTCATTCCCGGACTGTACTATGTTAGTTGTTCACATCCTGTGAGGTACTGAGCCACAACAACTGAGCAGGAAGGGCCCAGGCTCCATTCTCGGCCTGTAATATGTTCGTTGTTCACATCCCGTGAGGTACTGAGCCCCACCCACTGAGCAGGAAGTGCTCAGGCTCCATTCCCGGCCTGTGTTATATCAGTTGTTCTCATTCGGTGAGGTACTGAGACCCAAACACAGAGCAGGAATGGCCCAGGCTCTGTTAACAGATCTGAACAGGTGTAATGCTCCAAACCACAGAATAGTAAAGATTCAGGGTCTAATCCGGCCTGTCCTGTGTTAACTGATCTCCCCCGTGTGGTACCAAGTCACACAACGAGCAGCAAGATACCAGGCTCCATCCCTGGCTTGTGTTGTGCGAGCTGCTCCCGCAGAATGTGGAACTGAGCCCCACACACAGTGCAAGATAGTCCCAGGAGCATTCCCCGGCCTGTGGTGCTTTAGCTGATCAAACCCGGTGTGGTACTGAGCCCTACAAAGAGCAGGATGTGCTCTGGATCATTCCACAGATTTGGTGTGTTCGTAAATTTTACCCGTTGTGGAACTGAGCCCGGAAAGACAAGGATGAACCCTGGCTTCATTCCCAGTCAGTGGTATGTCAGTTATTCTCATTTGATGCGGTACTGAGCCCCACACACAGCGAAATAAGGGTGCTGGCTGCCTTTCCGGTCTGAGGTATGTCAGTTATTCTCCGTCGATGAGGTACTGAGGCCCACACACGAAGGACGGTTCCAAGCACCATTCCTGGACTCTGGTATGTCAGTTGTTCCCATCCAGTGAGGTACTGAGCCCGACACAGAGCAGGAAGGGCCCAGGCACCATTCCCGGCCTGTGGTGTGTCATTTATTCTCATTTGATGAGCTACTGAGCCCCACACAGAGCAGGAAGGGCCTAGGGACAATTCCCAGCCTGTGGTATGTCAGTTGTTCCCATCCAGTGAGGTAATGAGCCCTACTCAGAGCAGGATGGGCTCAGGCACCATTCCCGGCCTGTAGTATGTTAATTGTTCACATTCTGTGTGGTACTTAACCCCACACACAGAGCAGGATGGGCCCGGGCTCCATTCCCGGCCTGTAATTCGTTAGCTCTTCAAATTCTGCGTGGTACTGAAACCAGCACACAGAGCAGGTTGGGCCCGGTCTCCATTTCCGGCCTGTAATGTGTTAGTTGCTCTCACTCAGTGAGGTACTGAACCCCACACACAGAGCAGGATGGGACCAGACTCCATTTACGGCCTGTAAGGTCTTATTTGTTCATATTCAGTGAGGTACTGAACCACACACTCAGAGCAGGATGAACCCAGGCTCCATTCCCGGCCTGTAATGTGTTAGTTGTTTACATTTCGTGTGGTACTGAACCCCACACACGGAGCAGGATGGGCCCAGGCTCTATTCTCGGCCGATAGTATGTTAGTTGTTCACATTCTGTGAGGTACTTAGCCCCACACACAGAGCAGGAAGGGCGCAGGCTACATTCCCGGCCAGTAGTATGTTAGTTGTTCACATTCTGTGAGGTACTGAGCCCCACACACTGAACATGATGGGCCCAGGCTCCATTCCCGGCCTGTGGTATGTTAGTTGTTCACATTCTGAGAGGTACTGAACCCCACACACAGAGCAGGATGTGCCCAGGCTCCATTCCCCGCCTGTAATGTGTTAGTTGTTCACATTATGTGAGTTACTGAACCCCACACACAGAGCAGGATGGTCCCAGGCTCCATTCCGGGATTGTAATATGTTAGTTGTTCACATTCCGTGAGGTACTGAGCACCACACATAGAGCAGGAGGGCCCAGGAGCAAACCCTCTCCTGTGGTATGTCAGTTGTTCTCATTTGGAGCTGGACTGTGCCCTGTATACAGAGCAGTAGGGCCCAGGAATCATTCCCTGTCCTGTGGTCTTTTCCTGAACTCACCCGGTGTGAGACTGAGGTCCTACACACAGAGCACGATGCGCCCAGTCTCCCTTCTTGGCTTGTGGTATATTACTTGCTCTTATTCGGTGAGGCTCGCATCCCCACACACAGAGCAGGAATGGCCCAGGCTCTGTTAACAGATCTCAACCGATGTAGTGTTCAGCCCCACACAACAGGAAAGAGGCGGGAACCATACCGGCCTGTGCTGTGTGAGCTGCTCTAACCCAGTGAGCCCCAACGAGAGTGCAGGTTAAGCCGAGGAGCATTACCCTTTAACTGTTTTTTAGCTGATCTCACTCAGTGTGGTACTGAGCAACACAAAGTGCACGATCGGCTCAGGATCAATCCACCGAATTGGTGTGGTACTGAGCCCGATCCAGAGCAGGATGGGCCCAGCAACATTCACCGGCCTTTGGTGGGTTCGTAGATAACCCCCAGTGTGGTACTCAGCCCTACACAGAGCATTATGGGGCGAGGATCATTCCCAGGCCTGTGGTGTGTTCGCAGATATCAACCAGTGTGGGACTGATCCATATACAGAGCAGGATGGGCCCAGTTACATTCCCTGGCCTGTGGTGTGTTAGCTGATCTCACCTGGTGAGCTAGTTAGCCCCACACAGAGCAGGATGGGCCCAGGGACAATCCCAGGCCTGTGGTGTGCTTGCTGATCTCACCCAGTGTGCTACTAAGAACCACACAGAGCAGGATGTGGCCATGATCATTCCATGGCCTGGTGAGTTACTGAGCCACAAAGAACAAGACTGTTCCAGGCATCCTCTCTGGTCTATGCTGAACTACTGCATATCAACTGCTGTCTGGACCTAAAACAAAACATGTAAACTGAACCAACACCAAGACACTGCTCCAGTACCAATTAACTCAAACAGAAACATTAAAGGTAGCCTTGACCGAAAGTGATGCCAGTGCTCGGCCTGATTCAGGGATCATTATTTGTTGGATGATAACATTAACCCGATTTCATTATTGACGCCAGAGAGTCAAAGAATAGTCCAGTCTGAATAAAGCAATCACATGGAATAAATATTAAAATGTAAAAGCACGGCATTCTCGGCACTGACATCACTAAGCAGAAACCGGTGTAAGAAACTGCTCAGAACAATTGGGCTGAATCCACAAAAACCCGGGAGAAAAGCAGTCATACCGTGGTTTACATATTTACACAGTTAAGACTGTCCAGAAACAATCACTGAACGCACAGGTTGATGGCATAAGGTCGAAATCATCTTTTAAATATGACTAAATCTGCCCGCACTTTCTGTAAGAAGTGGTGATTGCTGTTGTTCTTGGAGTAGCTGCTGTTCGCTTGACTGGATGCCTGATTTGCAAACAAAGTAAACCTGCACTGAGACGCTCAAATTACATGATCCTATTAGTACCAGTCAGGTGGGCACAGCAGAGTGAGACACTATTCCCACTCATGGTTAATACATTTAAATAGAGATATTGAGGATGAACACTCAAAGCAATGCAACAATTCAATCAATGTCACTTCAATCATAAAACTCCCTGACTGGAGAACCCGAAGAAATGTAGATCAGACTTTGACAGTTAAACTGACCTGATTAACTGCGGGAGGCAGGCTCAGTAATGAAGATTCGATTCTCTGTATTACTGGTTCCATTCCCAGCCTGTTGTATTTCAGTTTTTCTCACTCAGTCAGGTTCTGTGCCCAACACACAGAGAAGGAAGGCCCAAGGTATCATTCCCCGCCTGTGGTATGTCAGATGTTATCATTACGTGAGGTGCTGAGCCCCACCTTGTGAGAAGAATGGACCAAGGTACCATTCCTGGCCTGTGGTATGTCTGTTATTCTCATCGGTGATGTAGTCAGCTTCACACAGTGCAGGAAAGACCCACGATCATTCCCTGTAATGTGGTATGTCAGTTCTTTCCATTTGGAGATGGACTGAGCCCCACACACAGAGCAGCAATTGCCCAGGAGCGTTCCCTCTCCAGTGGTATGTTAGCTGCTCTCGCCCGATGCGATACTGAGCGCCACACACAGAGCAGGATGTGTCAAGGCTCCATTCCAGGCCTGTGATATGTTAGTTGTTCTCATTAGCTGAGGAACTGAGCCCCACCTACAAAGCAGGAAGGACCCAGTCTCTATTCACGGCCTGTTGTGTTTTTGTTGTTCTCATTCAGTGTGGTGCTGAGCACCACACAGAGCAGGATGGGCAGATGATCATTCCAATGACTGTGGTGCATTATCTGATCTCGGCCAGTGCGTTACCGAGACCCAGAGAGAGTAGGATGAGCCTAGGTGCATTCTAAACTTGTGAGGTATTAGCTGATCTTACCTGGTTTGGTACTGCGCACTAGGGAGATCAGGATGGGCCCAAGATCATTCTAGTGCTGTGGTGTGTTAGCTGATATCACTCAGTGTGCTATTGAACCCCACGCAGAGCAGAATGTGACCAGGTTCCATTCCGGGACTGTAATGTGTTAGTTGTTCACATTCGGTGAGGTACTGAGCTCCACTTACAGAGCAGGAAGGGCCCAGGCTCCATTCTTGGCCTCTGTTATGTCTGTTAATCTCAATAGGTGTGGTACTGAGCTCTTCACAGTGCAGGAAGGGCGCAGGATCCGTCCCGTCCTTTGGCACTTTTCCTGATCTCAATCAGTGTGATACTGAACACCACACACAGTGCAGGAATTGGCCCAGGCTCCATTCCCTGCCTGTGGTGCATTAGTTATTCTCATTCTATGAGGTATGAGCACCATACACAGAGCAGGATGAACACAGGCTCCATTCCTGACCTGTAATGTGTTCGTTGTTCACACTCTGTGAGGTACTGAACCACACACACAGAGCAGGATGGGCCCAGGCTCCATTCCCGGTCTATAGTAGGTTAGTTGTTCACATTCTGTGAGGTCCTAAACCCCACACACAGAGCAGGTTGGGCCCAGGCTCCAATCCCGGCTTGTAGTATGTTAGTTGTTCAAATTATGTGAGGTACTGAACCCCACACACAGAGCAGGATGGGCCCAGGCTCCAATCCCGGCCTGTAGTATGATACTTGTTCACATTATGAGAGGTTTCAGCCCCACACACAGAGCAGTATGGGTCCAGGCTCTATTCCCGACCTGTAATGCTTAAGATGATCACATTCTGTGAGGCACTGTGCCCCACACACAGAGCAGGATGGGACCAGGCTTCATTCACGGCATGCAGTATGTTAGTTGTTCACATTATGTGACGAACTGAACACCACACATGGAGCAGGATGGGCCCAGGTTTAATTCCCGGCCTGTAATATGTTAGTTGTTCAAATTCTGTGAGATACTGAAGCCCACACACAGAGCAGGATGGTCCCAGGCTCCAATCCCGGCCTGTAGTATTTTAGTTGGTCATATTCTGTGAGGTACTGAAACCCACACGCAGAGCAGCATGGGCCCAGGCTCCATTCCCGGCCTGTAGTATGTTACTTGTTCACATTCTGTGAGGTATCAGCCCCGCACACAGAGCAGGATGGGCCCAGGCTCCATTCCCGACCTGTAATGTGTTAGTTGTTCACATTCTGTGAGGTACTGAACCCCACACACTGAGCAGGATGAACCCAGGCCCAATTTCCGTCCTGTAGTATGTTATTTGTTCACATTCTGTATGGTTCTGAGCCGCACACACAGAGCAGGATGAGCCCAGGCTCCATTCGCGGCCTGTAGTATGTTAGTTATTATCATTCTGTGAGGTTCTGAGCCGCACACACAGAGCAGGATGGGCCCAGGCTCCATTCGCGGCCTGTAGAATGTTAGTTACTCTCATTCTGTGAGGTACTGAGCCCCACACACAGAGCAGGATGGCCACAGGCTCCATTCCCGGAATGTAGTATGTTAGTTGTTCACATTCAGTGAGGTACTGACCCCCACACACTGAGCAGCATTGGCCCAGGTTCCTTCCCGGCCTGTTGTATGTTAGTTGTTCACATTCAGTGATGTACTGACCCCATACAGATCAGGATGTGCCCAGGCTCCATTCCCTGCCTGAGGTATGTATGTTTTTCTCATTCTTTGAGGTAATGAAACCAAGACACAGAGCAGGATGGGCCTAGGCTCCATTCCTGGCCAGTAGAATCTCAGTTGTCCTCATTCGGTGAGGTACTGAGCCCCACCCAGAGTGAAGGAAGGGCCCAGGCTCCATTAAAGGCCTGTGGTATGCCTGTTATTCTCAGTCGTTGAGGTACTGAGCTCCACAAAGTGCAGGAAGGGCCCAGGCTCCATTCCATGCCTGTGGTTTGTCAAATATTCTCATTCAGTGAGGTACTGAGTCCCACACCAAAGCGCAGGAAAGGCGCAGGATCATTCCCTGTCCTGTGTTGATTACCCTGATATCATCCTATGTGAAACTGAGCCCACACAGAGCAGAAACGGGCCTGTCTCCATTCGCGATCTGTGGTATATCAAGTTGTTCTCATTCGGTGAGGTACTGATCCCCAAGTATATACCACGATGGCCCAGCTCTGTTAACAGATCTGAACTGATGTAGTGCTCAGCCCCACCGAACAGGAAAGATGCAGGATTGATCCCAGCCTGTCCTGTGGTATGCTGATCTCCCCCGTTTGGTACTGAGTCACAAATAGAGAAGGAAGATCCCAGGCTCCATCCCAGACCTGTGCTGATTGAACTGCTCTCACCCAGTGTGGTACTGAGCCCCACACAGAGCAGGTTTGGGCCAGTAGCATTCCACAGCCTGTGACGTGTTACCTGATCTCACACAGTGTGGTACTGACCCCCATACAGAGCAGGATTGGCCCAGGATCATTCCATGGCCTGTGGTGTGTATGCTGATCAAACCCAGTATGTTACTGAGCCACACACAGAGGCAGCAAGGGCCCAGGAGCATGCCCTGTCCTGTGGTATGTCAATTGCTCACATTTGGAGGTGGACTGTGCACCTCACACAGTGCAGGAAGAGCCCAGCATATGTCCTGTACTTTGGTGTTTTCCTGGTCACACCCGGTGTGATACCGAGAAACACACACAGAGCAAGATGGGCACAGGCTACTTTCCCGGCTTGTGGTGTTTCAGTTGTTCACATTCAGAGAGGTACTGTGCCACACACAGTGCAGAATATTTCCAGGGGCTTTCACCGGCCTCTGGAGTTTTAACTGATCACACCCAGTGTGGTACTGAGCCCCACACAGAGCAGGATGGGTCCAGAAGCAATTCCCGACCTGTGGTGTGTTAGCTGATCTCACCCGATGTGTTGCTGAGCCCTACACAGAGCAGGATGGGCCCAGGATCATTTCATGACCTGGTGAGTTACTGAGATACAAAGAACAGGACAGTTCCAGGCATCCTCTCTGGTCTATGCTGAACTATCGCATCTCACCTGCTGTCTGGGCCTAACACAACACATGTAAACTCACCCATCACCCAGAAACTGCTCCAGTATCAATTAACTCAACCAGAAACCTTAAAGGTAGCCATTGCCGAAAGTAATGCCAGTGCTCGGCCTAATTCAGGGAACATTGATTCTTGGAAGAAAACCTGAACCCGATTACATTAATGATGCCAGAGATTCAAAGAATATTACAGCCTGAATAACGCAATCACATGTAATAAATAGTAAAAGATAAAAGCATGGTTTCTCGGCACTGACATCACTAATCAGCCATCTGTGTAAGAAACAGCTCTGAACAATGCGGCTGAATCCTCAAACAGACGGAAGAAAAGCAGTCACGCCGTAGAATACATATCTACACTGTTAGGGACTGGCCAGAAACAATCACTGACCACACAGTTTAACGGTGTAAGGTTGAAATCATGTTCGGTCCTAATACCAATTAAATATGCCCACACTTTCCGCGAAAAGTGGTGATTTCTGTTGTTCTTGGAGTAGCTGCTGTTCGCTTGACTGGTGCCTGATTTGCAAACAAAGGAAACCTGCACTGAGACGCTCAAATTACATGATCCTATTAGTGCATGTCAGGTGGGCACAGCAGCGTGAGACACTATTCCCACTCATGGTTAATATATTTCAATAGAGATATTGAGGATGAACACTCAAAGCAATCTATCAATTCAATCAATGTCACTTCAATGACTGGACACTCCTAAGAAACGTAGATCAGACTATGACAGGTAAACTGATCCGCTTAACTGCGGGAGGCAGGCTCAGCAATGAAGATTCGATTCCCTGCAGTAGTGACTCCATTCCCGGACTGTGGTATGTCAGTTGTTCCCATTCGGTGAGATACTGAGCCCCACCTCAGTGAGAAGGAAGTGCCCAGCAACATTCCTTGTCCTGTGGAATATCTGTTATTCTCATTCGGAGATGGACTGTGCCCCGCACACGGAGAGGCAAGTGACCAGCATCATGCCCTCTCCTGTGGTATCTTAGTTGTTCTCATTTGGTAAGGAACTGATCCACACAGAGCAGGTAGGAACCAGTCTCCATTCCCGGCCTGTGGTATTTCTGTTGTTCTCATTCAGTGTGGTACTGAGCCCCTCACAGAGCAGGATGTGCCCAGGATCATTCCACTGTATGTGATTTGGTAGCTGATCTCACCCAGTGTGGTACTGAGCTCCACACAGTGCAGGATCGGCCCAGGATCATTCCACGGCCTCTGGTGGGCTTGCTTCTCTCACCCAGTTTGGTACTGAGCCCCACACAGAGCAGGATGTGCCCAGGATCATCCCACGGCCTGTGGTGTGTAGCAGGTATCAACCAGTTTGGTACTGAGCACCACACAGTGCAGGATGTGCCCAGGATCATCCCACGGCCTGTCGTGTGTTAGCAGGAATCAACCAGTGTGGTACTGAGCACCACACTGTACAGGTTGTGCCCAGGATCATCCCACGGCCTGTGATGTGTTAGCTAATCTCACCCGATGTGGTACTGAGCACCACACAGTGCAGGATGGGCTCAGGATCATTCCATGGCCCGGTGAGTTACTGAGCCACAAAGAACAGAGCAGTTCCAGGCCTCCTCTCTGATCTATGCTGAACTATCGTATCTCACCTGATGTCTGGATTTAACACAACACCTGTAAACTGACCCAACACCCAGAAACTGCTCCAGTATCAATTAACTCAAGGAGAAATCTTAAAGGTAGCCATTGCCCGAAAGTGATGCCAGAGCTCGGCCTGATTCAGGGATCATTAATTGTTGGACGAAAACATTAAACCAATTGCCTACTGATGCCACAGATTCAAATAATATTCCAGTCTGAATAAAGCAATCACATTGAATAAATAATAAAAAGGTTAAAGCACGGCATTCTCGGCACTGACATCACTAAACAGCCACCTGTGTAAGAAACAGCTCAGAACAATGGGGCTGAATCCTCAAGCAGACGGGAGGAAAGCAGTCATACCGTGGAATACATATTTACACAGTTAGGGTCTGTCCAGAAATACTCACTCACCACACAGGTTGACGGTGTAAGGTAGAAATCATCTTCGGTCCTAATAACGATTAAATATGCTCGCACTTTCTGTGAGAAGTGATGATTTCTGTTCTTCTTGGAGTAGCTGCTGTTCGCGTGATTGGATGCCTGATTTGCACACAAAAGAAACCTACACTGAGAAGCTCAAATAACCTGATCCTATTAGTGGCTTTCAGGTGAGCAAGTGTCCAGCATCATGCACTCTCCTGTGGTATCTTAGTTGTTCTCTTTTGGTAAGGAACTGAGCCCCTCACAAAGATGGAAGGATCCAGTCTCCATTCCCCGCCTGAGGTATTTCTGTTGTCTTCATTCAGTGCGGTACTGAACCCCACATACAAAGCAGGATTGGGCCAGGCTCAATTGGCAGCCGGTGTTATGTCTGTTATTTATATTCTGTGAGGTACTGAGCTCCACAAAAAGTGCAGGATAGGCCCAGGCTCCATTGCCAGCAGGTGTTTGTATGTTATTCACATTCGGTGAGGTACTGAGCTCCATACAGTGCAGGAAGGGCCCAGGATCATTCCCTGTTCTGTGCTGTTTTGACTGATCTCACACGGTGTGTTACTGAGCAGCACATATAGAGCAGGTTTGGGCCCAGACTCATTACCGACCTGTGGTGTGTCTGTTATTCTCATTCTTAGAGGTACTGAGCCCCATACACAGAACAGGCTAGGCCCAGGCTCCATTCCCAGCCTGTAGTAAGTTATTTGTTCACATCCTGTGAGGTACTGAGCCCCTCCCACTGAGCAGGATGGGCCCCGGCTCCATTATCGGCCTGTAATATGTTCGTTGTTCACATCCCGTGAGGTACTGAGCCCCACCCACTGAGCTGGAAGTGCTCAGTCTCCATTCCCGGCCTGTATTATATCAGTAGTTCTTATTCGGTGAGGTACTGAGACCCAAACACAGAGCAGGAATGGCCCAGGGTCTGTTAACAGATCTGAATCGGTGTAATGCTCCACACCACAGAACAGTAAAGATCCAGGATCTAATCCGGCTTGTCCTGTGTTAACTGATCTCCCCCGTGTGATACCGAGTCACACAACGAGCAGGAAGATAACAGGCTCCATCTCTGGCTTGTGTTGAGTGAGCTGCTCCCGCAGAATGTGGAACAGAGCCCCACACACAGTGCAAGATAGTCCCAGGAGCATTCCCCGGCCTGTGGTGCATTAGCTGATCAAACCCGGTGTGGTACTGAACCCTACACAGAGCAGGATGTGCTCTGGATCATTCCACCGATTTGGTGACTTCGTAAATTTTACCCGTTGTGGTACTGAGCCCGGAAAGAGCAGGATGAAATCAGGCTCCATTCCCAGATTGTGGTATGTCATTTATTCTCATTTGATGCGGTACTGATCCCCACACACAGCGATATAAGAGTGCTGGCTGCCTTTCCGGTCTGTGGTATGTCAGTTTTTCACCGTCGATGAGGCACTGAGGCCCACACACGAAGGACGGGTCCAAGCACCACTCCCGGACTCTGGTATGTCAGTTGTTTCCATCCAGTGAGGTCCTGAGCCCTAAACAGAGCAGGAATGGCCCAGGCACCATTCCCGGCCTGTGGTGTGTCAGTTATTCTTATTTGATGAGCTACTGAGCCCCACACAGAGCAGGAAGGGCCCAGGCACCATTCCCGGCCTGTGGTATGTCAGTTGTTCCCATTCAGTGAGGTACTGAGCCCTACACAGAGCAGGAAGGGCTCAGGAACCATTCCCGGCCTGTAGTATGTTAGTTGTTCACATTCTGTGTTGTACTTAACCCCACACACAGAGCAGGATGGGCCTAGGCTCCATTTCCCGGCCTGTAATGTGTTACTTGCTCACATTCAGTGAGGTACTGAACCCCATACACAGAGCAAGTTGGGACCAGGCTCCATTTCCGGCCTGTAATGTGTTTGTTGTTCACATTCAATGAGGCACTGAACCCCACAGACAGAGCAGGATGGGCCCAGGCTCCATTCCCGGCCTGTAATGTGTTAGTTGTTCACATTCCGTGTGGTACTGAAACCGACACACGGATCCTGATGGGCCCAGGCTCTATTCTCGGCCTATAGTGTGTTAGTTGTTCACATTCTGTGAGGTACTTAGCCCCACACACAGAGCAGGAAGGGCGCAGGCTACATTCCCGGCCTGTAGTATGTTAGTTGTTCACATTCTTTTTTGCTACTGAGCCCTACATTCAGAGCAGGATGGGCCCAGGCTCCATTCCCCGCCTGCAATGTGCTGGTTGTACACATTATGTGAGCTACTGAATCCCACACACAGAGCAGGATGTGCCCAGTCTCCATTCCCGGCCTGTAATATGTTAGTTGTTCATATTCCGTGAGGTACTGATCACCACACACAGAGCAGGAGGGCCCAGGAGCAAACCCTCTCCTGTGGTATGTCAGTTGTTCTCATTTGGAGCTGGACTGTGCCATGTATAAAGAGAAGAAGAGCCCAGGATCATTCCCTTTCCTGTGGTCTTTTCCCTGATCTCACCCGGTGTGAGACTGAGGTCCACTCACAGACCACGGTGCGCCCAGGCTACCTTCTCGGCTTGTGGTATATTACTTGCTCTGATTCGGTGAGGCTCTGATCCCCACACAGAGAGCAGGAATGGCCCAGGCTCTGTTAACAGATCTCAACCGGTGTAGTGCATAGCCCGTTGACAACAGGAAAGAGGCTGGAACCAATCCGGCCTGTGCTTAGTGAGCTGCTCTAACCCAGTGAGCCCCACAGAGCGTGGAGGATAAGTCGAAGAGCATTACCCAGTTCCTGTTTTTTAGCTGATCTCACCCAGTGTGCTACTGAGCAACACAAAGCTCACGATGGGCTCAGGATCAATCCACCGAATTGGTGTGGTACTGAGCCCCACTCAGAGCAGGATGGGCCCAGAAACATTTACCGGCCTTTGGTGGGTTAGCTGATAGCACCTAGTGTTTTACTCAGCCCTACACAGAGCAGTATGGGCCGAGGATCATTCCCAGGCCTGTGGTGTGTTCGCAGATATCAACCAGTGTGGGACTGATTACTACACATAGAAGGCTGGGCCCAGTAACATTCCCAGGCCTGTGGTGTGTTAGCTGATCTCACCTGGTTTGCTAGTTAGCCCCACACAGAGCAGGATGGTCCCAGGAAAAATCCCAGGCCTATGGTGTGCTAGCTGATCTCACCCAGTGTGCTGCTAAGAACCACCCAGAGCAGGATGTACCCAGGATCATTCCATGGCCTGGTGAATTACTGAGCCACAAAAAACAGGACTGTTCCAGGCATCCTCTCTGGTCTATGCTGAACTATTGCATATCAACTGCTGTCTGGACATAAAACAAAACATGTAAACTGAACCAACACCAAGACACTGCTCCAGTATCTATTAACACGAACAGAAACATTAAAGGTAGCCTTTGCCCGAAATAGATGTCAGTGCTCGGCCTGATTCAGGGATCATTATTTGTTGGATGATAACATTAACCCGATTTCATTTTTGATGCCAGAGAGTCAAAGAATAGCCCGTCTGAATAAAGCAATCACATTGAATATATATTAAAATGTAAAGGCACGGCATTCTCGGCACTGACATCACTAAGCAGCCACCGTTGTAAGAAACAGCTCAGAACAATTGTGCTGAATCCACAAAAAGCCGGGAGAAAAGCAGTCATACCGTGGATTGCATATTAACACAGTTAAGGACTGTCGAGAAACAATCACTGAACACACAGGTTGACGGCGTAAGGTCGAAATCATCTTTCAAATATGACTAAATCTGCCCGCACTTTCTGTAAGAAGTGGTGATTGCTGTTGTTCTTGGAGTAGCTGCTGTTCGCTTGACTGATGCCTGATTTGCAAACAAAGGAAACCTGCACTGAGACGCTCAAATTACATGATCCTATTCGTACCAGTCAGGTGGGCACAGCAGCGTGAGACACTATTCCCTCTCATGGTTAATACATTTAAATAGAGATATTGAGGATGAACACTCAAAGCAATGCAACAATTCAATCAATGTCACTTCAATCATAAAACTCCCTGATTGGACAACCCGAAGAAATGTAGATCAGACTTTGACAGGTAAACTGACCTGATTAACTGTGGGATGCAGGCTCAGCAATGAATATTCGATTCTCTGTATTACTGGTCCCATTCCCAGCCTGTTGTATTTCAGTATTTCTCACTCAGTGAGGTACTGTGCCCCACTCACAGAGAAGGATGGCCCAAGGTAGCATTCCCCGCCTGTGGTATGTCAGATGTTATCATTACGTGAGGTGCTGAGCCCCACCATGTGAGAAGAAAGGACCAAGGTACCATTCCCGGCCTGTGGTATGTCTGTTATTCTCATCGGTGATGTAGTCAGCTTCACACAGTGCAGGAAAGACCCACGATCATTCCCTGTAATGTGGTATGTCAGTTCTTTCCATTTGGAGATGGACTGTGCCCTGCACACAGAGCAGCAATTGCCCAGGAGCGTTCCCTCTGCTCTGGTATGTGAGCTGCTCTCACCCGATGCGATACTGAGCACCACACACAGAGCAGAATGTGTCAAGGCTCCTTTCCAGGCCTGTGATATGTTAGTTGTTCTCTTTAGCTGAGGAACTGAGCCCCACCTACAAAGCAGGAAGGACCCAGTCTCTATTCACGGCCTCTTGTGTTTTTGTTGTTCTCATTCAGTGTGGTACTGAGCCCCACACAGAGCAGGATGGGCAGAGGATCATTCCAATGACTGTGGTGTGTTATATGATCTCGGCCAGTGCGGTACCGAGAAACAGAGAGAGTCAGATGAGCCTAGGATCATCCTAAGCTTGTGATGTATTAGCTGATCTTACCCGGTGTGGTACTGCGCACTAGGGAGAGCAGGATGAGCCCAGGATCATTCTAGTGCTGTGGTGTGTTAGCTGATATCACTCAGTGTGCTATTGAACCCCACGCAGAGCAGAATGTGACCAGGCTCCATTCCGGCCTGTAATGTGTTAGTTGTTCACATTCGGTGAGGTACTGAGCTCCACTTACAGAGCAGGAAGGGCCCAGGCTCCATTCTTGGCCTGAGTTATGTCTGTTAATCTCAATAGGAGTGGTACTGAGCTCTACACAGTGCAGGAAGGGCGCAGGATCGTCCCGTCCTTTGGTGCTTTTCCTGATCTCAACCAGTGTGATACTGAGCACCACACACAGTGCAGGAATCGGCTCAGGCTCCATTCCCTGCCTGTGGTGCGTTAGTTATTCTCATTCTATGAGGTATAAGCACCATACTCAGAGCAAGATGAACACAGGCTTCATTCCCGACCTGTAATGTGTTCGTTGTTCACATTCTGTGAGGTACTGAACCACACACAGAGAGCAGGATGGGCCCAGGCTCCATTCCCGACCTATACTACTTTAGTTGTTCACATTCTGTGAGGTCCTAAACCCCACACACAGAGCAGGATGTTCCCAGGCTCCATTTCCGGCCTGTAGTATGTTAGTTGTTCAAATTCCGTGAGATACTGAACCCCACTCACAGAGCAGGATGGGCCCAGGCTCCAATCCCGGCATGTAGAATGTTAATGGTACAAATTATGTGAGGTACTGAACACCACACACAGAGCAGGATGGGCCCAGGCACTATTCCCGGCTTGTAGTATGATACTTGTTCACATTATGTGAGGTATCAGCCCCACACACCGAGCAGGATGGGCCCAGGCTCCATTCCCGACCTGTAGTATGTTAGTTGTTCACATTCTGTGACGAACTGAACACAACACATGGAGCAGGACGGGCCCAGGTTTCATTCCCGGCCTGTAGTATTTTAGTTGTTCAAATTCTGTGAGGTACTGAACACCACACACAGAGCTGGATGGGCCCAGGCTCCATTCCCGGCCTGTAGTATGTTACTTGTTCACATTCTGTGAGTTATCAGCCCCACACACAGAGCAGGATGGGCCCAGGCTCCATTCCCGATCAGTAATGTGTTAGTTGTTCACATTCTGTGATTTACTGAACCACAAACACTGAGCAGGACGAACCCAGGCTCCATTTCCGGCCTGTAGAATGTTATTTGTTCACATTCTGTATGGTACTGAGCTCCATACACAGAGCAGGATGGGCCCAGGCTCCATTCGCGGCCTGTAGTATGTTAGTTATTCGCATTCTGTGAGGTACTGAGCCCCACACACAGAGCAGGATGGGCCCAGGCTCCATTCCCGGACTGTAGTATGCTAGTTATTCTCATTTTTTGAGGTAATGAAACGCACACACAGAGCAGGATGGGCCCAGGCTCCATTCCCGGCCTGTTGCATGTTAGTTGTTCACATTCAGTGAGGTACTGACCACATACAGAGCAGGATGGGCCCATGCTCCATTCCCCGCCTGAGATAAGTATGTTATTCTCATTTTTTGAGGTAATGAAATGCAGACACTGAGCAGGATGGGCCCAGGCTCCATTCCTGGCCTGTCGAATCTCAGTTTTTCTCATTCGGTGAGGTACTGAGCCCCACCCAGAGTGAAGGAAGGGCCCAGGCTCCATTAAAGTCCTGTGGTATGCCTGTTATTCTCAGTCCTTGAGGTACTGAGCTCCACAAAGTGCAGGAAGGGCACAGGCTCCATTCCATGCCTGTGGTTTGTCAAATATTCTCATTCAGTGAGGTACTGAGCGCCACACCAAAGCGCAGGAAAGCCGCAGGATCATTCCCTGTCCTGTGTTGATTTCCCTGATATCATCCTATGTGATACTGAGCCCACACAGAGCAGGAACTGGCCTGTCTCCATTCGCGATCTGTGGTATATCAAGTTGTTCTCATTCTGTGAGGTACTGATCTCCAAGTATAGACCAGGAAAGGCCCAGGCTCTGTTAACAGATCTGAACTGAAGTAGTGCTCAGCCCCACAGAACACGAAAGATGTAGGATTGATCCCAGCCTGTCGTGTGGTAGCTGATCTCCCCCGTGTGGTACTGAGTCACAAACAGAGAAGGAAGATACCAGGCTCCATCCCAGACCTGTGCTGATTGAACTGCTCTCACCCAGTGTGGTACTGAGCCCCACACAGAGCAGGTTTGGGCCAGTAGCATTCCACAGCCTGTGATGTGTTACCTGATCTCACACAGTGTAGTACTGACCCCCTCACAGAGCAGGATCGGCCCAAGATCATTCCATGGCCTGTGGTGTGTATGCTGATCAAACCCATTATGGTACTGAGCCACACACAGAGGGCAGCTAGGGCCCTGGATCATGCACATTCCTGTGGTATGTCAGTTGTTCTCATTTGGAGATGGACTGTGCACCACACACAGAGCAGGAAGAGCCCAGCATATGTCCTGTACTTTGGTGTTTTCCCTGGTCACACCCGGTGTGATACCGAGAACCACACACAGATCAAGATGGGCACAGGCTACTTTCCCGGCTTGTGGTGTTTCAGTAGTTCCCATTCAGAGAGGTACTGTGCCTCACACACAGTGCAGAATAGTTCCAGGAGCTTTCACCGGCCTCTGGAGTTTTAACTGATCACACCCAGTGTGGTACTGAGCCCCACACAGAGCAGGATGGGTCCAGAAGCAATCCCCGACCTGTGGTGTGTTAGCTGATCTCACCCGATGTGTTGCTGAGCCCTACACTGAGCAGGATGGGCCCAGGATCATTCCATGACCTGGTGAGTACCTGAGACACAAAGAACAGGACAGTTACAGGCATCCTCTGTGGTCTATGCTGAACTATCGCAACTCACCTGCTGTCTGGGCCTAACACAACACATGTAAAGTGACCCATCACCCAGAAACTGCTGCAGTATCAATTAACTCAACCAGACATCACTAATCAGCCACCTGTGTAAGAAACAGCGCTGTAAAATGAGGCTGAATCCTCAAACAGACGGAAGAAAAGCAGTCACGCCGTAGAATACATATTAAACTGTTAGGGACTGGCCAGAAACAATCGCTGACCACACAGCTTAACGGCGTAAGGTAGACATCATGTTCGGTCCTAATAACGGTTAAATATGGCCACACATTCTGCGAAAAGTGGTGAAATCTGTTCTGTTGAGACGCTCAAATTACATGATCCTATTCGTACCAGTCAGGTGGGCACAGCAGAGTGAGACACTATTCCCACTCATGGTTAATACATTTAAATAGAGATATCGAGGATGAAACTCAAAGCAATCTATCAATTCAATCAATGTCACTTCAATGACTGGACACTCCTAAGAAACGTAGATCAGACTATGACAGGTAAACTGATCCGCTTAACTGCGGGAGGCAGGCTCAGCAATGAAGATTCGATTCTTGGACTCTATCTTGGTTTCGAGGTTGCGACAGCTCCGAAAGCTTGTAATTTATTTAAATCTGTTGGACTATAACCTGGTGTTGTGCGACTTCTCATTTTTGTCCACCCCAGTCCAACGCCGGCATCTCCACATCATGACCTCTATTGACACCGCAAACTGCCGGCTCAAAGTGGAGAGAATCGCCAAGAAGATCGCGCATATTGACACAGACATCAAGTACCTGCAGAGATGCAAGAAAGCAGACAAGATTCCGAAAGGACTACAGATCACGAACCCACTCAAGTCGACATACAACACAGACTACGCTGAGAGACTATGCCGTCGTACCTCTCGTACACTCCGCAACCATCTCGTACACCAGCTCTATAGCAGACGTCGCAACCTCGAAACCAAGATAGAGTCCATGCTCTCAGCCTGTGCTCAGGACACAGCAGACCAGCTACGAGACACCACCAAACAGTCGAGGCAACGGAACTACGCTGCCTACATGCGCATCAAGAACAGGAAGCTTGAGAAACTCGGCGTAACCACCAGCTGCAACTAAGCCTCCCCCGGTACCACAGTTGCAACCACAGGGAAGTCCATCGTCAACCTGTCGGACCACACCCTTCAACCAGACGAAATCGAAGTTCTCGCCCTAGGGCTCAAGTTCTGCCCCACCACCAAAATGGACCCCATCGGTCTCGCGGCGGACACAGAGGAATTCATCAGGAGAATGATGATCTGGGAATACTACGACAAATCCCAAGATGTCAGCAACATTCCTAATGAGACAATCAATGATCCGGAACAGCAGACAGAGGGAACCGCAGTGCTACAACCGAGGAAGAAAGAGTCAAATTGGACCCCTCCGGAGGGTCGCAGCCCTAAGCTTGACATGTATGCTCAAGCTGTCAGGAAATGCATCAACGCCAGATTCATCAACCGTACTCACAAGACAGTCCAGAATGTCACCCGAGCACAACGCAACGCCATCACGCTCTCAAGACCAACCGCGACATCGTCATCAAACCAGCGGACAAAGGAGGAGCCATCGTCATACAGAACAGATGGACTATTGCAAAGAAGCATACCGACAACTGGACAACCAGGAACACTACAGACAGCTACCCACAGATACGACCAAAGAACACACCCACCAACTCAATAGACTGATCAAGACCTTCGATCCAGACCTTCAAAACATCCTACGTGCTCTCATCCCACGTACTCCCCGCGTAAGATACTTTTACTGCCTCCCAAAGATACACAAAGCCAACACACCCGGACGTCCTATCGTATCAGGCAACGGAACCCTGTGTGAGAACCTCTCTGGGTACGTCGAGGGCATCCTGAAACCCATCGTACAGGGAACCCCCAGCTTCTGTCGCGACACTACAGACTTCTTGCAGAAACTCAGCACCCATGGACCAGTTGAACCAGGAACACTCCTCGTCACGATGGACGTATCGGCACTCTACACCAATATCCCCCACAATGACGGCATCGCTGCGACAGCCTCAGTACTCAACACCAACAACAGCCAATCTCCGGACGCCATCCTACAACTCATCCGCTTCATCCTTGACCACAATGTCTTCACCTTCGACAACCATTTCTTTACCCAAACACACGGAACAGCCATGGGGACCAAATTCGCACCCCAATACGCCAACATCTTCATGCACAAGTTCGAGCAAGACTTCTTCGCTGCACAGGACCTCCAACCAATACTGTACACCAGATACATCGACGACATCTTCTTCCTTTGGACCCGCGGCGAAGGATCACTGAAAGGACTACACGATAGCATCAACAGGTTCCATCCCACCATCAAACTCACCATGGACTACTCCTCAGAATCGGTTTCATTCTTGGACACACGAATCTCCATCAAAGACGGACGCCTCAGCACTTCACTCTACCGCAAGCCCATGGACAACCTCACGATGCTCCACTTCTCCAGCTTCCACCCTAACCACGTTAAAGAAGCCATCCCCTATGGACAAGCCCTGCGAATACACAGGATCTGCTCAGACGAGGAGGAACGCGATGGACACCTACGGACACTGAAAGACGTGACGCTCGACTCGTCGATCGACTGTTCCGACGGGCCACAGCGAAAAACCGCATAGACCTCCTCAGAAGACGAACACGGGACACAACCAACAGAGTACTCTACATCGTCCAGTACTTCCCCGGAGCGGAAAAACTACGCCATGTTCTTCGCAGCCTTCAACATGTCATCGATGACGACGAACACCTTGCTAAGGCCATCCCCACACCTCCACTACTCGCCTTCAAGCAGCCGCCTAACCTCAAAAGTACCATCGTTCGCAGCAGATTACCCATCTTTCAGGAGAACAGCAACCACGACACCACACAACCCTGCAACGGCAACCTCTGCAAGACATGCCAGATCATGGACACAGATACCATCATCACACGTGAGGAGACTACCCACCAGGTACATGGTACATACTCATGTGACTCGGCCAACGTTGTCTACCTGATACGTTGCAGTAAAGGATGCCCCAGAGCATGGTACATCGGCGAGACCATGCAGACACTGAGACAACGTATGAACGGACACCACGCAACAATCGCCAGGCAGGAGGGTTGCCTCCCAGTCGGGGAACACTTCAGCAGTCAGGGGCATTCAGCCTCGGATCTGCGGGTAAGCGTTCTCCAAGGCGGCCTTCGGGATACACGATAGCGCAAAATCATAGAGCAGAAACTGATAGCCAAGTTCCGCACTCATGAGGATGGCCTCAATCGCGATATCGGGTTCATGTCACGATACAGAACGTGACTTGACATCATGGCCGGTCTTTCCAGGTTTTTTTTTAAACTAACACAAGAACCAAACACAAATGGAGAGGATATGCAGCCAGCAGGTGTTTTGACACGTTGGACCCCCTGGGACACATCTCATTGTCTTGGCTGTGCTCTTAGTGTGTCTTTGATGTAGGGAAAGATTTGAATACATTTTTTCTGTGTTTATATTGTGAATTCTGGGAGATTCTCTCACAGCTACCCTACCTGAAGAAGGAGCGACAGCTCCGAAAGCTTGTAATTTTAAATAAATCTGTTGGACTATAACCTGGTGTTGTGCGACTTCTCATTTTCATTTATACATGGCATTGGTGCGACCACCTCTGGAGTACTTTGTACAGTATTGCTCTCCTTATTTAAGGAAGGATGTAAATGCGTTGGAAGCAGTTCAGAGAAGGTTTACTAGAATAATACCTGGAATGGGCAGGTTGTCTTATGAGGAAAGGTTGGACAGGCTAGGCTTGTATCCGCTGGAGTTCCGAAGAATAAGTGGTGATTTGATTGAAACATATCTGATCCTGAGGGGTCTGAAAGGCTGGATTTGGAGTGGATGTTTAATCGTGTGGGATAATCTAGTACCAGGGGTTACTGTTTAAAAATAAGGGGTCACCCAGTAAAGACAGAGATGAGGAAAATCATTTCTCACAAAGGGTCGTGAGTCTTTGGAACTCAGTCCCTCAGAGGGCGATAGGAGCAGAGTCTTTGAATAGATTTAAGGCAGAGGTAGATAGATTCTTGATATCAATGGGATGAAAGGATATCGGGGTAGGCGGAAATGTGGAGTCATTAGATCAGCCATGATCTGATTGAATGGCGGAGCAGGCTCGAGGGACCGAGAGGCCTACTCCTGCTCCCAATTCGTATGTTCTTATGTACCTTTAAGTAGGAGATCCCTGGTCTGCGTAGGAGATTCCCTCGTCCGTTTAGGAGATTCCTGGTCTGTGTAGGAACTCCCTGGCTCAGTGTTGGAGATAACCAGCTCTTTTTTGGAGATCCATGGCTCAGTGAAAAAGATCCCTGTCTCTGTGTAAGAGATCCCTGGCTCTATGTAGGATATGGTTGGTCTGTGTGAAAAATCTCTGGTCTGTTTAGAAGATCCCTTGCACTGTGTAGAAGATATCTGGCTGTATGAAGACGTTCCCTGATCTGTGTAGGAGATCCCTGGTCTGTGTAGGAGATCCCTGGTCTGTGTAGGAGAGCCCTGGTCTGTGTAGGCGATCCCTGAGCTGTGTAGGAGATCCCTGGTCTGTGTAGGAGAGCCCTGAACTGTGTAGGCTATCCCTGGTCTGTGTAGGTTATCACTGGTCTGTGTAGGAGATCCGTGATCAGTGTAGGAGCTCCCTGTGTCTGTGTAGGAGCTCCTTGTGTCTGTGTGGGAGATCCCTGTTCTGTGAAGGAGATCCCTGTGTCTATGTGGGAGCCCCTTTGTCTGTGTAGGAGCTCCCTGTGTCTGTGTGGGAGATCCCTGGTCTGTGCAGGAGAACCGTGGTCTGTGTAGGAGCTCCTTGTGTCTGTCTGGGCGATCCCTGAACTGTGTCGGAGATCCCTGGTCTGTGTAGGAGATCTGTGGTCTGTGTAGGAGCTCCCTATCTCTGTGTGGGAGCCCATTTGTCTGTAATCTCCTTCAGCCCCACAACAACCCGAGATATCTGCGCTCGTTTAATTCTGCCCTCTTGAGCATCCCTGATAATAATCGCTCAACCATTGGTGACCGTACCTTCTGTTGTCTAGGCCCTAAGCTCTGGAATTCGCTGCCTAAACCGCTCCGGCTCGCTGCCTAAATTTCATCCTTTAAGACGCTCCTTAAAACCTATCTCTTTGGTCACCTGCTGTAATTTCTCCTTATGTGGCTTGGTATCAATTTTTTTGTCTTATAATATTCCTGTGTAGCGCCTTGGACGTTTTACCACGTTAAATGCGCGATATAAATACAAATTGTTCTTATGTAAGATATCCCTGGTCTGTGAAGGATATCCCTGTGTCTGTGAAGGAGATCGCTTTCACTGTGTAGGAGATCACTGGTCTCTGCTGGACATCCCTGGCTCTGTGTCTGTGATCTGTGGTCTGATTAGGAGTTCCTTAGCATTGTGTCGTAGATCGCTGGTCTATGAAGGAGATCCCTGGCACTGTGTAGGAGATCCCTGATCTGTGTCGAAGCTCACTGGTCTGTGTAGGAGTTCCCTGGTCTGTGTCGAATCTCACTGGTCTGTGTAGGAGTTCCCTGGTCTCTGTCGAAGCTCACTGGTCTGTGTAGGAGATCCCTGGTCTGTGTGGGAGATCGCTGGTCTGTGTCGGAGATCCCTGGTCTGTGTCGAAGATCACTGGTCTGTGTAGGAGGTCTCTGGTCTGTGTAGGAGGTCTCTGGCTCTGTGTAGGAGATCCCTGGTCTATGTAGGTGATAACGTGAAAAGGCTGAGTCAACATGTTTTAATGAAAGGGAAATCTTGTTTTACAAATTTATTAGAGTGTTTTGTGGATGCAACGAGCAGCGAAGATAAAGGGGAGCCAGTGAATTTAGAGTATTTGGATTTCCATAAGGCATTAGATAAGGTGTCAGGTAAAAGGTTATTACACATAATAAGGTCTCATGGCGTTGAGGCTAATATAGTAGCTTGCACTATCGGAGGGGCAGTACTGACGAACCATGCACTGTCGGAAAGGGAGTTCTGAGGGAGCGTTGCACTGTTGGAGGGGCAGTACTGACGGACACTGCACTGTTGGAGGTGCAGTACTGACGGACACTGCACTGTTGGAGGGGTAGTACTGAGCGAGCGCTGCATTGTCGGAGGGGCAGTACTGACGAACACTGAACTGTCGGAGGTGCCGACTTTCAGATGAGACGTTAAATCGAGGCCCCCGTCTGCCCTCTCAGGTGGACGTAAATGTTCCCACGGACGCTATTGGAAGAAGAGCAGGAGGAGTTCTCCCTGGTGTCCTGGGCCCAATATTTATCTCTCAAACAAGAGCACTAAAAAGACAGATTATCTGGTCATTTTCTCATTGCTGTTTGTGGGAGCTTGCTGTGCGTAAATTGGCTGCCACGTTTCCGGCCGCACAACAGTGACTGCACTTCAAAAGAGCTTACTTCACTGTGAAGAGCTTTGAGACCTCCTGAGGTGGTAACAGGGGTCGTAGAAATGAGAGTTCCTTGTATCTTTGAATTTGGTAGATGTGAAATTAAAATCATGATTCTGGTGGCTTAAGTTATGGTCCCATATCAAAGTGATTGTGAAAAACTGTCAGATTTGTCGGAAAACAACAACCGGTTGACTCGGAGGAACAGGAGGAGGCCAATCAGCCCCCTCGAGCCTGTTACTATAGGAACAGGAGGAGGATAATCAGCCCCCTCGAGCCTGTAGCTATAGGAAAAGGAGTAGGCCCAATCAGCCCCCTCGAGCCTGTTACTATAGGAAAAGGAGTAGGCCCATTCAGCCTCTCGAGCCAGTTACACAGTGACAGGAGGAGGCCATTCATCGCCTCAAGCCTGTTACACAGGAGCAGGAGTAGGCCTTTCAGCCCCTTGAGTCTGTTACACTGGAACAGTGGGAGGCAAATCAGCCCCTCAAACTTATTATGCAGGAACAGGAGGGAGCCATTCTCCCACTCGAGCCAGTTACACGGGAAAAGGAGAAGTTCATTCAGCCCCTTAGTGCCCATTATGAAGGAACAGGAGGAGGCACATTCAACCACTCGAGGCTGTTACGCAGGAACAGGAGTAGGCCATTCAGCCCCTCTATCCCGTTACACAGAAAAAGGAGTAGCCTCATTCAGCGCTTTCGAGACTGTTACATAGGAACAGGAGTAGGCACATCCAGCCCCTCAAGCCTGCTACAAAGGAACAGGTGGCCATTCAGCCCATCAAGCCTATTACACAGGAACAGGAGGTCATTTTTCTTCTCGAGCCTGTTACACAGGAACAGGAGGAAGCACATTCAGCCCGTCGAACACATTGCACAGGGAAAGGAGGAGGCCCATTCAGCCCCTCGAGCCCATTACACAGGAACAGGAAGAGCCCCATTCAGCCGCTTGAGCCTGTTGCATAGAAATAAGAGTAGGTCCATTCAGCCGGTCGAGCCCGTTACACAGGAACAGGAGGAGGCCATTCAGGCCCCATCGAGCCTGTTACACTGGATCTGGAAGAGGCCATTCATCCCCTCGAGCCTGTTACATAGGAACAGGAGGAGACAAATAGCCCCTCAATACTCTTATGCAGGAACAGGAGGGGGCCATTCACCCCCTCGAGCCAGTTACACGGGAACAGGAGAAGTTCATTCAGCCCCTTCGACCCCATTACACAGCAACAGGAGGAATCCCATTGAACCCCTCGAGGCTGTTACACAGGAAAAGGAGGCGCCCATTCAGCCCCTCGAGCCTGTTACTAGAGTTACAGGAGGAGGCCATTCAGCCCCTCGAATCCGTTGCTCTAGAAAGAGGAGGAGGTCATTCAGCCCCCTCGAGCACATTACACAGGAAAAGGAGGAGACCCATTCATCTCCTCGAGGCTGTTGCACAGGAACAGGAGTAGGCCCATTCACACCCGCCAGCCTATTACACAGGAAGAGGTGGCCATTAAGCCGCTCGAGCCTGTTACACAGGAACAGGAGGAAGCAATTCAGCCGCTCAAGCCCGTTTTGCAGGAACAGGATGAGGCCATTCTGCCCACACGCTGCGGCCTACACGTGACTCTAGTCCCACTCTGCTAAGGCTGACTTTCGCTACCTCCACTCACCCGCTGACTTGAGCCCGGCCCCAATCGGAAAGGGCTGGCTACCGGGAGCGTCGTGGGGGGAGCGGGGGGCGAATGTGGCCCTGTCAGCCTCGCCCATCCTCCCATCCCCGTCCTCTCGTGTTGTGCTGGTGGGGGCAGGTGATGGACGACGGACTGATCCGGCCCGGAGCTCGCGACAGAACCGGAACTTTGACCGACCGCCCGGGGATCAAAGCACGAAGCAGAAAAGGGTCCGGACATGAGCGGGTTTCAAACCGAACAAGATATTCCACGCTGCCCGAATAAAGTGCCTTCGGACGCGTTGGGGGGACTTCAGTCACCCCATCTCCGCAAACCCGACCCTCTCCCCAACACCAACCCTGGATAGAGCAGTTTGACCTCTGGCCCTGGTGGCCTGTGCCTTTAACTGCACTTTATCTGTGACTGTTGCTCTTACTGAACCCACTCGAGTGCCCGAGGTTTATCATTGGAATTATACTGTGTGACGGCTGTAATATGTTAAGTCAATGAATAAAGATTTAAATGGTCTTCCCGTACCAGACGTGTGCAATTAAATAACATTTCATATCACCTGAGATTCGTTCAGTCATTGTATTCAAGTTAAACACATTGCCGGAGCTTGCACAGCCATCTCTCAATCAGAGACTTGCAATATCACTTGTACGGCATTCCTGTTTTTAACAAGGTGCAAGGCACACTTTCAGGGTGATATAGATGGAGCTCTAAACTTTATCTAAACCGTGCTGTAACTGCCCTGGGAGCGCTCGATGCTGACACTCGGTATAAAGTGAGGACACACTGTCAGGGTAATGTAGAGGGAGCTCTACACTTTATCTAACCCGTGCTGTACCTGCCCTGGGAGCGCTCGATGCTGACACTCGGTATAAAGTGGGGTCACACTGTCAGGGTAATGTAGAGGGAGATCTACACTGTATCTCATACGTGCTTTACCTGCCCTGGGAGCACTCGATGCTGACACTGTGTATAAAGTGGGGGACACGCTGTCAGGGTAACGTAGAGTGAGCTCTACACTGTATTTAACCCATGCTGCACCGGCCATGGGAACGTTAGATGCGGAAACTGGGTATAACGTGGGGACACAGTTTCAGGGTAATGTATAGGGAGCTCTACACCATATCTAACCCATGTGCTACCTGCTCTGTGAGCGCGCGTTGCTGACACTGTGTGTGGACACATTGTCAGGGTAATGTAGAGGGAGCTCTACACTGTGTCTATCCCGTGCTCTTCCTGCCCTGGGAGCGCACGATGATGACACATTGTTATAAAGGGGGAGACACACTTTCAAGGTAATATAGAGCGAGCTCTATACTGTATGTAACCCGTGCTGCACCTGCCCTGGGAGCGCTCGATGCTGACACTGGGTATAAAATGGGGGAAACAGTGTTAGGGTAATGTCGAGGGAGCTCGACACTGTATCAACCACGTGCTGTACCTGCCCTGGGAGCGCTCTATGCTGACACTGGGTATAAAGTGGGGACACACTGTCAGGGTAATGTAGCGGGAGCTCTACACTGTATCTAACCCGTGCTGTACCATCCGGGGAGCGCTCGATGCTACCTCTGGCAATCCTGACGCTTCTCCTTCTGCTCCCCATGATCTTTCAATGTAACAATCTAATCAAATCTTTCCCTCACGGTGTCGTTACTGGCCTCGGAGGAGAAACAGGACAGAAGATGAGCCTTCTCCTTTTGGACACAGTCCCGCATACTGACGCCCGTAACTTCATGCAACGGCGAGAAATCATCCTGTCCTGGCTCACCCTCAACCAGACCTTGACTATGGCCATCGTCCCCGGGGCCATTTGTAGGCAAATCCCGAAAGTGGAGGGACAGATCCAGGCCCAATCAGGATTGGTAGTTCCATGCCATATACCCTCCCTTCCATAGAAACTATTCGGGCAGCCCAGGGGCAGTACTGAGGGAGCGCCGCACTGTCGGACGGTCAGTACTGAAGAAGCGCTGCACAGTCGGAGGGACGATACGAAGGGAGCACTGCAATATCGGAGGGGCCATAATGAGAGACTGCTGCACTCTCGGAGGGTCCGTACTGAGGGTGTGCTGCACTGTGGGAGGGCAGTACTGTGCGAGCGCTGCACTGTCAGAGGGGCAGTACCGAGGGAGCGCTGCACTGTCGGAGGGTCAGTACTGAGGAACACAGCAGTGTCAGAGGAGCAGTACCGAAGGAGCGCTGCACTGTCAGAGGGGCAGTACTGAGGGGGCGCTGCACTGTGAGGGGCAGTACTGAATGAGCGCTGTTCTGTCGGAGGGCAGTGCATAGGCAGTGCCGCACTGTGGAATGGGAAGTACTGAGGGAGCGCTGCACTGTCAGAGGGGCAGTAATGAGGAAGCGCTGCACTGTCTGATGGACAGTACAGACGGAGCGCTGCCATGTTGGAGGAGCATTATTGAGGGAACGATGCACTGTCGAGGGACAACACTGATGGAGCGCTGCTCTGTCAGAGGGGCAGTACTGAGGGAGCACTGCACTGTGGGAGGGCGGTAATGAGGGAACGCCACACTGTCAGTGTGGCAGTTCGGAGCGAGCGCAACATTGTAGAATCAGTAGTACTGAAGGAGCGCTGCACTGCCGGAAGTGCGGTACGGAGCGAGCGCTGCACTGTTGCAGCGGCGGAACTGATGGAGTGCTGCACTGTCGGAGGAACAGTACTAACAGAGCGTTGCACTGTCAGAGGGGCAGTATTGAGGGAGCACTGCACTGTCGGAGGATCAGTACTGAGGGAGTGCTGCACTGTCGGAGGATCAGTACTAACGGAGCGCTGCACTGTCAGAGAGGCAGAATTAAGGGAGCACTGTACTGTCGGAGTATCAGTCCTGAGGGAGAGCTGCACTGTCGGAGGGGCGGTACTGAGGGATTGCTGCAATGTCAGAGGATCAGTACTAACGGTGCGCTGCACTGTCAGAGGGGTAGAATTAAGGGAGCACCGTACTGTCGGAGGATCAGTCCTGAGGGAGTGCTGCCCTGTCGGAGGTCTGTTTTTGAGGGAGTGCTGCACTGTCGGAGGATCAGTACTAACGGAGCGCTGCACTTTCAGAGGGGCAGAATTAAGGGAGCACTCTACTGTCGGAGGATCACTCCTGAGGGAGCGCTGCACTGTTGGAGGGGCGGTACCGAGGGATTGCTGCAATGTCAGAGGATCAGTACTAACGGTGCGCTGCACTGTCAGAGGGGCAGAATTGAGGGAGCACTGCACTGTCGGATTTTCAGTACTGAGGGAGCGCTGCACTGTCATAGGGGCAGTACTGAGGGAGCACTGCACTGTCGGAGGACGGTACTGAGGGGACGTCACACTGTCAGTGAGGCAGTACTGAGGGAGCGCGGCACTGTCGAAGCTTCAGAACTGAAGGAGCGCCGCACTGCCGGAAGTGCAGTACGGAGGGAGAGCTGCACTGGCGGAGGGTCGGTACTGAGGGAGTGCTGCACGGTCGGAGGGACAGTAAGAACAGAGTGCTGCACTGTCAGAGGGGCAGAATTGAGGCAGAACTGCACTGTCGGAGGATCAGTACTGAAAGAGGACTGCACTGTCAGAGGGGAGTACTGAGGAAGCACTCCAGTGTCGGAGGGGCAGTACTGAGAGAGTGCTTCACTGTGGGAGGGGCAGTACAGAGCAAGCAGTGCCCATTCGGAGGGCTAGTATTGAAGGAGCCCTCCTCTGTGGGAGTGGTAATACTGCGGGAGCGCTGCACTGTCGGAGGGGTAGTACTGAGGAAGTGCTGCAGTGTCGGAGGGCCAGTATTTCTTTTCTAAATTCGTGGCTGGATTTTGTCGTCCCTGGAAATGCCAGCAATTATTGCCATCCATAATTGCACTCGCGAATGCGGTGGGAAGCCACCTTCTAACACCACTGCAGTCCATGTACTGAAGGTACTCCCACAGTGCTGTTTCAGAGGGATTTCCAAGATTTTGACCCAGTGACGAAGAAGGATCGGCGTCATATTTCCAAATCAGGATCGTGTGTGACTTGGAGGTGAACTTGGTGGTGGTGGTGATCCTAAGCGCCTGCTGCCCTTGTCCTACGAGCTAGAATACTTTGCGTGTTTGTGAGGTGCCGCCGAAGAAAGCTTGGCGAGGTGCTGCAGTGCATCTTGTAGATGGCACACACTGTAGCAACATTTAGCCGGTGCTGGAGCGAGTGAATGTTTAAGGTGGTTGCTTGGGTGCCAACCAAGCAGGCTGCTTTGTCTTTGATGGTGTCGAGTTTCTTGAGTGTTGTTGGAGCTGCACTCATCTAGGCAATTGGACAGTATTCCATCACACTCCTGACTTGTGCCTTATACATGTTGTAATGGGTTTGGTGATTCAGGAGTTGAGACACTCGCCGCAGAATACCTAGCCTCTGACCTGCTCTTGTTGCCACAGTATTTATGTGGCTGATCTAGTTAAGTTTCTGGCCAATGGTAATCCCCAATTGTTGATGTTGGGGGATTCGTTGATGGTAACGCAGTTGAATGTCAAGGAGCGGTGGTTAGACTCTGGCTTGTTGGAGATAATCATTAACTCGCACTTCTGTGGTGCGAAAGTTACCTGCCGCTTATCAGTCCAAGCCTGAACGTAGTCAAGGCCTTGTTGTATGCGGGCATGGACTGCTTCATTATCTGAGGATTTGTGAATGGAAGGAACACTGTGCAGTCATCGCGAACATTCACATTTTTCATCATATGTTGGAAGTAAGTTCATTGATGAAGCAGCTGATGATGTTTGGGCCTAGATCACTGGCCTGAGGAGCTCCTGAAGCGAAGTCCTGGGGCTGTGATGATTGATCTTCAACCAGCACAACCATCTTCCTTTGTGCTAGGTATGACCCTAGCCAGTGGAGCGTTTTCCCCCTGATTCCCATTTACTTTAATTTTACTCGGGCTCCTTGATGCCACTTTCGGTCAAATGCTGCCTTGATGTCAAGGGCAATCACTCTCACCTTACCTCTGGAATTCAGCGACCTTGTCCATGTTTGGACCAAGGCTGTAATGAGTTCTGGAGCCAAGTGGTCTTGGCGGAACCCAACTGGGGCATCAGTGTGCAGGTTATTGGTGAGTAAGTGCCGCTGGATAGCACTGTCAATGACACCTTCTATCACTTTTCTGATGATTGAGAGTAGAGTGATGGTGCGGTCATTGGCCGGGTTGGATTTGACCTGCTTTTTGTGGACAGCACATACCTGGTTGATTTTCCACAATGTCGGATAGATGCCAGTTTGTTGTAGCCGCAATGGAACAGCTTGGCTCGAGGCGCGGCTAATTGTGGAGCACAAGTCTTCAGCACGACAGCCGGGATGTTGTTGGTGCCCATAGCCTTTGCTGTATCCAGTGCGCTCAGTCGTTTCTTGATGTCACGTGGAGTGAATCGAATTGGTTGTAGACTATTTTGTGTGATGGTGGGGACCTCAGGAGTTGGTCGATATGTATCATCCACTATGCACTTCTGGCCGAAGACGGTTGATAGTACTTCAGCCTTGTCTTTTGTACTCACGCCTTGGGCTCTACCATCATTGAGGTTGCGGATATTCATGGAGCCTCCAACTCCCGTTAGATTCTTAATAGTCCACCACCATTCACGACTGGATATGGCAGGACTGCAGAGCTTTGATCTGATCCGTTGATTGTGGGATCGCTTCTCCCTGTCTATAGCATGCTGTTTCCATTTTTAGCATGCATATATTCCTGTGTTTCAGCTTCACCAGGTTGGCACCTCATTTTTAGGTACGCCTGGTGATGCACCCAGCATGCTCTGCTACACTCCTTATTGAACTAGGATTGGTCCCCTGACCTAATGGTAATGGGAGATTGAGAGATATGCCGGATCATGTGTTTACAGATTGTGCTGGAATACAATTCTGCTGCTGCAGATGTCCCCTATTGCCTCATGGATGCCCAGTTTTGCGATGCTAAATCTGTTCTGAATCTATCCCATTTAGCAAATTGGTAGTGCTACACAACACGATGGAGGGTGTCCTCAGTGGGAGGATGCGACTTCGTCTCCACAATGACTGTGCGATGGTTACATCCAATAAGGCTGTCATGGACAGATGCATCTGCGACAGGTAGATTGGCGAGGACGAGGTGAAGTAAATATTTGCCCCATGTTGGTTCGCTGACCTCCTGTCGCAGGCCCAGACTGCCATGTCCTTCAGGATTCGGCCAGCTCGGTCAGTAGTGGAGCTACCGAGCCACTCCTAGTGATGGACATTGAAGTCCACCAACCAGAGTTCATTCTGGGCCCTTGCTACTCTCAGAGCTTCTTCCAAGTGGTGTTCAATATGGAGGAGTGATGATTCATCAGCTGAGGGAGGCCGGTATGTGGAAATCAGCAGGACGATTCCTTGCCCATTCTTGACCTGAAGCTATGAGTCTTCTTGGGATCTGGAATCAATGTTGCTTAACCTTCGCTGGGAGTGTTTGATGTGGGATTGTAGAGGGCGACTTATTCTGTATGTAACCCGAGCTGTACCTGTCCTGCGAGTGTTTGATGGAGCAGTTTGGAGTGAACTTTGCTCTGTATCTGAACCGGGCTAGACCTGCCCATGAACTGTTTGATGGGACAGTGTAGAGGAAGCTTTACTCTGTATCTAACCAGTGCTCTACATGCTTTGGGAGTGTTAAATGGGTCAGTGTACAAGGAGCTTTGCTCTCTATCTAACTCATGCTGTACTTATACTGGGAGTGATTGATGGGACAGTGCAGAGGAAGCTTTACTCTGCGTTGCACCAGTACTGCACGTGCCCTGGCAGTGTTTGATGTAACAGTACAGAGCGAGATTTATTCTGTATCTAACGAGTGCTATCCGTGCCCTGCGCGTGTTTGATCGGACAATGTGGAGGAAGCCTTACTCTTTATCTAACCATTGCTTTACATGTTCTGGGAGTGCTTGATGGGACAGTGAGGAGTGATCTTTACTCCGTATCTAACCCGTGCTGTACAATCCCTGGTAGTGTTTTCTGGGGCAGTTTCGAAGGAGCTTTACTCAGTATCTAGCCCTTGCTGTACCTGCCCTGGGAGTGCTGGTTGGGGGAGTGTACATGGAGCTTTGCTCTGTATCTAACCAGTGCTGTATGTGCCCTGTGGGAGTTTGATGGTACAATGTCGAGGAAGCTTTACACTGTATCTAACCATTGAGTTGCATGCCCTGTGACAGTTAGATGGGACAGTGTGAAAGGAGATTTGGTCTATATCAAATCCGTGCTGTGCCTGCCCTGGGAGTGTTAGATGGGAAAGCGTAGAGGGAGCTTAACTCTGTATCTAACCAGTGCTGCACGTGCGCTGGGAGTGATTGACGGGACAGTGTAGTGGGCGCTTCACTCTGTATCCTTCCGTGCTGTACCTGCCCTGGAACTTATTGATGTGAAAGTGTATTTTTTTACACTTTTCTTTATGGGATGTGGGCGTAGCTGGCAAGGCCCGCATTTATTGCCCATCTATAATTGCCCTTGAGAAGGTGGTTGTGAGCAGCCTTCTTGAAACGTTGCAATCCGTGTGGTGAATTTACTCCCACAGTGCTGTTAGGTAGGCAGTTCCAGGATTTTGACTCAGCGACGATGAAGGATCGGAGTTATACTTCTAAGTCAGCATGGTATGTGACTTGGAGGGGAACTTGGAGGTGGTGTTCCCATGCGCTTGCTGCCCTTGTCCTGCTAGTTAGAACAGGTCGCAGGTGTGGGAGGTGCTGCCGAAGATGCATTGGCGAGTTGCTGCAGTGCATCTTGGAGATGGTATACACTGCAACCACGGTATGCCAGTAGTGGAAGGAGTGAATGTTTAAGGTGGTGGATGGGGTGCCAATCAAGCAGGCTGCTTTGTCCTGTATTTTTTCGAGCTTCTTGAGTGTTGTTGGAGCTGCACTCATCCAGGCAAGTGGGACGTATTCCATTACACTCCTTACTTGTCCCTTCTAGATGGTGGAAAGGCTTCGGGGACTCAGGAGGTGATACACTCGCCGCAGAATAATTAGCCTCTAACCTGCTCTTGTTGCTAAAATATTGATGTGGCTAGTCCAGTTAAGTGTCTGATCAATGGTACCCCCCAGGATGTTGATGTTGGGGGATTCAGCGATGTTAATGCCATTGAATGTCAAGGGGCGGTAGTTAGACTCTCGTTGTTGGAGATAATCATTGTCTGGCACTTCTGATGCGCGAATGTTAACTGCCACTTATCATCCCAAGCCCGAACGTCTTCCAGGTCTTTTTGCATTCGGGCATGGAATGCTTCATTATCTGAGCAGCAGTGAATGGCACTGAAACCACTGCAGTCATCAGCGAACATCCCCATTTCTGAACTTATGTTGGAGGGAGGTTCATTGATGAAGCAGCTGAAGATGGTGCCCTGGGCTTGCTTGATTGGGAGAGTAAAGGGAGATTTACTCTGTACCTAATCTCTGCTGTACATATCGTGGGAGTGTTTGATGGGACAGCGCAGGGGAGACTTTACTCTGTATTTCACCAGAGCAGGACGTGCCCTGGGATTGTTTGAGGTGACAGTGTAGAGGCAGCTTTACTCTGTATCTAACCCGTTCTGCACAAGCCCTGGGAGTATTTGATGGTACATTGTAGAGGGAGGTTTAGGGTGTATCTAACCAGTGTTGTACCTGTTTTGGGAGGATTAATGGGACAGTGTAGAATCATAGAATCATAGAAGATAGGAGCAGGAGTAGGCCATTCGGCCCCTCTAGCCTGCTCCGCCATTCAATGCGATCATGGCTGATCATCCAAATTCAGTACCCTGTACCTGCTTTCTCCCCATGTCCCTTGATCCCTTTAGCCTGAAGAAATATATCCAACTCCTTCTTGAATCTATTTAATGAATTGGCCTCTACTGCCTTCTGTGGCAGAGAATTCCACAGGTTCACCAATCTCTGGGTGAAGGAATTCCTCCTCATTTCTGTCCTAAATTGCTTACCCCTTATCCTTAGACTGTGACCCCTGGTTCTGGACTCCCCGACCACTGGGAACATCCTTCCTGCATCTAGTTTGTCCAGACCTGTCAGAATTTTATAAGTTTCAATGAGATCCCCTCTCATTCTTCTAAACTCCAGCGAGTATAAGCCCAATCGACCCAATCTCTCTTCATACTTCATTCCTGCCATTCCAGGTATCAGCCTTGTGAATCTTCGGTGAACTCCTTCCATGGCAAGAACATCATTGCTCAGATAAGGCGACCAAAACTGCACACAGTACTCAAGGTGTGGTCTCACCAAGCCCCTGTACAACTGCAGCAAGACATCTTGTTCCTGTACTACACCCCTCTCGCTATGAAGGCCAACATACCATTGGCCATCTTAACCGCCTGCTGCACCTGCGTGCTTACCTTCAGCGACTGGTGCACAAGGACACCCAGGTCTCGTTGCACTTCCCCTTCTACCAATCTATTGCCATTCAGATAATAACCTGTGTTTGACACCAAAGTGGATAACCTCACATTTATCCACTTTATATTGCATCTGCCACGCTTCTGCCCAATCACCCAACGTCCCCAAATCATCCTGGAGTTTCTTCGCATCCTCCTCGCAGCACACATGCCCACCCAGTTTTGTCTCGTCTGCTAACTTGGAGATATTACATCTAGTTCCCTTGTCTAGATCATTAATATATATTGTGAACAGCTGGGGTCTAAGGACCGATCCCTGCGGTACCCCACTAGTCACTGCCTGCCACTCGGAAAAAGACTCGTTTATTCCAACTCTTTCCTTTCTGTCTGCCAGCCAGTTCTCTATCCAAGTCAATACCTTGCCCCCAATCCCATGTGGCTTAACTTTACACGCTAATCCCTTATGCGGGACCTTATCAAAAGCCTTTTGGAAGTCCAAATACGCCACATCCACTGGGTCACCCTTATCTATTGTACCAGTTACATCCTCTAAAAATTCCAGTGGATTAGTCAAGCATGAATTACCTATTGTTAATCCATGTTGTCTTTGTCCGATCCTGTCACTGTTTTCCAAGTGCTCACCTATTTCATCTTTTATAATGGACTCTAGCATTTTCCCCACTACCGATGTCAGACTTACCGGTCTGTAATGCCCCGTTTTCTCGCTACCACCCTTTTTGAATAGTGGGGTAACATTAGCTACCCTCCAATCCATGTGTACTGCTCCAGATTCCATCGAATGTTGGAAGATGATCAGCAATGCATCTACTATTTCTCAACCACTTCCTTAAGTACCCTATGATGTAGATTATCAGGCCCTGAGGATTATCGGCCTTCAATCCCATCAATTTCCCTCACACCATTTCCCTACAAATACTGATTTCTTTCAGTTCCTCCCTTTCATCAGACCCTATGTTCCCCAACATCTCTGGGAGATTATTTTTGTCCTCCTTTGTGAAGACACAACCAAAATATGTAATTAATTGGACTGACATGTCTTTGTTCCCCATTATAAGTTCCCCTGATTCTGACTGCAAGGGACCTATGCTTGATTTCACTAATGTTTTTCGCTTCACATATCTATAAAAGCTTTTACAGTCAGTTTTTATGTTCCTTGCAAGCTTACTCTCCTATTTTATTTTCCCCTTCTTAATTAATCCCTTTGTCCTCCTTTGTTGAATCTTAAACTGCTCCCAATCCTCAGATTTTCTGCTTTTTCTGGCCAATTAATATGCCCTCTCCTTGGATCTTATTCTATCCCTAATTTACCTTGTTAGCCACGTTTGAGTCACCCTTTTTGTTTTATTCTGATGCCAAACTGGGATGAACAACTTCTGTCGTTCGTCCATGTGGTCCTTGAATGTTTGCCATTACCTATCCACCGTCAACCCTCTGAGTGACATTCCCGAATCAATCCTACCCAACACACACCTCATACCATCGTAGTTTCCTTTATTTAAATTCAGGACCCAAGTCTCTGAATCAACTACTTCACTCTCCATCCTAATGAAGAATTCTATCATATTATGATCGCTCCGACCCAAGGTTTCTCGGAGAACAAGATTGCTAATTAATCCTTTCTCATTGCATAATACACTGTCTAAGATGGCCTGATCTCTGGTTGGTTCCTCGGCATATTGTTCCAGGAAACCATCCCGTAAACACTCCAGGATTTCCTCCTCCATAGTATTGTTACTAATTTGGTTAGCTCAATCTATATGTAGATTAAAGTCACCCATGATGACTGCTGTGCCCTTATTGCACGCTTCTCTAATTTCCATTTTATTGCCATCTACAACCTCCGCATTACTGTTTGCAGGTCTATCTATCACTCCCACTAACGTTTTATGCCCCTTGTTACTTCGCAGTTCAAACCATACAGATTCCACATCATCAGAGCTAATATCCTTCCTTTCAATGTGTTCATCCCCTCTTTAACCAGCAAAGCTACCCCACCTCCCTTTCCTTTTTGCCTATCTTTCCTGAATATTGAGTACCTCTGGATGTTGAGTTCACAGCCTTGGCCACCCTGAAGCCATGTTTCGGTAATCCCAATGAAATCATATTTGTTTACCTCTATTTGCGCAGCTAATTCATCCACCCTATTCCGAATGCTCCCTGCATTAACACACAAAGGGGTAGAAATTAGGTCGCGCCCCATTTGGGGCGCAAATATCGTGCGGACGCAAATATTAGCGCCTGGCGCTAATTATCGGCACTGACAGGAAACTTCACTTTTACCGCCCCGGGAGGTGAGTGGAGCGCTAAAGCAGGCGCTGCACACCTCTCTTAAGGCACAAAGGGCGAGCAGTGAGTCGCTAACTCGGAGCGCTGGCGAAGCTCATGTAATGTCAGTCAGCAATGGAACACACACACAATGGCACGGGCCAGTTCTTAAAGGGGATGGTTAATATTGCTTTCCATCCACATCCTGTTCATTGCAGCCTTGAATCTCGGCCTGGAGAGACTTGCACATCAAATGTGCTGGAAAGTACAATGGAGAGTACCAGGCAAAGAGCTCAGAGTGCAGCTCCCACAGTCTCTGCTAAATCGATACAAGGAATGGCAAATCAAAATGAACCTGCAAAGTGCTGCTCAGTACCCAAAACTCCTTCACACAACGTTGAATCTCTCCAGAAGTCTCTCCCTCTCTCTCTCAGAATGCGTAGTTCAAAAATGCCACCAACAATAAAAGACAGGAAGAGGCCCCCTTTAAATAGCGCCCCCCCCAGCCCCACAGCGATTGATAGCGTTCCAGTCTTCTGGTCGTTGGAAGCGCCAGGCGGTAAGGCAGGGGGCGCCACTCCATTTCTGCTACAGGGCGCCACAAGGGCGTTGCACCACGGAATGACGTCACAATCTGCGCGCGCAGGTGGTCGCAGCGGTAAGTTTTAGCGCCGCCGCACAATCTCAAGTTAAGTTCTCGAGCGGCGCAAACATCGCTGCGCCCGGGCGTTAGCGGCTTTGCGCCCCATTAACGCCCTCTTAAGGCGCTAACGGGAGGCGCAACCAAGTGAATTTTTACCCCAAAGCCTTTAGGCTTGTTTTTTTAACGCTCTTAGACCAATTAGAATTTGTATTTACTGTGGCCATGTTTGATTTAAACCGTAGTTTTCTCTGACTGCCACTATTGTTGTTCTCCTTCCTATCTTTTGCTTTTATCCTTGTTTTCCTGTCCTCTGTCTCCCTGCTCAGGTTCCCAACCCCCTGCCATTTAGTTTAAACCCTCCCCCAGTGCATTAGCAAACACTCCCCCTCGGAAATCGGTCCTGCCCTGCCCAGGTGTAGACCGTCCGGTTTGTAATGGTCCCACGTCCCCCAGAACCGGTTCCAATGCCCCAGGAATTTGAATCCCTCCCCCATGCACCATTCCTCTAGCCATGTATTCATTTGAAATATCGTTCTATTTCTACTCTGACTAGGACGTGGCACTGGTAGCAATCCTGAGATTACTACATTTGTGGTCCTATTTTTTAATTTACCTCCTAACTCCCTATTTTCTGCTTTTAGGACCTCATCCCGTTTTTTACCTATATCGTTGGTACCTATATGCATCACGACAACAGGCTGTTCACCCTCCCCTTCCAAAATGCTCTGTAGCCGCTCTGAGACATCCTTGACCCTTGCACCAGGGAGGCAACATACCATCCTGGAGTCTCTTTTTGCAGCCGCAGAAACGCCTATCTATTCCCCTTACAATAGAATCCCCTATCACCATAGCTCTCCCTCTCTTTTTCCTGCCATCCTGTGCAGCAGAACCACCTACGCTGCTAGGAAGTTGGCTGCTGCTGACTTCCCCTGATAAGCCTTTTCCCTCAACAATATCCAAAGCGGTATATCTGTTTGAGAGGGGGATGGCCACAGGGGACCACTGCCTGCGCCTATTACTCTGCCTGGTGTTCACCCATTCCCTTCCTGCCTGTATACCCTTTAACTGCGGTGTGACCAACTCCCTAAACGTGTTATCCACGTTGTCCTCAGCATCGTGAATGCTCCAGTATGCATCCATCCGCAGCTCCAGCGCCGCAATGCGGTCTCTCTGTAGCTGCAGCTGGATACACATCCCGCACACATGATTGTCAGGGACACAGGAAGTGTTCCTGATTTCCCACATAGTGCAGGAAGAGCATGTCACAGCCCCGAGCAGTCCTGCCATGAATTACCCTTTAATTAAGTAATTAATTAAAATTAAAATAAAATTAAATGGATCCCACCAATTACACAGGAATTAAGTGATATACTCAAGGGCCCTTGCTTAACAGTAGTCCCCGCTACGCAAAGAGACCGTAGAAACCACAAAATTTAAGTTTAGAAACATTGAAAAAGAAAACACTCACCAACCAATCACGTACTTGCTTTTTGGTGATGTCATACTACGAATACTTTTTGCTTCCCTCTCCCGAACCTGGATTTGTAAGAGGGAGCTTTAATCTGTATGTAACCAATGCTTTACCTACCCTGGGAATTTTGATGGGACAGTGTAAAGGGACGTTTATTCTCTATCTAACTCATGCCGTAATATGGTTGCATTGTTTGGTGGGACAGTGCAGAGGAAGCTATATTCTTTGTGTCACCAGAGCAGCATGTGCCCTGGACGTGTTTGATGGTACAGTGTAGAGGGAGCTTTACACTGTATCTCTGATATATCCCATACCACTCAGAGTAACACTCTCTGATATACCCCACACCAAACACTGTAACACTATAAAAAAACACCAACCCTTAATACTTTTATGTGTCCCACACCACTCACTGTGACACACTCTGACATACCGCACACCCTCACTGTAACACTTTGATATACGCGAGACCCCTCACTGTTACATTCAGATATACCACACACCCCACACCACACACTGTAACACACTGATATACCACACACCCCTCACTGTAACACTCTGATACACCCCACAACCCTCACTGTAACACTCAGTTACATTCCACACCCCAGAAGCACTCTTATAAACCCCACACCACTCACTGCGACATGCTGATATACACACCCAACACTATATCTCTCTGATTTCCCACACAGCCTCACTGTAAACATCTGATATACAGCACACCATTCACTGTAAACCTTTAATATATCCCACATCTGTCACTCTCACTCTGTTATATTCCACATGCCCCTCAGTGTAACAATCTGCTATACCCCACACCCCTCACTATAACAATCTGAAATACATAGAAACATAGAAAAATAGAAGAAGCAGTAGGCCATTCGGCCATTTGAGCCTGTTCCACCATTCAATATGATCATGGCTGTTCCTTCATCTCAATACCATATTCCTGCTATCTACCCATACAGCCGACACCACTCACTGTAACAATCTTAATATGCCACATAGTGGGCTGTTAATCCCCACACCACTTGCTGTAATACTGATAAACCTCGCAAATCTCACTGCAGCACACTCTGATACATTCCAACCCCTCACTGTAACACACTCTGATATACTCCACAATCAACACTGTAACACTCTGAAACACCCCACACTGAAACACTCTGAAATATCCCACACAACTGACTGTAACATTCTGATGTAGCCCACACTCCACAATATACACCACACCACTAAGTGTAACACTCTGATATACCCCACAACCCAGTAACACTCTGACATACTCCACACCACTCGCTGTAACACTCTGATATACCCAACACATCTCACTGTAACACTGATATACTCCACACTCCTCACTGTAAAACTCTGATATAATCACACCACTCACTGTAACACCCTGATATGCCCCACAACACAGTAAGACTCTGATATACCCCACACCTCTCACTGTAACACTCTGATATACCCCAGCATCCCTCGCTGTAACTGTATAATATGCCCCACAACCCTCGCTGTAACTGTCAGATATACCCCAAACCCTAACTGTAACACTCTGATATACTACACCCCCTCACTGTAACACACTCCGATATACCCCACAACACTCACTGTAACATTCTGATATAACCCACAACCCTCACTGTAACACTCTGATATACCGCACACCCCTCACTTTAACAGTCTGATATACCCCACACAGCTCCCTGTAACACCCTGATATACCCCACAATCCACAATGTAACACTCTGCTTTACCTCACACTATTCACGGTAACTCTCTGAAACATGCCACACTCTGGATTGTTACAACCCACACCAGTCACTGTAATACTGATATAAGTCGCACCACTCACTGTTGCCACTGCCAATTTAATCCCATGGGCTTCAATATTGGTAATATGTTTCACTTTATCAAGCACCCTTTCAACGTATAGGAAAAATGGGAAAGTGTGAGTAGTTTCAATCATAAAATAATAGAATTGGTGACCCAAGTTGTGGTGACAGTTTGTTTAGCGGAACATGACTCCGCGCTCTGGCCACATACCTCGCCTGGTTTCAATCAGTGATTTTCAAAATCAGTGATTTTATTCCCATTTTATTATTTATATTTATTTGTTCTCAGGATATAGGTGACGCTGTCAAGGCCGGTATTACTTGCCAATTCGCAGTTACCCAAGATAAAATGGTGGGCCTTCATCTTGAACCGCTGCTGTCGGTGTGGTGAAGGTGCTCCCACAAAACTATTACGGAAGGAATTTCAGGCTTTTGACCGAATGACGATGAAGGAAGAGCGATATATTTCAAGGGTACGGTAGCATAATGGTTATGTTGCTGGACTAGTAAACCAGATGCCTGGACGAATGATCCTGAGTTCATAATCCCACCAGCTGGGGAATTTAATTTCAAATAAGTAAACAAATCTGGAATTCAAAATAACTGACAGTAAAGGTGACCATGACACTACTGCATTGTAATAAAAACACATCTGACTCACTAATGTCCTTCAGGGAAGGAAATCTGCCGTCGTTACCCATTCTGTACGAAATGTGACTGAAAACTCACAGCAATGTGGTTGACTATTAAGTACCCTCTGAAATGGCCTAGCAAGCCATTCAGTTGTTTGAGCTGACTCACCACCACCTTCTCCAGGGCAATTAGGGATGTACAATAAATGCTGGATATGCCTGCGACGTCCACATACCAAGAATGAATAAATTAATGATTTATGAAGGGTTATAATGTTATAACCAGAACAGCCATCTTTGTGCGGGCCGCCAGAGCCGCGATCTTTGCAAGGGACGCTAGAGCCGCCATCTTTTTTAGGGGCGCCAGAACCGCTATTTTTCTGAGGGGCACCGGAGCCGCCATCTTTGTTAGGGGTGCCAGAGCCACCATCATTTTTCGGGACCCCAGATCCGCCATCTGAGTTGCGGGCTCCAGGGCCTCCATCTTTGTTTAGGGCGCGAGAGCCGCCATCTTTGTGCAGGACGCCGGAGCCGCCATCTTTTTAGGGGCGCCGGAGTAACCATTTTTGTGCGGTAAAACGAATCCGACATTTTTGTGCGAAGCAACGGAGCTGCCATCATTCATCGGGACCCCGGGGGGTGCCTTCTTAGTGCTAGGCGCTGGGGCCGCCATCTTTCTGCTGTGCGCCGGGGCCGCCATCTTTGTGCGGGGCGCCGGGGCCACCATCTTCATTATGTGAATTTCGCCGCCGGCGGGCTTTCCGGGGGTGAACGGCGCGCCGCAATATGAGTCCCAGGGAGCTCTGAGGCTACAAAGACTCCGCTTTACATCATCCTTTAATGAATTTTAAAATCAGAGTAAACAGATATTTCCCCACATTCTTCAACTGCTCTCTGAACTTAGTCTGGGTCACCGTGTAAATTCCAGTGTTTGTGCAGCAACTCAGCAGCTGCAGCATTAATCCAAATTCCTGTAAATAAAGAGGTGGACTTACAGACCGAAACTCCACATACCGCATCCGGTTCCATATAGCAGACACCATAAACGCTGCCCATAACAGGATGAAGTTGCCCGAGATAACAAGAAGTAAAATGATGGATTTCCTGCGGCTCTCCATCTCTGGGTCTCTGGGACTCTCCCCACTGCTGGGACCCCTGAGTCTCCTGCGGGCTCTGCTGGCCACTAAAATGTGTCTGACCGTGACAGCATTGAGCAGCAGAATCACAAAAAATGGGACCCCCGGTGTGAGAATATAATGAAGGAACTCGATTGTTCCCCAGACCCTTGACATCCAAAAATTGATTGTTACATCACAAAACCAGGGGTGGCTCTGAAGCTGATACCGATCTGTGAAGATAAAATACCAGAAAATGTTCTTTGAACCGCTCAGCACAGTCACTGTTCCTAGAACCACAGCCGCCGTTTTCTCGGTGCAATGTTTAATTTTTAGCTTCTGGCGACAAATGGCCACAAATCGATCAAAGGTGAAAGTGACGGTGAACCAGACAGAACAATCTGCGGCTGCATAAAGCAGGACGGCATGGATATTACACACGGGGAGTGTTAGTAAGAAAAAAAATTGTTCCATATAAAGAATTGGAATCTGCTTCAATATCAGGTCGAGTATAACGACCAGTAGATCCGCCGCTGCCATGGCCACCAGGTAGCGAGTGACACATTTGGAGAGACCGCACTTTCCCCGAGACAGGATCGCAATCGTCACTAAGTTCGCTGTGTGGAACGGAAATAAACAGAGTAATTTTACATCAGGCTGGGAGGGGAAATAAACAGGGAAATTATACATCAGGCTGGGAGCAAGAGCAGCAGTTTGATGGAAATCGGGGTGAAATCTGCGAATCAATAGCGACAATCAATTATATAATCTAATTCTATTACCGTTGGAGCTGAATGCAGGATTTATTGTAAGAATAATCGGGAATAGAATGTGGAATTCATAAATGAAACGGGGATAAATATAGCATGAAAGCAACATATGTTTGAACAATGAGAGATTAACTGATAGATCTGCCTTTAGCCCAGCAGACAAAAGCTCACCCCGACGTACCAGAGACACAAAGGACCAGAACCTCTCAGGAAGCCTTCGTGTCCCGGGATCAGTCAGCATTTGGAGCGGTGTAATTCGCTTCTGTGCCCTTGTGTTAGGGAGGGGAAATTCCCGCTTGTATTCCTGCTCCTGGTTAGAATATCCATTCTATGTAGAACTGAAAAGGATTGCAACGGCAAAATACAGAAAATCCAAACAGCGTGCAATAATTACTGGCAATTGTATTTAAAATTGTACGGCTGTAATATGCAAATCTTAGATAATAAATACATGTGCACTACAGTAATAAAGATAACTGTGCTGTAAGAAGTGATTTGAAGATTGAGTTTTCTGCAGTTTTGTTGAAAAACTCAAATTGTAGTTAATTGAAAGGAAGATTTTCCAAATAACATTGGAAAGAATGGATTCTGAGTTAAAATAAACAGTTATCATTGGCCAGGTAATATTCCACTAAATACACTTTTTATGTTCATAATCACGCGACTTAACCAACAGGCAAAGTACCGCCGATTGTTTTTGTTAAGTATCTGAACACAAATGGAAGAGATTATCAGTCGAGAAAATATGAAAGGATTTTCTTATCCTCAATACTTCAGTTACAATCAGCTGTGATTGTTTATCCTGCAGTACAGCAGGAGGCAATAGAAAATCAGTCTGGGTCTCACTGAGAGATCCACTGAACTGTAACAGACGGGCATGGGATCCAACTGTAAATTCAAAACAAAGATTGGAAATAAACTAATTGAAATATGGCTGACTGCACGCTTTTTGAGAATGTAAGTTTTCCTTGTAATCCTTTTCTAACCATCAGAAGCTGTGCCACTAATGTAGAGCTGGAGATGGTGGGAAAGGAGACACAGACTGGAACTGAATGATTCGCGGATATTTCAGACATATAAAGATGTGGGTGTGATCTGCCAGGATTTGTTCCTGTGACTCTGTGTCATTAACCATACCGAGCATTCGGTGAAAACAAAAACAAATTACTGCGGATGCTGGAAATCTGAAATAAGAACTGAAAATGTTTTAAATATTCAGCAGGTCAGGCAGCATCTGTTCAGAGAGAGAGAGAGATTTAACGTTTCAGGTCGATGATCTTTCGGCATTAGGTGAAAAGTCTCCTCAACCAAGACAACGTTCATCTGATTTGTTACAAATGTGCAGTGAAGATAGCAAAACGAACTTCCTTAAGCATAGAGAGTCGTCCAATATATTTTCTTGAGTTGAATATAAAACAATTGAATCTTGGTAACACCGTCTCACCTTCAGAATCAATAGCTGACGGAAGTACGGATGGGATGCGGCATGACAAGGAGAGAAATACAGTTTAACATGATTTATAGAAATAATAGAAACATACATAGAAACATAGAAGATAGGAGCAGGAGCAGGCCATTCAGCCCCTCGAGCCTGCTCCGCCATTCAATGAGATCATGGCTGATCATCCAAATTCAGTACCCTGTCCCTGCCTTCTCCCCATCACCCTTGATCCCTTTAGCTTTAAGAAATATATCGAACTCCTTCTTGAATATATTTAATGAATTGGCCTCTACTGCCTTCTGTGGTAGAGAATTCCACAGGTTCACCACTCTCTGGGTGAAGAAATTCCTCCTCATCGCAGTCCTAAATGGCTTACCCCTTATCCTTAGACTGTGACCCCTGGTTCTGGACTCCCCCGCCATCGGGAACATCCTTCCTGCATGTAGTCTGTCCAGTCCTGTTAGAATTGTATAAGTTTCAATGAGATAGCTGGATACAGAGAATAACAGGGACACCAACAGTAGCGAGGTGGTGTGTGGAGAGTAATTAACAGAGACTTACCAGGAACACCAAGAGCAGCGAGGATGTGCCAGTCTTTTTAAAGAACAACTATTGCATCAACAAAGATGCAACGACTTAAAACACAAAATACCATTAATAACTGAGAATGGCATCGTAAATAGCAAGAATAATATTACAGTGTAACTTAGTTTATAGAATTAATAACTGGACATAGACACTTACTAGAAACACTAACAGCAGCGAGAAGGGGATAGTAAACCTTTTGTAAACACTCCCTTCACCTTTCAGCATTCCGAAGGAAACGCTCCCTCCAAAAAACGCTGCTCCACTCTTCAATCACTCACAATAACCCCGTCCCTCCCTACGGTACCTTCCCGTGCAAAAGCAGGAGATGCAACACCTGTCGTTTGACCTCCTCCTTTCCCACTGTCCAGGGCCCCAAACAATCCTTCCAGGCGAAAAAGCGATTTACTTGTACGTCTTGCAATATTGTATAAGGACATAAGATCATAAGAAACAGAGTACCCTACGTCGTCCAGTACTTCCCCGGAGCGGAAAAACTACGCCATGTTCTTCGCAGCCTTCAACATGTCATCGATGATGACGAACACCTTGCTAAGGCCATCCCCACGCCTCCACTACTCGCCTTCAAGCAGCCGCCTAACCTCAAAAGTACCATCGTTCGCAGCAGATTACCCATCTTTCAGGAGAACAGCAACCAAGACACCACACAACCCTGCCACGGCAACCTCTGCAAGACATGCCAAATCATGGACACAGATACCATCATCACACGTGAGGACACTACCCACCAGGTACACGGTACATACTCATGTGACTCGGCCAACGTTGTCTACCTGATACGTTGCAGTAAAGGATGCTCCAGAGCATGGTACATCGGCGAGACCATGCAGACACTGAGACAACGAATGAACGGACACCGCGCAACAATCGCTAGGCAGGAGGGTTGCCTCCCAGTCGGGGAACACTTCAGCAGCCAGGGGCATTCAGCCTCGGATCTGCGGGTAAGCGTTCTCCAAGGCGGCATTCGAGATACACGACAGCGCAAAATCATAGAGCAGAAACTGATAGCCAAGTTCCGCACTCATGAGGATGGCCTCAATCGCGATATCGGGTTCATGTCACGATACAGAACGTGACTTGACATCATGGCCGGTCTTCCCAGGTTTTTTTTTTAAAAAGACTAACACAAGAACCTACACAAATTGACAGGATATGCAGCCAGCAGGTGGTTTGACACGTTGGACCCCCTGGGACACATCTCATTGTCTTGGCTGTGCTCTTTGTTGTAGGGAAAAATGTGAATAGATTTTGTCTGTGTTTAAATTGTGAATTCTGGGAGATTCTCTCACTGCTAACTTACCTGACGAAGGAGCGAACTGCTCCGAAAGCTTGTAAAATTAAATAAATCTGTTGGACTATAACCTGGTGTTGTGCTACTTCTCATTTTTGTCCACCCCAGTCCAACGCCGGCATCTCCACATCATAAGAAATAGGAGCAGGAGTAGCCATTTGACCCCTCGAGCCTGCTCCTCCATTTAATGAGATCATGGCTGATCTAATCTTGGGCTCAGCTCCATTTTTCCTGCCCGCTCCCCATAACCATTCACTAACTTATTGTTCGAAAATCTGTCTATCTCCACCTTAAATATATTCAATGATCGAGCCTCCAAAAGTTCTCTGGGGCAGAGATTTCCACAGATTCTAGACCATCTCAGGGAAGAAATACCTCCTCATCTCAGTTTTAAATCGGCGACTGTATTCTTGCTAAGGATGCGGTCTCCTCTACATTGGGGAGAACAAACGCAGATTGGGTGATCGGTTTGCGGAACACTTCTGTTCAGTCCGTAACCTTGACCCCGAGCTTCTGCACGCCTGTCACATTAATCTCTCCTCGGCTTCTTACAGTGTCCCAATGAAGGTCAATTTAAGCTCGCGAAACAGCACTTCAGCTTTCTATTCGGGACATTTTTAGCCTTCTGGACTCAACATTGAGTTCCGCATTTCAGACCATAAACAAGGCCTCTATTATTTTCAGGCAGCAGCTGTTGATATTTCTCCCATCCCCATTTGCAACAATTAACCACTCCTGCCTTCCACCCTATCACAGACCTTCCCTTTCCTTCCTTCCTCCTCTACACCCTTTCCCTGCCCCTGTACCTACTTTAAATCTGCTACATCTCTAACTTTTTCCAGTGCTGACTAAATGTCACAGACCTGGAACGGTAATACTGTTTCTCTCTCCATGGATGCTGCCTGACATGCTGAGTGTTTTTTATACATTTTCTTTTGTTATTCCAAAGTACACTTGTAAACTGCCACTGTTCAGGAAAAATTTCCGTCAAGATCCTCGAGCCCACAACATCCCTTCTGTGAGAGGCTGGTGATCTTTGTGCTGGAGGCAACGCGCTGATTGTGTGACGTCACACAGTGAAGGGATCTCCTTATTTCGAGCAGAGGCAAATCCCCGAGTGACATCATTAGGCCTCACTGCAACTGGCATTAATTACAGTCATTGAACAAACAGAATCATTGATCCATTGTCACCCAACACTTCAATGCAACACAATCTAGCTCACGCTATTGTACCTAGATTTCAGTTAAAAGTGACCGTATGCACCACATTTCATCCTTCCTCAGTCCAGGAATGTAATTCCCAGGGCTGCCTAGATTAAACTGTCCCTGCCTCAGTCCAGGAATTTCATTCCCAAAGCTGCCTATATTACACTGCTCCCGCCTAATTCCTGGAGTTTCCTTCGCACGGCCAGAAAGATTAAAATGCTCCCACCTCATAACAGGAATTTCATTCCTTGCTCCGCCTAGATTACGCTGCTCCCACCTCAGTCCAGGAATTTAATTCCCAGGGCCACCGAGATTACATTGCTCCCCCCTCAGAT